>JAFIRS010001256.1:0-401662 GCA_018342105.1 Gonioctena quinquepunctata | reverse complement strand
TTTTTTTCTACCATCACAATGAATGGACATATTTCTCGCCGGTTTGTTGAAGATAATTGGCCAATTTCGCTGAAAGATGTTCCTATTTTCTTGCAAAATCGCATGTGGCTCAAGCGCGGTGGCGCACCAGCTCATTTGAATGCTCTGACTTGCGAATATTCAAACCAAATAGGTCGTGGGGGAACAAACTCATGATCAACTAGATCCCCAGACCTAAACACTCTGGATTATTTTACTTGGGGACATCTTAAGACAAACCTTGGTTTACAATCGTTCAATTCAAATCGAGGAAGGATTGCGAAACCGCGTAGTAGTTTCCTGTGAAGCAATAAGGAATCCTCCAGGAATTTTCCAAATAGTACGCAAGTTGATGAAAAGAAGAGCTGAATTGTGCATACTTGCAGGAGGCAAACATTTTCTATAGTTAATTCAATTTCCTGTATTTTTTATTCAAAATAGTTATAAGTTTTAAAAAAATTATTTGTATACGTACTTATTACTGAAACTGAATAATAGTTACTATAAAATTATTGAATTTTTTCCTAGATGCTTTGGTTACCACAAATCGTGAAATTCAGACTAAGAGAAGAATCAAGAACAAGCCAATGAATGTATTCAATTTTTTAAATCACCCGCTTGACGAAAAAAAGTCAGTAGGTAGACCATTTTATGACAATAAAGAGGACAATTATGAACATAATATTTTCTGAAAATAAAAACCAACTCTTTATTTTAATTGAAAATATTGGTATGTTAATATTAATGCAAGGTGGATTCAACCATTTTTTATTTTTTCCCGATTATAGTTCCCAAAATGGTAAATAAATAAGTGATTCCTATATTGGATCTATACCAGTAACTACTAGGATTTCCAGGATGATTCGTCAACTGTTAGATAAGTTTTATTGGCGAGGGACGCAAATATACTTCTCCTTCGAGGGTAAATGAATAAAAGTGATCAAATTTGAAGTAATTCAAACTGTGAAGGTCCTAATTACCTACGAAACTGCTATGGTAGAAGGTCTTCGGTTTGTTGAGAAACGGACTTACAAAATAAGTCAACCTGAAATCAATAAAACACATTTAATTCAGAATTGTTGGTTACACACAGACAAATTGGATATACCGGGTGACACCGGATATCGGGCCACCCCTGTGACTTCTGCATTCGTGAACGGATTTTTCTTAGAATCGGTACAGTTATATAAGCAACCATTTCGGATTTGATCACATTACAATCCAATATGGCGGGCTACCGGTTTTTCTGCAAATGCCTGCAACTTTGTGTTATCAAATGGAACACAGAACACAGGTCAAAACAAGTCCAAACCTTATGTCGAATGTCATTTTTTTAAAACAATTGAAATTAAAATTGTTTTTTTATTTTACCTCGTGGATAAATGAGATTTGGTCAAGGCTATTCACAATGAGTCGCACATAACAGAGAAACATAATTTTTTCGGAAAAATAATTTCTTCTGTCATTTATTGATGAATCAAATCAAACACATCACATTCATTTTTTTCAAAAGAAACCCCTATGGGCCACCTACCTATCTCTCTAGAATATTCATTAAGGAAAAAAATTACATATAATTTTTGTATTTCGGTGCAGTAACAAATTGTATACATTCAAAAATCTACAACTAGTTCATGAGTTTCCTTGCAGTTCGAATAATTTTTCGACTTAGTAAG
This sequence comes from Gonioctena quinquepunctata, assembly GCA_018342105.1. Lineage (NCBI taxonomy): Eukaryota > Metazoa > Arthropoda > Insecta > Coleoptera > Chrysomelidae > Gonioctena > Gonioctena quinquepunctata. The sequence continues at coordinate 399,968 of JAFIRS010001256.1, read as the reverse complement.
CTGTGGAAAACAACATTTCTGAATCTTGTCAACTAATTGTGTTTCGCTGTCATCTTCCATCTCAACTCTCGAAAATAAGTTAACTTCCGAGAATTAGTTTTGTAGAAATGTAAAATCAAAATTATAGGTTCACAAGAAGTGAACAGGTTGATATGTTATTAATTTACGGAGAATGTATTGAAAACAGTGTCACCGCTTGTCAGTTATACGCTGAACGATACACAGAAGACACCCACAAAGAACCTTTTTCAAAAATGTGGAGAGAAGATTCCGAAAAGAACCCAACAATGGAGATGATCGTAAGTGAGGAGGCAGAAATGAACGTTTTGCTTATGTTGATTTTGATCCAACCGCTTCGACGGCGACGCGGGAATTGGAATACCAATGCAATGTAAGTTGAGAAAACGCCAGAAGAATTAAATAAAACACTATTATCGTGCTCATAAGTAAAACTTACACAATTAGTTGATAAGATTCAGAAATGTTGTTTTCCACAGCTTACTAAGTTGAAAAATTATTCGAACTGCAAGGAAACTCATGAACTAGTTGTAGATTTTTTTATTTATACAATTTGTTACTGCACCGGAATACAAAAATTATATGTAATTTTTTTCCTCAATGTTCTAGAGAGACAGGTAGGTGGCCCATACGGGTTCCATTTGAAAAAAATAATTTTTGATCAAAATGTGATGTGACTGAATTGATCAACCAGTAAGTGACACAAAAAATGATTTCTTAGAAAAATTTAAGTTTTTCTGTTATTTGCGACTCATTGTGAATAGCTTCGACCAAATCTCATCTATCCAGGAGGTGAAATAAAAAAACAATTTTAATTTCAATTGTTTTAAAAAAATTACATGTGACATAAGGTGTGGACTTGTTTTGACCTGTTGAATTCGAATATGTAAAAATATACAAGAAAAACCGGAAGTCCGCCATATTGGATTGTAATGTGATCAAATTCGTAATGGTTGCTTATATGATTGTACCCAATTTCAGAAAAATCCATTCACGAATGCAGAAGTTACAGGGGTGACCCGATATCCTGTGTCACCCGGTATGTCATCTGAACTGGGGGGTGTTGGAAAACTTCAGAAAGCTCAATGATTGAGGTGGCCACCCTTTCAAATATCTGAAGACTGTTTCAGGACGCCAATCAAATTGAATTTTGAATTTGTCAGCAATTGGATTGATTTATAATTGGAGGTTATTGCAGAATGTGATATCATCAAAAAGCAGTGATTTCTAAAATGCTAGCAAAAATGTAAGTACCATTGAGGTGACTGTTTTAGTTCCTGTCTTGCGTACACTAAACACATGTGTATTCTACAGCTCAAGGGATGTTCTGAATCTTCACCAGAAAATAAAAATAACATACCAAGCAATATGAAAGCCTCAGACAATACTGAATATTCTGAAAATCGACAAATTTAATTAAATGTCAAAACAATTGCTTTTTTTTTCACTTTCCAAAGCCTCCTTTCTTTTATCACTATCAACGATGTCGGTTGATGGCCGTCATGATAAACTATTAGAGCGTTCAGACAGATTATGATAGTGGATATTTATGCAAAATATCGATTGTGTGGTATAAAATTGTTCGTAACGAGATGCCCATTTTCGATATGGTAATGAGCCACCTTTGTTCTATTTGGAAAAATTGAGTGAACATCATAATTACGATTTTGTAAACTTTAAATGAACCAGTAAAACAAATTAAAAGTGAAACTCAATCGAAACTATGTTTCCATGGCAACTGATTCGAAATTAACTGTTCCAACTAACTCATGACACTCTAGATTTAAAATTAAAAATTTCAGGATGATAAATGCCAAAAAGTGACAAATGGGGTGTCATTGTACTCACAATGTGATTTTCTATTGAAATAAGTAATAATATACCAGGGCTCTCATTTAAAATGAGAAAGTAAGGGTAATTTGCGATTAAACATGAAGTGATAGAAAACAATTGAATGTGTAAAAAAATGCATATTTATGTATTCACTATACCTACACACTGAATTTCATTTTTTATCTGTAGAAACAAAAAGTGATAGGGGTGAGCCACTTTTGAGAAATAGGTTTTTGATAACATTTTGTGATGATTGTGTTGAGTTCAGTTCTAATTAGAGTAACGTCTAAAAATTGAACACTATTATTTGCTTCTTTTTCAACGGCGAACTGAATATGTATGTCGAAAGTTATTTGAGAAACATAACAATCAATTGATGCATCCATCACATAATTAGTCAGAATAGGTGAAATATTTGATCCCATGGGTGTTTATATGAATATTTGTTTATATAATTCATTGTTGAAAATTAAATATGTTGAACGAAAATGAAGTCTATAATTTCTATGAAGGAAGATCAATGTAGGGTACAATAATTGTTATTCCATTTTTTGATAATACAATTCTCAACTACTGTGAGAGGTAAATTTGTAAAGAAAGAAATTACATCAAGACTGACACATATGTATATATATATATATATATATATTTATATATATATATATATATATATATATATATTTATATATATATATATATATATATATATATATATATTTATATATATATATATATATATATATATATATATATATATATATCTATATATATAGGACTGGAGTTTTCTTGGGTACTTGGTTCGTGGTAGGAGAAACAAATAACACTAGTAGATTTTCATCTTGTAATTTTTTTTACTCTTTTTGTTGCTATTTTTTTCACTCTTTTTTCAACTCTTTTTTCTACCCTTTTTTTACTTACTTTTTTTACAATTTTTTCACTCTTTTTTTTACTCCATTTTTCCTCTCTTTTTTCATACTCTTTTTCAACTCTTCTTTTCACTCCCTTTTTACTCTTTTTTACTCACTTTTTACTCTTATTTTTACTCTTTTTTTTATCTTTTTTTTACTCATTTTTTACTTACTTTTTTCAATTCTTTTTTCACTCCCTTTTTACTCTTTTTTTACTCACTTTTTACTCTTTCATTTTTTACTCTTTATTTTACTCCTTTTTTTACTCTTTTTTTAACTCTTTTTTCTTTTCTTTTCACTCTTTTTTCTTACTCTTTTTTCACTCTTTTTTTTACTATTGTTTCAATCTTTTTTTACTTCTTTTTACTTGTTTTTCAACTCTTTTTTTAACTCTTTTTCATCCTCTTTTTTTACTCTTTTTTTCACTCTTTTTTTACTCTTTTTTAACTCTTTTCTCTACTCTTTTTTTTTACTCTTTTTAGCAACAGAAAAAACACGAAAAAGTAGAATTATTGGAAATGATACATATCAAACTCAATCAAAATACCCTGAATGACAAAACAGGTATAAAAAACCTGAGTAAATTATATCACAAAATCATTTAAAGTCGTCATCCCACAAGTCCCCCTTCTTTCCCCCCTACACAGACTCAAATAACACTAATAACTTAACCTCATACCATTCGTCGTAAAGAACACAAAAACCATAATTTCCCCATCTTGTTAGTTCAAAATCATGACAATAGAGAGCAGCACGAATACACAGCAAAACCAAAGAACATGAAAATCCCTGAAAATAGTGTCAAATGTCATCTGAAAAAGTCAATTCATCCTAACCACTAACCAACAAAATATACCAGAACCTTCGTCTGTGACAGAATATCATAACATTGTGCATACAAAAACCAAAATAATTGTGCTTCTACTTTCAACCACTTATAAAAAATTACACCTTACCCTCTTCGAAATGAAGAGAAAAAAAGAATTTTGTGTCCTAAGTGGCTCTCTAAAATGCTAGCCGTAATTGTGTTTGTAGGTAAGAACCCAAAAAAACAACCATTCAATAAATTGGAACTCTAACTATCCCCATATTTTCTACATTACAGTTTTTTAAAAAAATTATCAGAAGCTTAGAATTCTCAAGCGAAACGTCACATCCCTCGAATACAAGATGAAAGTCTACTAGTTTAATTTGTTTACTCCTACCACGAACCAAATACCCAAGAAAACTCCAGTCCTATACAATTGATGGTTCAAGATACCAAAAAGAAAATATATATATATATATATATATATATATATATATATATGTATATATATATATATATATATTTATATATATATATATATATATATATATATATATTTATATTCATATAGGAAGAGGAGAGGTAGTCTTTGCTGACTAGTTAGGAAAAAGTCTGAGAAATTCTTTGGGACAGCAGCAAACGCAAATGTACTCTTATAACATTATATTTCCAATATTTCGACAATGAATATTGTCATCATCAGGGAGCTATATATATGTACCTAGAGATGTCCTGATTGAATCAGGGAATCTCACTGTGAACCAATCCCAAATCATAGGGAGTTAGGGAAGTGGGTCAAATATCCATAAGAAATAACTACTTCCCTAGCTAAAGCCTCGACGGTCGTTGGATGATATCTTATGAATAATCGTGCAAAGACTTTCTATTGAGAGGTTACTTTGCAAATGCTTGCTGTGAAGCAGATACATTTCAACCAATGCAAATCGGGTTGACCACCTGTATACCGGTTTCGGGGTTTTTGCCCCTCATCAGTACAGGATAGGTCATGGAAACAACGACTAATGTCTGCAAGCCCAAATTGATTGATCTCAATATCCCTACTTCACTGCCATGTCTGAGGCGAAAACTATCAGGAGGAAAAATCCGACTGGTAGCGCCACTTCAGATCAAGCGCAAGCATAATTCGGGGTTCGTTCACAGTGAGATTCGCTGATTTAATCGAGACATCTCTGGGCACATGCAGAAACTTACTGGACTATGTGTTTTTTTCTTGGGACTGGGGTTCAGACATGGTTTTGTTTTTATTTCCGACGTTTCGATGGGGGATCTCTCATCTTATTCATGGATTTTTTTCACAAAAATACATGGACAATTACATGTTTGACTCAGTAGAGCTGTAAAGGTAATTTCTAGCCATCTGTTTATGTAAAGAATATATTTCCATCAATCCAAACGTCGGAAATAAAAACAATACCAAGAAAAATTTGTACCAAAAATATTTTGTCTGAACCCCAATCCCAAGAAGAAAACACAAACATAAGAAAAACAGGTTCAAAAATCTCAACGTAAACATATATACCGGGTGACCCGGAACCAATTTACGCCCCTGTATCTTCGTTGTTATTTTATATGGATCTTTCAAATTCGGTACTTCGATTTGATGTTCTTAATGTACAATTTAGCAAGTATCAAACCAAATATGACACTTCCGTTTGACCGGAAGCGCATCCAATTTTTATATTTCAAATGGAATTAATTTTCCAATGATATATCACAATCATACTTCCAATTCACAATCTGCTGATATAATTGAGATCGTATAAAAAAATGACTTTTTGTATTCCTCTCGTAACGGAACATTTTCATGAAAGTATGCTATGGAAGATTGAACAATATCATGTAAGTAACAATCATTCATGGCCAAAGTTTTTACACAATGAGTTTTATGCAGACTAACTATTTTTACAATTTTAGTTTTTGTTCATTTTTCAACATCAATACACTCATTTCTTTTAAATGCTAAATAGGAATTTTTAAAGTTGGTTAGAAACTCCAATACATATTGAAATACAAAACATGAAACAACCTCCATATTTTTGGTTCATATTTATTAAGATAATGTCCATGCTATATCTACATTTGTATCTCAATTCGCTATGATATTGAAAGTCTTCTATAGGACTGGAATGATTTTTGAAACTGCAAAATCGGACGGAACAACATATTTATTTCGATAATTTTCCTACAAAATAGTAGACATTTGGAACTATGACAGACTCAATTAATCTAATTGTTGAAAATGTCGCCCGTTAACGTCAATGCATATTCGTATTTTTCGGAGCATGCCCGCATAACATTCACTAGTTGATCCGGAGTAATTTCGTTGATGGCTCTCCTTACCCTGTCTTCAAGTTCCTCGCGATTTTGAGGTCTATTATGAGCATAAACTTCATTCTTCAAGTGAGGGCAAACAAAAAAATAAATTGGGGGCCTTGGTAGTCAACGAACTCATGGTCCAGTACCAATCTGTCTTTGAAAGTTCTAGTAAAATGTCCTCGGACTATGTTCGAATTATGTGGAGGTCCTCCATCTTGTTGGAAATACATAACGCGACGTGTGCCGCTAAGAAAATTTATTCAACAACATTTTAGACTTCATCATTTAAAATTTGTAGGTACCGTTCACCTGTTGAAGCTAGTTAAAAAATAATTGTTTCCACCATTCTGGTTCCACAAATTCCTAGCCAAACATTGAATCCGAATCTTTCCTGGTGTCTTCCTTCTATGAATACATGCGGATTTTCTTGTGCCCAATAACGTAAATTATTTCTATTGAAATGACCATTGTTTGGACCACTGTAAGAATTTGTAATGAAATTTGGATTTTCTGTTCCTTTTCGTATAACCCAGTTACAATACACAATCCTCCTCTGCGCATTATTTTCATAAAAATATTGATGAATTTGATATTTGTTTTTCTCAAAATTTTTCTTGCTGTTTCTCTAGGTACCCCGACCTCATTCGATCTGCCTTAATGATGTATTTGGATCAATTTCAATCGCTGCTAGAACAGTGATCTTCGTATCTTCGCTTACAATAACATGTTTTCCATCATGATTATTCCGTTCTTTCCTGAACTGTGACTCCAATATTGAAAATAGTTTCTACTACTAGGTTGCGGACGGTTAGGATATTCTCCTGGTACAGACGCTAGGCTGAACAGGAATTTTCCTTGCTTCTCCATAAATCAACAGCATATCAACTCTTTCAGTTTGGGTATATCGATAGTAGTAGTAGTAATTTGGCGTAAACACAATGACATAAAAATTCAATAAATTTAATTCCATAGCCAACTAACATGAAGTTGAAAGGTTCAATACAAATCTCAACAATTTGGCGTGAACACAACGACAGAACAATTCAACAAATTCAATTCCATAGCCAGCTAACATGAAGTTGGAAAGTTCAATACAAATGTACGTATAGCATGGAAATTCTCTTCATAAAAAATTAATATGAAATAAAAATATGGAGGTTTTTTCATGTCATGTATCTCAATATATATTGGAGTTTCGAACCAACATTAAAAATTCCTATGTTAGTCTTTAAAAGAAATGAGTGTGTTGATGTTGAAAAATGAAGAAAAACTAAAATTGTAAAAATAGTAAGTCTGCATAAAACTTATTGTGTAAAAATTTTGGCCATGAATTAATGTTACTTACATGATATCGTTCAATCTTCCATAGCATACTTTCATAAAAATGTGCCGTTACGAGGGGAATACAAAAAGTAATTTTTTATAAAATCTCAATTATATCAGCAGATTGTGAATTGGGAGTATGATTGTGATATATCATTGGAAAAGTAATTCTATACCGAATCTCAATTTGAAAAAAAATATATAATTTTGGATACGCTTCCAGTCAAACCGGAAGTGTCATATTTGGTTTTTACTTGCTAAATTGTACATTCATAACACCAAATCGAAGTACCGAATTTTGAAACATCCATATAAAATAAAACGAAGATACAGGTGAGTAAATTGGTTTCGGGTCAACCGGTAAATATATATATATATATATATATATATATATATATATATATATATATATATATTTTCTTTGGTTTCTTGACCACATATATATTTTCTTCCATTTCTTGGAATGAAGGTCTGATTCAGTCTATTCATATAATTTCTTTCAACTACGTTTCGACATGGTATTTGTCATCTTCAGGTTAAAAAATTATATTATTCGAATAATATGATTTTTTAACCTGAAGATGACAAATACTATGTCAAAACGAAGTTGGGAGATATTATACGAATAGACTGAATCAGACCTTTATTCCAAGAAATCGAAGAATACCCGACAGCTTACCCGACAGACGTTGTCCTGTCTATATTTCTATGTTCCCTAAAAATTTTTCCCGAAAACTCTCGTCCGCGTAGAATTTCTTTTTTTCTGTTTTCTTTTATGTTGTTCCATCTAGACTATGCTTCTGACTCCTTCCGCTTCCTGTTGTCCCGTTATCCCCTTTTCCTGTTATGCCGTTTTTTCTTTATCCCGTTATCCCGTTTTCCCGTTATCCCCTTATCCTGTCATCCCATTTTTTTGTTATCCCGTTATTCCCGTTATCCCATTCCCCTGTAATCCCGTTTTTCTTTATTTCGTTATCCCTTTTTCCCGTTATCCTCTTATCCTGTCATCCCGTTTTCCCGTTATTCCCGTTATCCCGTTATTTCCGTTATCCCGTTTTCCTGTTATCCCATTTTTTCATTATCCCGTTATACCGTTTTTCCCTTATGTCCTTATCCTGTCATCCCGTTTTTCCGTTTTTTCGTTATCCATGTTATCCCGTTTTCCTCTCATCCCGTTTTTTATTCATCCCGTTATTCCGTCCTCCCGTTATTCCCTTATTCTGTCATCCCGTTTTCCCGTTTTTTCGTTATCCCGTTATTCCCGTTATCCCGTTTTTTCTTTATTCCGTTATCCCGTTCACAATTTATCGTACTACAATTATTATATTCGATTGCCATCTTGCAACCCTATTTCGGATCTGTGGATAAAATAAAAAAATATAAAAATCGCGATGGAAAAATAGAGGTTGATCGTAGAAGGGTGAAAATTTAGTGTTGTATGTATTTTTGAATGCTGTATCATAAACAAATGAGAAAAAAAAAACCAAAAATTAAAATAAAAAATGAAGGGGTGGACCACCCTTAACATTTAGGGGGATGAAAAATAGATGTTGTCCGGATATTTATGTCAGACAGTACAACGGTTGTCTGTAAAAAACTGATTTAAGGCGCCATCTGTTTGAGACTTATGAAACTTACGATTAATAACACCAATCAACATTGATAATCAGTTTATTATTAATTATAAATTATTAAGACCATTAATCGAAATAAAAACTATCATATCTCTCAAGTTGGAAAAAATTACACATACATGCCAATTTTCATCGAAATCGGTTGACTTGGTGAAGAGTTCACTGGAAACAAACATCAGGACACTGGATTTATATATATAATATATATATATATATATATATATATATATATATATATATATATATATATATATATGTATATTAAAGAACTTACAGTGACTCTGCAGTTGAACTAGCCATCGCAAGTGAGTAGATCATCTTTCTGTAGTTTTTGAGAAGAGTCAGTACATCTTTCTTATAATCTTTCGATAGGAGAACATCCTCATAATTCTCCGCAGTTATTTCAAAGTTACCATGAGTAATAAAACCCAGCTGCAAATCGTCCAGTTTTTGCTTGAATGCTTTTTTAGACCTGTCTGTGAAAATTGATTTCTGCAAGGAATTATGCAATGTTTTCTTCATTTCAACAAATGTTTCATTGAAGTGCTGCATTGTGACGTTTTGGTTGGGATCCATTAACTCATAATGTATCTTAGTTGTGATGTCGGGCATCAGTTGTTGTGACAGGTCCATGCAGAACATTTTCTTATTCTCGTGTGTTCGAAAAATATTGCTATACAGTTGGAAACTGGAAAACTCCTGAAGAATCCCCATTAGTTCCCTGTTGAAATGGGAAAAATCAGCGTAACTTTCAATTACTAGTGAGTTAGTGTTGGGGAATAATGCCCGCCCTTGAAGATTTTTTCGAATCTGGCAACATGGTAGGTTGCATCAACCGGGTGGTAAAGCCATAGACAAATTAAAAATAAAGAGACTATTTGAAACACTAACGATCTTGACCACCAAGTTTTTGGTACGGGCCATGGAGGCGCTGCCCGCAATCGACAGACGACCGAATGACATAATACTTTTTCCAATTTCTAGGTAGGTTTATTGTTTATACATGTATTTTTTATTATGACAAACCACGCAATAATTGGACATGAAGAACTTGAATTATGAACCCAGAAATGGAATGTTTTGTTATTCGAGTTGAAGCTGAAATTATCCAAAGTATTTTTCCACAAGGTGAAATATAAGCTGCTTTCCACAAACTGATACTCACTTCCATCCATCAGTTTCCATTTTCTATCACCATTTGAGGAAGTAATGGTCTCCTCGATTATCAAACTGGAGTATTTGTAAGATTCGATGATAAGACTGAAGAATATTTTAAATTTTGTTGTTTTCAGTGTTTTATTGTTTTGTTTGTAGTTGTTACTTGTCCTAGATAAAATAGAATGTTCTTTATAACGTTCAAATGATTATTTTTGTTTCATAAGAACTCTAATTTTGTTCTTGATTTCATGAAATAAAGATTTATTTTGGAACTTTATTTCAATAACGAGCGAACTAACAGGTTCTACGAATCGATTACCGTATATATTTTATGAGTAAGCGATTCCATTCATGTATTTTATATGATAACCACCATTCATATAAAATACAGGAATGGCAAACCGATTACTTATAAAATATATACCATATCAACCATATAAAAGTAACACGATTGAAACCCCGCCCTATCTCAATCGGTAACTGACGAGAAACCTGTTTTACCAACTTAGTTCGGCCAGTTCCGATATATGTCGCCACTGTTGTCTCTCTCTTTACGTGGTGCCAACTTTTACTGCAGGTTTGACAACTGTCTTTATTTTTATTTTCTCTATGGATGAAGCTTTATGGAGAGATCGTTGATTTCAGTTCTCCATCAATAAAACGAGGTGCATGTGTAGTTTTAGGCTGCGCAGATTGTAAATGGCAATAAGGAAAAACGTCTTTTTTAATTCAAACTATTTTACTTGTAGAAACTTCTACATCATTTACTTTAACATTGGTTCTTTTTTCTGCACTGATAGACATATGAAAAAATTGTTTATTTCACTGGAAAAGAACTATTCCTTGGGAAATACCAGATATGATTTATTGTTGTTCCAAATTTTCATGGATTTTTTTTGTGAAATTAAACAGAGCGTCCTCTGTGAAGAGATTTTCCATGAAGGCGAATTAACCAGATGATATTATGTTATTTTCAGTATTTATTGAATCTGGAGACTATACATTTTTCTAACATTTCAGCTATTATCAATATAACTGAGATTGTTCTATGATTTTCGGGGTAACCTCTGCCTCCATTTCTGTGTACTGGGTTATGACTGCTTGCTTCAGTGCAGTTGCGAAATATAATGTTTATTAAGTGTGCTAGTATTGTTACTATGTTTCCTCTGATTTCCTGGATTGTTCTGGTATATAGTTGGTCAATACCACAGGAAAGCTAATTTTTTTGTTTTTTTATTATGTTTGATATTTTGTCCATGGTTACCGGGACTAGGTACATAGAGTGCATTTGATTGTTTTCCACAAGGAAAGTATCTGAGAAATCTGTATGTTTGTTTTTTTTATGAGCTCTGTTATTTTCTTCCCAACTGTCGCAAAATGTGTGTTGAAAATATTCGCTACTTCGTTTGGTTTCGATGTTATTATATTTTGGCCATTATCCAATTAAACATTTTCCAAGTTTATGTTTTCCGTATTCTTATCATTTTCCATATAGTTTTCGTATCGTTTTTTGCAATGATTAATTTGTTTTTATAGTTTTCGCTAATAGTTTTGTTAGGTGATTTCGATAGAGTTTATATTAATTCCAGAGCTCAGGGTCATTTTCATTAATGCATTTTTTTTTCTTTTGATTGATGTGATTAGTCCCTGTGTAATCGGGCTTGATTTTTTTGGAAATTTGCATGTTTCTATAATTTTTTAAGCGATGATAATTTGTTCCATGTTTCTTGTTGAAGTGGTGCTGAGTTCGTCATGGTTGATGATTTTTGTTTTTTTGTACATGGGTTTCGTGTTTCTCGGATGAGATTTGTCTCTTTCCGATATGTTGATTACGACACTAAAATGGTCTGTTATTGCGCTTTCCAATATAATTGGAAAAATTTGTGTACCCCTAGAGTTGTGCTGCATTTTGATGACTGCATAGTCAATGTAGCTCATTGTTTCTGGAGTTACTCTAGTGGGTGATTTTATATATTGTTTGTAGCCACATGAGCTACGTTAATGTAGGAATCAGTTATGTTAGACTTAGTCAAATCTATGTTCAGGTCTCCTATCAACATGCTGCAAAGGGATCTACTATGCTGTTTCAGAAAATAATTTAGTTGGTCAATGAACCCCATCACATCTTTGGATAGAAGTCTGTAGATCGCAAAAATATCGTAGTTTGATTTGTTGATTATCATTTTTATTTGCATGACGCTTATATCTGAGATTTTTGTTACTGATGTTATGGAACTCAAATTATTATTTGAAATACATATACCGTCATTTTGGTTCAGGTCAGAATTGTTATAATGCGTGGTGTAATTTGGCAATTTGAAGTTTTCCATGTTAGGAATGTTCCAGGTATCACTTAATATAACAATGTCGCACTGAAAATCAAGAGATTCCTAGTATATAACAAATTCATAAAAAAAAATCCGTAGACTACGTATATTTTGATGTATGATGTTCATTCCAGGGTTCAGACTCTTGAAAGTTGATTCTTTTAATTCATTACAGTTCTTTACAATTTGTTCGTCCACCCTGTTTGTAATCTTCTAGTTCCTCAACATATTCTAACATTTCACGGCAGTGTTTGGTTTTTTATTATAAAAAAAGAGTTTGTTTGAGTTTTAGCGTGCGTTTTGTTTTTGTTTGTCTATTGCCCATTCCGATATGGTATATATTATTTAAGGATTTTAACTATATATATATATTAGGCACGGTAGCATTTTTTTTAATATTTGCCCTATTTTGGTTACTAAGGTTTTAAATGAGACGGATATTGATGAAAACATAGCGGCAAATGTGACAATTTTTTTTTATATAAAATATAAAAAAATAAGAAAAATTAAGTAGTCCGTATTACCCAACACTACTTTATTTGATTCATGGTGGTATGGGGTACAAGTCTGTCGTCACAAAAGGAAGGAGCTTACGAACGATTCAATCGAAAATGCAAAGGCTTGTTCAATGCCTATGAGAAATTTTTATTTTTCAGTTTATTCGTGATTTTGTGAATGAGGGTGTATATACTGATACTTTGTTGGAGAAAGGCCAAATTTAGGAATTTCCATTATGTTTTGTGGAGAGGTAAGGATTATAACACATTTATGGCTTATCAAAAAGAGTTGAGGTTATGTCATTGTTGATATTCTGTATGTTTTGCCTGAATATTTTGTTCTATTCCCAGAATTCTAGCGTAGAATGACTTCAAAACACGTTTTGAAGTTTTCTAGTATCAACGAGTTCCTGGAAAATGATAATTAATTAATAAATGATGGAGAAAATGCAAAAATTACAAAACAATGCAATTTGATGATTATCAGAGGAGAAATACATGCTAGCACAAAAGCACGAACGAAAATGTTATTATTATAGATCACAATGAGTAAATCGGCTGATAACACCTCTGCCACTTGTTCTTGCCTCAGGGGGATGAAATGTCAATACATTGCCACAATAGCTCTGTTTGGTCATAACAACATATTGTAACAACCTGTAGTTGTTATTGGAATAATTTTTTTATGGAGGTTATAGAATATCCTGAATCTTGCAGCCGACGAATGGGAAAATCTGAACTCACCTCGTAATATAATTTCAATCAGACCGATGGTCCTACGAGCCCATGCGGGACTTGTTTAGTCTAACAAGGGAGACAAAGGCGTCTTTGAGATCCCAGGAGTCTCTCACGGCCTCACAACCGCTGATGAAGCAAGCGAGATATAGAACGCCAGAGTAATCGAAAGTGTCCCCAAGCCGGATAATCAACGAGGCTTCGCGCGGAGCTTCTGACGAAAGCAGTGCGTTTAATTTTTTTTTGAAGGCCTCCAAAAAGGTTTGAAGTATACTCAGCGGTTTGAAACGTATAATTATAATCCTCGCGACGTATCTAGGCGATACCAGGAGATTTACAGAAATCTCCACGAGCCTTATAAACGCGTGATTTGCACCGAAAAATCAAAATTATCCACGGCCCCGTGCGATAAAGGTACTCCTTTTGAGAGAACTGATATCATTGAGTTCAGACGCGACTAGCCAGCCAGCTCGGAAGCGGGTTCTTAACCCGCGAGTTTTGTTGAAGTGATAGAAAATTATAGAAAGTCGATCCTCATAAGACAAGTGAAATATTTTGGGATTACAGGAAGAATCTACAAGATCTTCAGGCATTCACAACAAGTAGTGAGGGATGCTATGGGAATTACTGAAATATATTTACCAACCTAATTCGATATTTGGATGGATTCGAATACAGTGAAGAAATGCTTTCTATCCAACATATCTATTCGAAATCACGTAGCGAGAGGTTCTTTGCGTGTTTGGGAAGTTGAAATCGGTAAGGGATCTCTCCCTAATAGAGCGCATGGAGTAAAGGGCGAGTTTCAGGTTTCTTTTCGTCAAAAGTTTTATTTTGTATATATGTATATATATAAATATATATATATATATATATATATATATATATATATATATATATATTTATATAAACCATTTCAGATAAATCTGAATTTTATCCTCGTTGTCTATTGTTCACACTTTAAAGAAACTATATTTACCAATTTTTTTCAGATGAATCTCTTGGTTTTACTTTAAATAGTGTCATTATTTGCCGGTCAGAATGGACGTAAAAAAATTGCGAACCTAGGGAGAGAATTTCAAACCCTCAACCAACCAAACTTCAAAAAGGAAATCACAAATAAATCTATTACCGATCGGATAATCAGGTGAAAAAACCAAGTGCCATTCGTTATTTTGAGAAAATTTACATCAAACAATAAAATCCTGGCCACATCCCGTGGTCAGGTTGGTGACAGTGTGCAGGTGTGCAGGTAGCTGCCAAATATATTTTTTTGATCACTTGTTGGGTAGAGTTAAATATATATTTTTTCATGAGGAATAGGTCAAAAAAGCCTGTAATTACAATGGGGTCAACGGTGTGGGATTTTGTGGATAGTCTCACAGAAAAACCATAAGAAAAGGAGGTGAGATATATTTTTTTTATAAAACAAAGGAATTGGTCATCAAAGCGAATTTCTCTTTGTATAAATGTGTTATAATTCCTTTATAAAATATGATGGGAAATCCTAAATTTTGCATCACTATAACAAAATATTGATATTTCCACCGTTATTTATAAAAAAAAACACGAAAAAACTGAAAAAAAAGGTTCGTTAGCTCTGCCCTTCGTGTCTGACGTCACGATTCAGGTAGTCTTTTCCATATACTGACCCTGTTTCATGTTTTTCCTTCATCAGATCGAAAGCCCCTTTCAGATAATCTGGGAAATGGACTTGAATCATCTCATTTCCAATGAAATCACTGTTAGCTGTCAGTCCCCTGAACAATTCTCTCCATGATACAACACCGAATTTGTCATCGAGCTGATCAATGGGTATTTTCTCCATCATAGGTGGACTGGTATTAACTCCTTCTGGCACTTTCTCTCTAATTTCCTTGAAAAATAAGAGAATTATGGAACAAAATTATATATGTATATATATATATGTATATATATATATATATATATATATATATATCTATATATATATTAGTCTTTGCTGATTAGTTAGGAAAAAGTCTGAGAAATTCTTTGGGACAGCAGCAAACGCAAATGTTCTCTTATCACATTATATTTCCAATATTTCGACAATGAATTCACACGGAGTCAACAAAGTGAACTACTATAGTATGTTGATAAATATAAAAATAACCTTACTTACAATGTTAGTGAGAATGGTTGTTTTTCGGTGAAATACAAAAAGATGTAAAAGACAGCATTAAAACATGTAAAAACATGGAGCAACAATTAGATTTATAAGGAATAATATTTGTAACAAAAACATTACGGGTAAATTCACTAAAAGCCAAGAACAAATGTGGTGAACATTCTTTGGTTATGAATGTGAAAAGTGAGGGAAAATCACAATATAGAGGTTGGAATTTAACATAACCTAAAATGTCATTGTCAAAATTGTACAATTTTTAAGAAGAAGAAGAGACATTTGGTCTAAGCTGTTCAAATGAAAGTGAAAAACATCAATTGCAATTACTTCTGAAGATAAGATTTTCTAATGGTAAAATTGGATAAATAAATTTTATTATGTTATTATATTTGTAAAAACATTCGTGTTGGTTTGTATTAAAAAGAAAAGGGAGATAAATTATTATTGAGAGCATTCGGGTTGTTGTCTAAGATTAATAAATGATTGAGATCTGTTCTTTTGTTTAAACAATTGTTGGATTGAGAAATAAATTTCCAAAAAGGTTCGTTCGTCGAAAAACTTTTTTGTCTGTTTTAAATTTCCTCCGAAAAACTGTGCTTTGATTTTCAATACAACGTTTTGTTCTTCGGGGGCCACCCACAACTCAATTTTTTCGAATAAGGTCCTGTATTTTTTTTTAAGAATTTAAGTAGTTCTCATCTTACCGAGTTCAGATATGTATCTTACCTGGTTTTTGTTTCTACATTTCTGCCCATAAATTCCATCATCAAGTTCCGAACAATAAAAATTCCAAAATTTATTTTCTACTGATGCCTCCGCAGACAACAGGCGATATTTCTATTCGAATTGCACATTAAACTTGACACTATTCAAAATTGAGACAAAAACTATATAAATAATAGTTTAAAAAAACTAAAAACACGCTTTTATAAAAACCAGACTAAAAAAATGAAAAAAAATGTATTTATTTAAAAAAAAGCGTGGGGTGCAGGTATCGCCTCGGTGTGTAATGTACTATATAATTATTGATACCATGCACACCACGCTTTTTTTTAAATAAAATACATTATTTTTTTCTATTTTTTCAGTCTGGTTTTCTATAAAAGCGTGTTTTTTAGTTTCTTTGAACTATTATTTATTCCCTATTTTCTAGTGTGGTTTATTCATAAAAGCGTGTTTTTTGAGTTTTTTTTAAACTATTATTTTTATAATTTTTTTGCAAATTAAAAAATTGAATATTCTTATCAAATTGGGTAATCATCATCTCCGACCCCAAAAACCCCCACATACCAATTTTGAATAGGATCAGACCATAATCACAAATATCGGCCGCCTTTTTAGAGCTGCCATCTTTAATTTTCCAATTTTCACAAAAGAATCATAATATTCGACCCCAAAAACCCCCATAGAATCAGACCATATTCACAAAACTCGGCCGCCATCTTGAATTTTCCAATTTTTACAAAAAATCATAATATTCGACCCCAAAAACCCACACATACCAATTTTGAATGAATCAGACCATAATCACAAAATTCGGCCGCCATTTTGGAGCCGACATCTCGAATTTCCCAATTTTTACGAAAGAATCATAATTTTCGACCCCAAAAACCCCCACATACCAATTTTGAATAGAATCAGACCGTAATCACAAAACTCGTCGACCATTTTGGAGCCGCCGCCAAAGAGTCGGTTACAAACAAACAAACAAACAAACAAACAAACAAACAAACAAACAAACAAACAAACATACAAGTGAAGCTAATATAAAGCGTGTAAAAAATAACAAAGGACAACAATCGATATCTCAAGTATACATTTTTTTAATCATCGATACGGACGTCTAATAAGGTGTTCAAATTGACCAACCCACCATTCCTGAAACACACACAAAATGATATGATTGTGGCAATTTTGAAGCATTCGTGCAAGATAGCCATGCATGCTCGTCTAATTGAAGCTTTCAACTCTTCCACATTTTCGAAAGTTTAACTGAACACTTTGTCCGTGATGAAACCCCATATTGAATAATCAAGAACGCAGTGGTCATTTAATAAGACCGTTGTTTCCTATCCATCTTCCTGGCATGGTCCTATCCGAAAATGTTTCAGAAATTCGTGGGCGATGCGGTGGTGCTCTGTCATGTTGGAAATAATCATATTACCTTAGGACATTCAGAGGCAAATCTTCCAAGGAATCGCCGATAGGAACTCAACATACAACTCCCCCGTCAATGGAGTATCGAAAAAGAAGGGACCAATGATTTTGGTATCCAAGACACCAACCCAGACATTAATGACGAACCTCTCTTGAAAATTAGTGGCTCTATGTAAATTAGCATTCTCCTGGGGCCAGTGATAAGGAATATTCCTGTTGAACCTTTCAATATTTGTAAACCGACTTTCGTCGCAGCAAACAATTTTACTACAAATTTCATCATCTTGCCGAAAATGTCTCAGTGGCAACTTCAATCGGAATAATAAAAGGTACTGGTCTCAAACAAATTTACATCTGATGGAAGAAGAATATTTTCAAGATAAATTTAGTTTCAATTGCTGGATGGGTATTATCGGAGGAAAACTTTTGGGGCCAATAATTTTCGACGGACAACTTACTGCGGAAAGTTATCCACAGTTCCTTGGAAATCAAATTAATGATTTCATTGAAGATTTTTCACTGGCTAACCAAGTTGATATCTATTTTCAACAAGATGGAGCGCCACTTCACAATTCTCAAGTCGTGAGAAATCATCTGAAAAGTGGATTGGCACTTATGGGACCTATTAAGTGGCCTGCGAGGTACAATATTAAGTTGTCATATTTTTTCATAATGTATTATTTCTTTTCCTTATTCTAGATCACCATATCCTACTCTTAGATTCTTTCTCTGGGGAACAATCAGAAATCAGGTGAATAACACAGCATCAGCTACTCGTGAAGAACTGGAATATAAAGTAAGGGTGGCATTCCAGAACATCACTGCGGAACAGCTAATCAATGTGGTGCGCGCAACAATTGCAAAAGTTGAACTTTGCCGTCCGAGGAGGAGCAAGTCATCAGCCTCAATGTCGTATTTTCCCCATGTTACTCGATCAAGAATGAAGCGATTTACACGATCCATGGCATTCTAGATCGAAAAATTAAAATTGGAAGAAAAGTGACTTTATTTGTCATATATTAATAAGTTTGGTGTTGTTGGATTCATAATGTCATTCTTGATCGACATAAGTATAAATATATAGGATGTCCCATTTGAAAAACTGAAGTTGGGGCCATTTCCGGTCAAACCGGAAGTACGTCAAAGCAAGTAAATATGTAAAAAAATGTGAATTGAATTATAATACACAACCCCCAAATTTCGTTTTTTTATCTTCAATAATAAAAAAGTAATAGGGGTGAGCCACCTATATATATATATATATATATATATGTATAAATGAATATATATACAGTGTAACCCATTTGAAATAAAACCTCCCCTGTAAAATACGCATTTTTCGATCATTCTCAATTTTTTTTCTTCAATATCAAGCATCAAAAACTGTATCTTGACACAAATTTTCATAGTTTTAGTTTCATTTCCAAGGCACTTTATGGTTTTTTTTTCTTCGTCAAAAACGGCAAAAGATTATTAGTCAATTTCTGTGTTCAAATTCGACTAAACCACTGGATTCGTAGTCGCTATAAATGAAAATCATGGAAATTTAACAGAAAAATATTGGTTAACAACGAAGTTACAACATCTTCAATTTTGGAAACAAAGTATTTGATTATAATTTTTATTTAGATTATAGACATATTAAAAATCTGGCAACACTCCCGATACGAAGTAAAACACCAGTGAATTTGTACAGCGAAAATCCGAAGTCAATAGCTCATTCCTTTCTATAGTTATAACTCTTGAAAGTATGGTAATGTGAGCGATTTGTGGTGGAAGCGATTTTGTAAAAAAATCTGACTACGCCACTGGATTTATAAATTATATTCCCTTAAAATAATTTATTTAAGTTTAGGTTATGAGTGTATTCGAAAATAACAGAAAATTAAAAATTCATTTTCAAGTTATGCCGATAAAAACGAAATGATCCAAATCAAGTTTTAAAGTATCAAAATTATTTATTGAATAATAAAACAGAAAGCAGGACAAAAAATGTTCGATTTGAATTCTGCAAAACTCAATTGCAACAAGCTTTCAGAGACGGTATCAATAATTTGAGGAAAGCTGAACTAATACATTAGGCATAGGTATTGTACTAAATCAATAGTAGGCTGTGATTTAGTACACCACAAATCGCTCACATTACCATACTTTCAGGAGTTATAACTGTAGAACGGAATGAGCTATTGACTTCGAGTTTTCACTGTACAAATTCACTGGTGTTCTACTTTGTATCGGAAGTGTTGCCAGATTTTAAATATGTCTATAATCTGAATAAAAATTATAATCAAATACTTTGTTTCCAAAATTAAAGTTGTTTTAACTTCGTTGTCAATCAATATTTTTCCATGGAATTTCGATGGTTTTCATTTATAATTTGAATACAAAAATTGCCTAATAAACTTTTGCCGTTTTTGACAAAGAAAAAAAACCATAGAGTGCCTTGGAAATGAAACTAAAAATATAAAAATTTGTGTCAAGATACAGTTTTTGATGCTTGATATTGAATAACAATATTTTTGAGATTGACTGAAAAATGCGTATTCTACAGGGGTGGTTCGATTTTAAATGGGTCACACTGTATATATATGAAAAAGGAAATTGTGGCATAATGAAGAAATTATAAAATTGAAGAGAAAAAAGCATTCTCAAGTGGGAGTCGAACCAACGACCTTGTCATCTCTATATAGTCATATGCTCTACCAACTGAGCTATTTGAGGACATAGGAATCGACACACACTCGCGAATCATTTCTTCCCACAATTCAATGTTGATAATTTTCCACTTTCTTATTATATATTTGGCAAAATTTTATCACCGGTTGGAGATCATCTTCCTTGATCTTCTACTGAAATCGTCACGTCGACGATGATGTCAGAGTGATAGGTACGGGTCTTGACAGCCATTGATAAGTTTTTTCGATCTTCTATTCATTCTAACATCAACACTAAATTGTGGAAAGAAATGATTCGCAAGTGTGTGTCGATTCCCATGTCCTCAAATAGCTCAGATGGTAGAGCATATGACTAGAGGTCGTGGGTTCGACTCCCACTTGAGGATGATTTTTTCTTTAATTTAATAATTTGTTCAATATGCCACAATTTTCCACTTCCACTTTTCATTCTATAAATTTAATTAAAATGAAAAGTCTATTCAGTTGACTACAAATACCTATACAATAGGTATATGTTGGTAGAATATCACTAAAAATCCTACTTTTCTGGTTAAGCCTTGACGGACATTAGTTACATCCGATATTTAATCGTCAAACTCCTACAAGGTTACTTTGCGATTTTTTTTTTTTTTTTATGTTCTGGTTCCCACGAAAAGGGATATCCTGTAATGTTCAGAGAACATCGTGGGAACCAAGGGAAAGAAGGAAGGAGTTGGTGTTCTTCTTAAATTTCTGGAGGTTGTATGCCTCGGGGAACACCTCCCTAGGCAATGAGTTCCAAAGCCTTGCTGTTCGTTGGATGAACGAGTCTTTGGAAAGTGATGTTCTGCAGGTCTCCAAAGTGACCACGAAGGGGTGTGATGACTGAACTTGACGGGTTAGTCTCGAAGAGACTGCCAAAGCAGGAACGATTGTTGATATTTCAGAAGTAATATCAGTATCAACTCCCAACTCTTTGGGAGGACCGAATTAGTGAATTCTGATAGAGAACAGAATTTTGAGTGCAGTATTAGAAGCAAGTTTGGTCGGCATAGAAATAGTTCACGAAACTCAACCTATAGAACAGCATGGAAAACTATCGAAGTTATTCAAGGCATTACCATTTGTTGCGTTAACACATCGAAAAAAAAAAAAGAATAAAAAAGTATATCATAATAACATCATCAAATAACTCACCTCTAAAGACTTCAACAGCCATCTCAGTCCATCCTGTGAACAAAAAAAGGATTGAATCGTTCTAGATCTATTGAAATATATTTATTATTAAATCTGGGACATGTAAAAAGTGTTTGTAAGCCACGTTGTCCATTTCCCCTGAGTTTTGATTCTCCAGCATTTCTGCCCTTTGGTTCCAAACCTTGTTCTGGTTTTGGTTCACATTATAGGTTTCTTCTCTTTCTTCTATGATAAGTTTTATCGAGGGTTCCCCTACTATAACTTCCACCCTTTCTGCTGATACTTCTGTAAGTGTATTAGTCCAAGAGAGGACTGCAGAAAATCTGTCCAATTGAGAATGAAATGTTTTTCAAATGTTAGTACTTACAGCAAACATAAGAAAAATCATTGACTGCCTGGGCAAAAGTGGTGCATAATTTTTTATGGCTTTTTTCGGAAAAAGCAACCATACCGATGTAGCAACTGATTGGTAATAGTCTCATTGAAAATTAACTTCCGAGTGGTCAAGCGGTCTAAGAGTGCTAGTTCACGAAACGGAGCGTGGGTGAGAGCGTGAGTTCAAACCCCAGTCAGGCAGCTTTTTATTTTTTTTCGAAATTCAAAAATGATTTGTGTGGGGCGAATATTATTTCCAAAAGAAATCATTTCTTATGTCTGAGAGCTGACTGAAGACAACCTGGCTGATCGAGTAACACCATGAAATGTTTTCACAAGCTTTCATTAAAATTCATATATGTTCAAATCTTTCAAGTGAATTTTGACCTACTTCTAGCTGTCCGATTACCTTGGAATTTGGCAGGTTTCCATTACTTGTCAAAGAAAAAAATCTAAGTGGCGGCTCCAATATGGCGGACGAGTTTTGTGATTATAGTTCGATTCTATTCAAAATTAGTATGTGCAGGAGCTCGACATCATGAATTTTTTGCCAGAATTAATGAATTCAAAATGGCGGCTCCAATATGGCGATGAGTTTTGTGGTTATAGCCCTATTCCAATAGAAATGTTATGTGGGGTTTTTGGGGGTCAAAGATTATATTTTTTGGTCAGAATCAACGAATTCAAAATGGCGGCTCTAGATGGCGACGATTTGTTATTATAGTCGAACATCATGATTTCTTAGTCGAAATTCATGAATTTATGATGGCGGCTCCAAGAAGACGACGTGTTTTGTTATCATGGTCGGATTCCATTCAAAATTGGTATGTGGATTTTTTTGGGTGAAAGATTATCAATTTTTGTCAAAATTCAAAGAATGTCTCCACTTTTTTTCAATAATTTCCATTTCATTCTTATAATACATTCATGAAATCCGTCATCTTATTGAATTCTGACAAAAGTTGATAATCTACGACCCCAAAAAACCCACACACCAATTTTGAATGGAATCGGACTATAATCATGAAAACTCGTTCGCCATATTGGAGCCACTATTTTGTTTTCTTTGGTAAAAATTCCATAATGCACTGTCACCGGAATTATGAACACCTGCCAGATTCACCTCATTCGGAAAACTAGAAGTAGGTTAAATTCACTACAAGATTTGAACTAAACACATACATATTATGTGAAATTAATAATGCTTGTAAAACATTTCATTCTTTACTCGATGGGCCAGGTTTTCTGCAGACAGCTCTCAGACGTGAGAAATGATTTGTTTTGGGATGAATATTCGCCCCAAACAAATAATTTTCCAATTTCGAAAAAAAAAAACAATAAAAAAAACTGCCTGAGCTGGGATTTGAACTCACGCTCTCACCCAGCTCCCTTCAGTGAAACAGCACCTCAGACAGCTTGACCACTCAGAGTTAATTTTAATGATCTTTTACCAATCTGTTGGTTGCTTTTTGAAAAAAAGCAAAAAATATGAAAAAAATATTTTTAAAGCAACTTTCATTTAAACCGTGTACTAAAACGTATAAAATGAGTTCAAGTCATCGCTGACAATGATTTGATTATTTTTTGTTGATTAATTTGGTTTCAAAAAGCTTGTTGTGCGAAGTGTTCATAAAAGTAGGTACCAATTATTTCATTGGACAATGATCGGTCGGTAAGTAACAACTTGTTGAAGTATTGATTTTATGACAATCGCCGACAAGCTTTTTGAAACTGAATAATTCAACAAAAATAATCAAATCATTGTCAACGATGACGTAAACTCATTTTATACGTTTTAGTACACGGCTTACATGAAAGCTTGTCTTTAAAAATATTTTTTTTATCATTTTATTTTTTACTTTTTAATTAGTTCGCCTAAATCTGTTTATTTCTTATAGAGCATCGTTATCACAAGATCTCTTCACTGTAAGTTTTGGGTTGAAAGAAATCATGATCTTCGACAAAAACTCCCATACACCAATTTTTATAGAATCTAACCATAATCACAAAATTCTTCCGCCATCCTGAAGTCGCCATCTTTAATTCATTTTGATCTCCAAACCTGAAAACCCCACATTCCAATTTTGAATAAAATATGACCATGATCAGAAAACTCGTTCTCAATCTTGGGACTGCCATCTTGGATTCATAAATTTGACAAAACATTCAAAATATCCAACCGCGAAAACCGCCGCACACCAATTTTGGAACGAACTTGATCATAATCACAAGACTCGTCCTCCATCTTGGGGCCGCCATCTTGGATATATGAATTTTCACAAAAAATTTATAATCTCCGACCCCAAAAACCCCCTCATACCAATTTCGAATCGAATCGGATCATAATCACAAAACTCGGCCGCAATCTTGAATTTATGAGTTTTGACAAAAATTCATAATTTCCGACCAGAAAACCTCCACATACCAATTTTGAATCAAATCGGACCATAATTACAAATCTGTCCACCATCTTAGAGCCGCCATTTGTTTTTCCTCTAATAAAAATTCATAATGCATTGTCACTGGAATTATTAACACCCGCCAATTTTCAATTAATCGAACCACTAGAAGTTGTTCAAAATTAACTTGCAAGATTTGACCCTAACGAACTAACGAACGAACGATCGAACGAACTAACAACTGAAACTAAATAAAAGCTTGTTAAAACCTATGCACCACATTAGCCCAGCCAGTCAATGCTTTTTCTTATATTTGCTGTGAGTACTTAATATGTCATGCCTCAGCAGCATAGAACATCATCACCCTCGAGATCGAGATCAGCATTTGGTATCAGGTTCTTAACAACCACAAGAGTTTTATGCGCCTTCTCTATTACTTTTTTTACATGTTCTACGAACGATAGCTTGGTGTTGATACACATACCCAGATACTTCATTGCCCTACTTGGTTTCGCCGTGGTGTCCTGAGCTTTGAATAAATTCTTTCCTTATTCTAGAAACAAATTGGCAACGTCGCATCATCTGCTTTATTTATTCTGTTAGTTTGAAATTTATGCTTATAAAAGTGAGTTTATACAGCAAGTAAAATAAAATAAGAAATAAAATAAAGTAAAATAAGAAATAATAATTTTCAGAGTGTTTATAGAGCTGAGTGAATTAATGTAAGAAGTAAGAAGCTGTCAATCGAAATTTGGGATTCTATGTTGAGGTAACCTCAATTTCAATTATGTATACTTGAAAAATTGGACCCTGTTATTGTTTATTGAATGAAAAATAAGCAACTGTTGACAACACTGAGAGTGAGTTTATAGAGCAAGTGAAATAAAATAAGAAATAAAATAAAGTAATTCAGAAAGTTAAAACTACACAACATCCATAACAGGTTTATACAGAATAAAATAAAATAAGAAGTAATATAAAATAAGAAGTAAAATAAAAGATGGTTAACTTTTATCTTTTATTTTATTTTACTTGACAAGTTGTTAGGCATATTTACATATTGAATCATTTAGACAAATTAACGAGATAGGATGATACATGACATGATATAAATAGCAGTCGTCATCATATTTTTGTTTTCATAACCGGAAAACGGTGTGTTCACTGCCATTTTTTTAAACTTCTTTTTGTCTTTGGATGACAAGATTTTATAATATTGGTAGTGTTGTCAACAATGGCTTTATTTTACTCAAAAACAATAAGGGGGACCAAATTTCCAAGTATTCATCATTGAAGTTTGAGGAAACAACATAAAATCCCAAATTTCCATTGATAGCTTTCTCACTTCTTACATTAATTTACTCAGCTCTATAAACACTCTGAAAATTATCACTTCTTATTTTACTTTATTTTATTTCTTATTTTATTTTACTTGCTGTATGAACTCACTCTAAATGTGTAGTTTCAACTTTTTAAATTACTTTATTTTATTTCTTATTTTATTTTACTTGCTGTATGAACTCACTATTTTACAAACGTTAATATTAATATCATTAAGAATTTGTCGCAATAATAAAGTACATAATTAACTCACCTTAGTCATTAAGTATTTGGAGTCGGGTCCATTCTTTAAGAAAGTGCATCGGAAGAAACATTTTTAGACTTTTGACTTTTAAAACCATCAGATTTTCGTTTAGACTATAGCGTCGATGACCTAATTTTTTTTGACAACCATCCAAATTACGCAAGCATCACAGTTTCCGAAGAATGTACGTGATTATCAAATCTCCAATCCATGAATTTTTTATATATTTCTATTTCACCCAATACTCCTTTACATTTTGAACAATCGGTCATGAAGAGATTCCTCCATCTTGGATTTGATATTTTTTCAAATTTGAAAATCTAAAATCACTTTCGAATCAGAAATCATGATAAAGGAACTTGAATTAGATTTATCACAAGTAAATCAAATAAAAAAATTAAAAATTGAATAAATCAGACCATAATAATTTTCACCATTTTAGAGCTGTAAATTTGTAATTAGTCTTCAATCATAATGCATTCTATGGATTATGTAACCCCCAAATTTCAATCAATGACTAATTGGCAAAATTACCCTGTTATTTGCTCTAAGAATGAAAAGATCAACAACTAACAATGAAACAATAAAATTTGTAAAAGCTTCGTCATCCCTAAAGAAGCTTTTTATTTTGCGAGTATAACATGTGAAATTTATTCGTTACTGAGACGCACCCGCTTTTGCCATTATGAGCAGCAAAACTTTATCACTCAGGATAAGATAGCTATTATATCAGGTTTTTATACATCAACTTTCGTGCGCTTTCTAATATTATTCGAGTTTGATCACATACACAAAAACTTCATGCAAAACAAAATAGGTAAGTTGCCATGGTTTGAGCTTTGAATAATTCTTCCTACTATTTCAGAAACAAATTGTATGATGCTTGTTAAAGTATTTTCGAACTTTTCAAACTTACTATTTATTCTGTCAGTTTGAAATTTATGCTTATTACTTAAAAAAAAATCTTATCGATATAATTTCAGTGAATGAAGGTTTACAAATACATAATTTCCAGTGTTTACATTCGAGAACAACGCATTTGAATCGGTTCGGTACGCAAAATGCCGAATCTAAGGGAATATATCCCTAAATTGGGTAAGTTCATCCTATGACATTTTGGTGAAACAAATAAATTGAAAAGGGCTTTCCGCGACAAATTTTCGATAGCTGATGTGATTTTTTATGTTTCAAAGCATCTGTGAAAGTTTCATCGATTCACTCGTTGTCCCCATGTACGCCACCTTTTCCCAAAATTGTAACCCTATCAAAACACCGATCGATCCAAATCAGAAGTTGTCGAAAGAAATAGTCCCCCAAAATGACTGTGAAAGAGAAGATATTAAGAACGTGCCATCAAGAATTCTGCTGCATTCTTCATGCAGCCAATGCTACGAGACCTGATTTAGCGTTTGCCGTGAATTATCTCAGCAGATTCAACAAAAATCCAAGTAAATGTCACTGGGACGTTGTAAAAAGGTATTTACGAGAAACTACACGAACTTGAGTTTTCGAATAATAAAATGCAAAATCGTTGGTTTTTGCGATTCCAGTGGGCAAGTGACATAGAGAAAGAAAAAGTGTCAGATTCGTTTTCATTCTACGGGTAGTGCTATACATGGAATTGCAACAGGGGCTTTATTAACTGCTGAAGCAAAATATATTGCTCTAGCAGCAAGTTGTCAAGAGGTTCTTTGGTTATGAAATTTCATGGTTGAATTCGAACTGGACACCGATATTCCTGTTTCTTTTTGTGATAATCGGAGTACAATTGCAATGTCTAAAAATGATGCGTTCCATGGAAAAACCAAACATATCGACCTACGCCATTTCATAGGGGAAAATGTTGAGATGAATATTATATCCCTCAAATCAATCAGTACAGATGGGCTTACAAAACCAGTTTTTCAAGGAAAACACGTTTATTGTGCTGAAAAAATGGGGCTGACCCGGAAAATATTAATTCTGGTGGGAGTGTTGGGAAAGCAGTATTTATATTTTAATAACTAGATTATACACATTATTGTTTCGAGTTGTTAAGAACGAATGAGTTGATTTTGGAAGTTAAAAACCTTGTCAGTGTTCTATTTATTTCATTATAAAGTTTCTTCTTCTAATCAAATAACCATTGCTGGTGTTGAGATTCAATCACGTTATCCCCTTATCCCGTTATCCCGTTTTTTCCGTTATTCCGTCACCTCGCTTTACCGTTATTCCGTTTTCCAGATTTCTCGTTATCCCGTTCTCCTGTTTTCGTGTTATGATCATCAAAAATCCCATAGAAAAACGCACTTTCCCGGATTCCAATAACTTTTCTAAAACACTACTATTTTCCTAAAAACCTCATTTGGACTATTACAAACGAGAGAGATGTTTTGTGATTGATTTGAGTATCAAATTTAAAAAAAAATGTGGACACGCCCGGGAATTGTACATGGGCCCTTGAGGTAACAAAGCTCTGATCATTGAGCTACTCGGATATCTACTAAGGAACTTAGCCGATATTCCTTCTGTTGGCCAAATTTCTTGAATTTTTCAATTTCCGGACAACTTTCCTCGGGCTATTACGAACAATAATGTTTTAAATAGCCAAATCGGTCTTACGTATTGCGCTAACAAAGAATCTAGTTACATTTTCATCATACAGATAAAGATTAATCACAGTTTTGTGTACCGGAAATATATAGTTGTTATTCTCTTCATATGCATTTTATATCCGTCCCCCCATATATCATCATTAATGATTCAGCATAATGCTTTCCAACTGACCCTTTTGAAGTTTAAAGCATCTTCTGACTCATCTTGTACTCTTTCTATAATTGAAGGTTCATTTGAGGATCTATCCATCTATCTATACCATAAGACGAAAATAATAGTCATTGACTGAGATTTTTCCTATTCAACATGATATAATTACTTGAAAGGTGATAGAGGGGCGTCAAGGGTCCATTTTGCCTGAATTTCGATTCAAAGATGTGAACATGAATAAATAAACACAGTTAAATTGGTGAAACATCAATCAAAACCATCGAAAGTATGTACAAACCAACATACGTTGGAACACAATTCCCATCACTTCATAGAATGAAACAATATAGAAATTTCAACTAGAAACTTAATGATAAGGAAATCATTTCTGCCACCCGCCTTGCACTCACCTTATTTGGCTCATTCTTGAAAGCAAATTGCCCATCTTCAAGATATTTTTCGCATATTTCTCCAATAAATCGTTTTTACAAGTTTTAAGCTTTGATAGATCAATCCTTGTCCTCTGCTTACCAACCAAGAGTTTTCAACGTTTATTTCACACTCCTTTTCCACTTTCTGAAATACATACCAATCGTCCAAATCAGTTTTTAGAGTCCTCATTCCTGGTAATGTGATCTGGAAATGACAATATTGTTTTTGTTACTACGCCAGTTACACCATTCGGCAGGGATTCAAAAATTTATGTTTATGGATATTCCATTTTAAGAGTGTAAAAACGTTAGTCAACATTCATTTCAATCAAATGCAAATTATATTCGCTCGCATCAAGCGACCCGTATAGGTTACTTGGGCCCATAAAATATCAAAATCTGAGATACATCGGACTTTCTATAAGACCAAAGGAAGCTATAAAGCCCAGAAGTTTGAGAGCTCGTCGCTCATTACTTTATTTTCTTTTATTGCCGGTCCAAAGAATTTTTTAAAATTATGCCGGTTTATCTCCAGAAGCCTAATTTATATAATAATAATAATAATAATAATCACCATAATGATAAAAATAATAAAAATTAGTTACTCACATTGCTTCAGGAGCTCAGTTATTATTAAAAAAGATTTATTAAATTTTTTGCTTTTTAGTTTTTTTTTTCGTCGGATTCATTTTTTGTTCAAAAGTTTCTATTTTTTAATTTTCTGTGACTGAAATTCACTGATAACTACCTACTCAATTGACTTCAAGTACCCATTATGTTGAAGTGTCATCAGAACTACATATGTGTGCCAAGTTTCAATAGAATCAGTTCACTGATAAAAAATCAATCATCCCCTATTTTTCTACCCTTAGGGGTGAATTATTTTTTTTTCGAATCCGAATATGACCAACTCTGAAGTATACTCTATCCAATAATAAATCATCATGGCATCATGGCATCAGGGGATTATCTCTATCCCTCATAAAATCATATTTGTCGAATAGATATTAAGCAGTCAGTAGCAATAATTGCATTTCGAATTTTAAACTTGTTGAACATGGGGTTCCCCAAGGATCAGTATTGGGACCACTTCTGTTCTTAATTTACGTGAATGACATCAGTAACTTCATGCATCCATATAAATCTGTTTTGTTTGCCGATGACACTACATTTATTTACTCTGGCAAAAATGCGATTGAACTATCTAAAATATCAAATGAAGTCGATGAGAAGGCAGAAAGTTGGTTCGTGACAAATCGACTCAAACTAAATACAGATAAAACGCAACAGTTACAGTTTTCAACAAGCTCTGCCGCTACATCAAGTACAGATAGCGTTAAATTACTTGGGATTGTTGTCGATAGTACTCTCAATTGGACCTGTCATATTAACCAATTGAGCAAAAAACTATTAAGAACACTTTTTCTATTGCGTCAGCTGAAAAATGTAGCTAGTTTCGATACATTGAAAATAACATATTTCTCCCTCTTCCATTCTTACCTTAGCTATGGTGTTATACTCTGGGGCAACTCAACTGGGGCTTTAAAAATTTTTAAATTGCAGAAAAAAGTTATCAGAATAATAACAAATTCTGGTTATAGAGATCATTGTCAACCTATTTTTTTGAAATTGAGAATAATGCCATTACCCACATTATTTTTGTACAACGTTCTCATAGAAATTCATAAAATATCAACTTCATTAATTAAGCAATCAGACCTTCATGACTATGATACCAGACATTGTAACAAAATTCGAACAAACCGCTATCGTTTGAGTAAATCACAAAAGAATACTCTGGATTTCAACCTCTACAACTAACTTCCCGATAATTTTAAAATTCTTAATATGTCCAAATTCAAAAAAAACAATAAAAAATTATCTTTTGAGTTTTTGCTTCTATTCTGTCAAAGAATACGTGGATCATTTTAAATGTTTATAATGTCATCTATGTTTTTATATTTTTGTATTTGTGTTTCTTGCTTGTTTTTATACTATTTTAATTGTTAATCTGATCATTTTATACTATTTTAATTGTTCAATCTGATCATTACTTTTATACTATTTTATTACTTTCATGCTATTTTATTACTTTTATGCTATTTCATTACTTTTATGCTATTTTTTGACTTGCTACAAACATTTTATTATGTAACGTGGTGAAATAAACTATCTATCTATCTATCTGAATTGGATAACCCAGTACAAAGTTATTGAGTGGTAGAATCGGTTAACGGGTGAGGAATCAGTGGGTGAACAATAAGTATCCCCATTTTTGTACCCTTAAGGGTGACATTTTCTTTTCGAATTCAAATAGGACCAACTTCGAGGTATACCCTATTCAATGAAAAGAGGATCATCGAAATCAAACCACTCTGTGAAAAGTTATGCGTGGTCATCCATAAAAAAAATATACGACTCGACTAGAGAACCTCCTCCTTTTTTTGTCGGTTAACAAATACAAAAAAAATTAAAAAGTTAAAAATTATTTGATCGCTGTTGAAACCTTGCTAGGATGGATTATTTGGTATAAAACAAGAGTACTAGGACATATGTTAATTTATTGATGGGAAAAGATATGTTTTTTTAGTCTGGATTGAAAAATTCTAGTAAGAGTGTTTTCATCCCTCCTGCAGAGAGTTGGATATGAGTGTGATGAGCATTCAAATAACACAAGAAAAAATTTTTTTTTTTTTTTTTCCCAAAAATTTTGGATTTTTTTACATGGATTAAATAAAGGCTATACATAAGAAACATAAATTATTGATTTATCAAACAATTAATAGAAAGGAAAGAAAAGCAAAGCATTCAAAGGTGAAATATTATTATAGAAATTGGGAAGTTACTTGTCAAGTATAAATTTTTTAACTTTTTTTTTAACTTAAAAAAAAAAGTTTTTCTTAAGTTTGATTTAAAACGTAATGTGTTTATTCTATTTACATTTCTTGTTTTATGATAATGGATATTTGAAATAGGATCAAAAGTAAGATCCGAATGTTTTTTTCCTGTATCAACATAGTGGATGAAAATTGAAATTTTAAATTAATATAAAAAACGAAGATTTAGTAAATTATTAGGTTTATATAATTTTTTCGAAGGTTCTAAAAATGGCAATTTGTATATGCATTTTATAGCTTTATTTTGCAAAGTTTGTAGTGGTTTCAAAATAGAAATTTTGGCTGAGCCCCAAATAGATATGAGGTATTGCAATTTTGAATAAATTAAACTGAAATATATGATTTTCAAATTTTTAATGGGGAATATTGTCTTATTCTGAATAGTATTCCAATCAAAGGTGAAAGTTGTTTCCTCAGATTGTTGATATGATTGAACCAAGAGAGTTTTTTGTCGATATTTAAACCCAAGAATGTTGTACTGTTGGTGTACTGAATTTGAGAATTTTTCAATATTATTGGTCTTAGTGAATCAGTTATATTACTTCGTTCAGGAATAAACATAATTGATGATTTCATAAAATTCAACAACAGTTCATGAGCGTTGAGCCAATGAGATGAGATTTGAAGATCGTGTTCAATATTAGATAGAATTTCGAATTCGTTCTCTGCAAAATAAATTATTGTTGTATCATCAGCAAAAAGTTTGACCTTTCAATTTAAGTTCTGATATCGAGTTTATATATCTCAAAAATAGAACTGGAGCAAGTATAGATCCCTGTGGAACCCCACATTTGATACTTTTGATTGAACCAAGTGTATTTTCGATATATACTAGTTGTTTTCGGTCTCTCAAATAATTTCTGAACCAAAAGTAAA
This sequence comes from Gonioctena quinquepunctata, assembly GCA_018342105.1. Classification (NCBI taxonomy): domain Eukaryota; kingdom Metazoa; phylum Arthropoda; class Insecta; order Coleoptera; family Chrysomelidae; genus Gonioctena; species Gonioctena quinquepunctata. Next base: position 366,928 of record JAFIRS010001256.1, on the reverse strand, counting down.
TCCTTTTCCCTTATTCCAATATCATATAATTCACTCAAAAGAATTTTATGGTTAACCATATCAAATGCTTTCCGTAAATCCAGTGATAATAAGCCGCATTTTTTTGTCGAATCTATTTCCAGTTTTATTCTTGATATCATGTCTACTGCCGCAGACTCAGTATCACTAGATTTCCGAAATCCATATTGTTCTGCGTACAGAAATTTTGATTTCAGATATTCTCTCAATCTTCTATCCATTATCTTTTCAATATTTTTTGAAAATATTGGCGGAATTGAAATTGGACGGTAATTTCCTATGTATTTTTTTTCCACATCTGAATATTGGTTTTACTTTAGCTGTTTTCAATTTGTCTGGCAATATACCTGTTTCAAAAGTTGTATTGACCAATCTATTTTTTAATGGTAATATTTAATCTTTGACTTCTTTGATAATCTCAACAATAATTCCATCAACTCCTGCTGCTTCTTGTCGTCTAGTTCGTCAATTACTTCTTGAACTTCTTGATAATCGGTGGGATTCAGAAACATAGAAGAGGGAGAGGACCAGGTAGAAAACCTATCTTGGATTTGGGTATCTGTTACATTTCTGGATAACTCGGCTCCAATATTTACAAAATATTCATTGAAATGGTCACATATTTCCATTTGATCTTCAATTCGTCTGCCATCTATGGTGATGTATTCAATATTATTTTTAGATGATTTACCACTTGTTTTATTATATAAAAAAATATTGATAGTTTTCCAAAGTGCTTTCGGTGATGTTTCATTGAATAATTCTTGAAAATAAACTTTTTTTGTTTCAACGACAGTTTGTTTCACTAATTTATTATAATATTCGTATGATTGCAAGAAATTTGATACTCCTGGATTGATTTTCTTTTTATAATAAAATGTATCTCTTTGTTTAATGATTTGGGCAATTTTGCTATTGAATCATGATTTTGAATTCGCATTGAATTTAATATTTATGTTTCTGGAATTTTTCTCAAAGACACTGATCTGTTGTTATACATTTTTTCAGGATCACATATTTGGTTCATTAGTAATTTTAGTTTTATTTTCAAATTTTTTACGTTATAAGTTTTCATATTCCAAGAGTTTATGTGATTTTTTATTTTTTCGACTTTTATTTTCGTATTAGTTATTATAAATTTGAGATCCCTAAGACACGAGTTTATAATTGATATATCGATTTGTCCATTGAAGTTACTTAGAACATTATCAATCAAAGAAGCATTCTCGGACGATTCTCTTCATGGAATAAATGTGTTGCATAGAAAACGTTCATTGGATTTATATATGTCCACAAAAGCACTGGATTCTATGTTCGTTGTTGAAGTGTTTATATTGAAATCACCATAGCAAAAACATATCTTGCCACTAATATTGAAATTCTGAAGTTTTTCATCAATAAAATTCAAAACATTTTTAGTATTATCTCTTGGAGAATGGTATAGTCCGCATATGACCACATTTAGAGGTTTGATTTCTACCGCTACATAGGAACAAGCATTTTCTTCTATTTCAATTATGTCCAAAATTGAATGTTTTTTTTATAAAAATACCAACACCACCTCCACGTTTGAGTCTGGAAGAATAAATGGAATTATAATTGCTCAGGTTATAATACATTTTTCGAAGATCTTGCATTTAGGTAGAAGACTCTCAAATCTTCAATTGTTGATATGGAGTTATAGTCAATATGATCTGAAATGTTCACATTATTGGGAGATGCCATAATTTATACGATTTTCTTAAATTTTTCGGTAATATTCAAAAGTGGGACATAGATGATTATCTGCCGAGTGGTTGATATCATATTTTGTATTATATTTGGAGTAAGAGGATATACAATTTCCGCATTGAGGGTAATTATTAGTTTCATTCGGACAATTTTGTAATTTGTGATTCCTGGCACACCTTGGACATAAGGAATTATTACTGCATTTGTGGGCAGCATGATTGAATTGGAAACAGTTGTAGCATTGAGTTAACTTATTTCCATCAAATACTCTGCATATTTGCCAATCAAAAATAATCTTTGGTCTGTATCATGAATTGGAAAAATTTCCATTTTGTGATTCCCGATCTCGTTTTTTTGGTGTCTACGTATTTTATATAATAATAATAATAATAATAATAATAATAATAAATTTATTATCCACATATTATACGATAATGTTACAGAGTTATTACAATCTTTGACTTATGGATAAATGGCTACAACTGGTTCAGTTGTGGACGCATCCCTCCCTGTTCTTCCACCAGTGCCAGTCAACAAATCAAGTAACTGAATTTGAGTAGCAAATGATATTTGAAAAAGAGAGAACTAGAGAGAGAGGAAAAGAGAGAACTAGAGATGGAGAAAGTAGAGAGTGAGAGAAAATAGGTGAAGAGGGGTGGAAGAAAGAAACGTGTATACATTTGTAAGATTATTTTTGTAATTATAAAATATATTTTCTGTATTTAACTTTGGATGATTTTGTAGAGGATGATGATAAAGAAGGATCTGATCTATGCAAATTGTTGACACAGACCGCGATACCATAGGAGAACGATCTCTGGAAAATAATTTTCTCATGCCTTGGCACACGAAGAAGGTTTTTTTTTCGGATAAATTATGAGCATCTGTTCTATAAGTAAGTTTGTTATGTAAGTAGGGGGTGTTTTTGTCATATATATTTTATGGGCTAAACATGCAAAATGTAGAGTTCGACGGTTATACATATTCAACCATTTCATTTCCCTGAACTTCCCGGAGATGTGGTGATATTTTCTCATTCCATGAACCAGTCGGACACAAGAATTTTGAAGTTTCTGAATTCGTCTAGATTCATCACTGTCTAAGCAGGGGCCATAAACTACATTGCAATGATTGAAGTGTGATAATACAAGTGAATCACATAACATTTTTTTTAGTTCACACGAGAGAAATTGTCGTTGAGAATAAATCAGTTTCAGTATGGCATATGCAATTCTGAGTTCAGAAGATATATGTTCTTTAAATCTTAATTTAGTGTCAAGGATTATACCTAAATTTTTCCAATGTGTTTCGATTGGAATTGAGGTATCTGCTATTTCAAGTAATGAGCGCTAAAGTGTTGTCATTACAAAATAAAAGAGCTTTTGGGTTTATTTTCAGACAGTGATGTCTCGAAGTATTGGATAATTCCTCCAGGTCACTGTTAATGCTCTGAATTGCTTCGGATACATCAAGATACTGAAAAGAAAAGTATAGCTGCGTGTCATCCGCATGAAGGTGATAGTTACAAAGCTTAAGCGAATCAGGGAGGAGTGATGTATACAGAGTAAAGAATAATGGGCCAAGAATACTACCCTGAGGCACTCCACTTGTAATTTTCTGGGAAGTAGATTTTTGAGTACCGATTTGTACAATTCGTTTACGGCCATTCAGATACGATGAGGGGAGAGAACATACTGTTTCACTGAAATGGAAGTATTTAAACATTGCTGCTAGAATATCATGATTCAACATGTCGAAGGCTTTCGAAAAGTCCAACAATATCAGCACCGATATTTTGCCTTCATCAATGGTTTTCAATAAATCGACAACGACATCTGCAAGTGCCGTGGCACAGCTATAGTCCTTTCTGAAATTTTTCTGATTAACCTCCATATATTCTTTATCGGTAAAGTTATTCTGTTCATGACTAATTTTTTCAATGTCTTCTTTTTTCATATTTTTTTCTAAATGAAGTCCAGGAATGATAATTTTTGGATTTTTATTTTATCTAGTGTATCCATAATTGGGTAAAGGTTAAGCTTAAGAAGACGATAAAAATAGTATAGCGATCGAAAATTTAGCGCGGAAAAGATAATTTCAGGAGATATGGGCCCCAGAAGGTCCAAAATAGAGGTTATGGAATCTTTTGGGAACTGCAAACTGATATAAATAGCTTATGGCACTAAAATATTAACTGTACACTCATTTAACATTTAAGTAATATTAAAATCACTAAATGGTCAATAAAGAACTCCGATTATGTTTCATTGAATTTTTCACATGAACTGTCAAAAATCAAATTGGTGGTTGCATTGATCTTGGCGTTTCATGGACATGCACGTTGCCAACTTTTTAAGTGAATTCGGTCAATCCGGATTTTTGCAAAATTTTCACGACATAATCACAAAATTATCACAGTTAGGTTAGGTTGTGTTCCTTTGTAAGGTTTATCAGCATATTTTCGAATTGGATAACAAGGTTAGCCAAGTAAGGTTAGGTTGTGTTCCTTTCATTTTACGTAAGAAATTGATTTGATCGAAGAGTTCGCGAGCGGAGCGAAGCGTCGCCTTGTAAGGTTGATTAGCTTGCATTCAACTTGGGTAACAAGGTAAGCCAAGTTAGGTTAGGTTATGTTCCTTATTTTTACAAGAAAAATTATTTGGATGTTTTCTTGTATGCACAACATCCAATACAAATGTGTTTCTTGGTCCAGTTTACAATTACTTAAAACAGAATAGTCTGAACTCACATTATTTTAATATGTTTGTTAACTTCCTAAATGCGCACATCAACTTCCGAAAAACTCATCCAGTCCAAATGCGTTTCTCGGTCCAGTTTGCAATTACTTAAAACAAAATAATCTGAGAACACGTTATTTTATAATATGTTTGGTAACTTTCTAAATGCGGCACATCAACTTCATACTCAATTTTCAAAATTATAATCACTATCAAATATACTTTGCATTTCAACTCAGATATCAGATCGTTTTTCCATGCTATAATCATTTATGTGCTTAATATATATGACGCATTGAATTTCAGTATTTTCTTTTCCCCTTTTGGAGACATAGGCAACGTCGCATATCAATAAACTTCAAGATTCGGATAATCATAACACAATCATCAACGTTTGATTTTTGACATTTCTTCTGTAAAATTATATGAAAAGAGGGTTTTTCATGTCTTTATCGAAAATTAAGTGATTTTAATATTACTTAAACGTAAAACGAGTGTGCAGTTACTATTTTAGTGCAAATAAAAATTGTTTATATCACTTTATAATTTCCAAAAGTGATATCCTATAACCTCTCTTTATAGACCTTCGGGGACCCATATCCTAATTTCATCTTTTCCGCCCAAAATTTTCGATTGCTATACGGTTTTTACCATGTTTTGAAGCACCTGTGGAAATTTCGTGACAATTTCGACAATGTTCGAAACAATTAGATTGTAGTTTTCTGTTTATTTTTCAATTTCTTTGGAGAGTAACGTTGAGTTTCTTTCTTTCTCAATCAATAGTGATTCTTTTTCTTCAATAATCTTCCATAAGGTCATGTTTTCTTGCTTAAGTCTTGAGATTGTGTCCTTTGTTTCACTTGTTGAGTCAAAAGGATTTGTTTTATAATCAATTCTCATAAATTCTGGCGATTCATCCTCTTGATCAGTCATCGAGAGCCTTTTTCCCTTACGTCTCGTCATATTTGTTTGTTTGTTTTACTGGACTATAAATTGGTTTTGATTGTACTGGACTAGTTATTTTGACATTTCTCACAGTCAGGTCTTCTATATGTCAATACTAATTAAAACGGCACAATGTCTTCCAATATGCTTGAAGAACACAGAAAACCAAAGTGGTGATCTCCTCCTTCTGTACTAAACTTTATCATTTGTAAGTTTCGAAATTTCTCTTTTCTTCTTAACCATCAAACATTTTTAGGAAATTTTCACCTGCTGTCAAAACAATTAAGTTATCAACATTTAAAGGCGCGGACATCCTTTTTCGGGGCAGTTTGCCACCATAGCTTAACAGAAATACTGTTAGAAATATGATTTGTCTGTTAAGAAGTAGCTACCGAATGAACAAGTGAATTACCAATAAGAGAATCTACGAGTTAATGAAGGGAAAGGACTGCGTCGCATAGGGCTCCTAATACTAAAAGTTGATAAACCTTGTGCAATGCAATTAATCATCGACGATTTATATAATTTTATCCAGAGGGGTCTTGAGTGTTGAGTTAGATGTGATAAAAACAAAGAGCTAGAAAAATCTGTAAAAAAGTCATAATATAGAAGAAAAGAAACACAATTCCAAAAAAAACATTATAAAATTGATGCCTAATGATCAAGAAATGTACTGTGGAAAATCTGACTGATCAGAGATAACCACAGATTGGGAAAGAAGAACGAAAATTAAATTCGTTCAATCAGTTGAGAAGTACTAAATCACCAACCTGAAATTTGAATAATTTGACCAAGATAAAAAACATTTTGAATCATTCATTATCGAAAAAAGTTTGTTCGTTCAAAACTTCATTGAACAAAAATATATAATAAGTGAAGAAATGTCCATCCAAGAAAAGCTCAAGCACATAGGTTAAGCACCAACTGAATTATATACTTCGTAATCGAGTACCATAAAATGTCTATTTACCATGAATATTTTAAACAGAATCGGTAATCTCTGGAGGTGCAGCTCTCTGGAAGGTCCCTCAATGTAGAAACTTGGGCCCATCTGAAGACCAATGAGGGCAATGGAGGTACTCACCTCATTTGCACCTCTTCATCAAACAAGAGGCACGGAAGGTCATCGCAGGTCTATGAACCTCCAACCAGGGGACTATTCAACAACTGTCTTCAGATTAAACAAAACGCCCCGGTCCACCATCACAATACAAGAAGACTGGTACAGCCTGATCCCGGAAATCAGAGATATCTAATGTGCAGACGGATCCAGATTGAAGACTTGGTTGGTGCTGGAGTCTATGGGCAATATCCCAGGAGAACTCTGTTTCCACCTCTTGGATGTGGTGGCGTGAAGATACTTATACGGCTAGTCCCATAGTTACCGTGAAACCAGTCTGAAGTATGCATTGCAAGGTCTATGGCAATATAGTTTGAGATCATTTACTTCAAAATCGGTTCTTTCTCCTAGTATTTTTCATGATGCAATGTGGTTTAAGTATTTCCACATACTGAAAACCTAGTACAGAAAACAAATCTGTAATCTGGAAAAGCTAATCAACCTTTTGTATAATGAAGCCTCCAGAGAGTATATGCCTGAACTTGAGATCAATTAACAACACGATAAAATTCCAACATTGATATGGACCGAGTATGTTGATATTGCCCTAATGTAACTCTTCTGCTCTCCAAAGCATTATTGCCTAAAAAAAGGCCTAGTAAAAAAAAACGCGTGAGGATGGTAACAGTTGACCTGTTAGGGTGCACACAAAGGAACCCTATCTCTAGGTAGTGAACCTGGACAACCCCTTGGTTGTGGTAGTGCAAATGTACTGGAGGGTCCATTCCCACAATTTGCGATGAAAAATCAATAACTTGACATACGAAATATTTGAAGAATATTCCTTGGAGATCATTCGAATCAGCCAATACAGATATTATCCTAAACTTCAGTTGGCACGTCCGGAACTAATATTATCCTAAGCAGATCGATTGCCTCTCTCATTGAGAAATTGTCACCAAAGTAACAATGCTTTTCTCCTCTTGGAAGATGGTATGGCCTAGGGAATACATTTTAAACTGAATTGTGGGAAGTTTATTTGAAACAAGTTGGGATTGTATTTATATATATATATATATATATATATATATATATATATATATATATATATATATATATATATATATATATATATATATCTGTATGTATGTATGTATCATTTTATCCAATTTACTGTCCATTTGTATATTCTATTCTTTTTATTCCACTCACATTACTACTCTCTCCTTGTTCCTGATCACCCCTATCTCTACCTTCTGCACCTTCTACCAAACCAACTTTCTTACCATCTCTCAGATCCATTTTTTATTCACAAATATTTAGCCTTACTCGTTGAAATGCCAATTGCTAATGTTCACCCAGTGTTATTAAGAAATAATATATTGCCTTTGCTTGCCCTTACTTTGTCTTGAAATGATATATTGCCCTTACTTTGCCACTACGTTGCGATAAATATTAAGAAATAATATATTTCCCTTACTCGCCTTTTCCTCAATAAATATTATGAAATGATATATTGCCCTTACTTTGCCACTACGTTGCGGCGACATTTGTTATATAATGATGAATTTTTTAAATATAATATTGTAATATTTTTGCCCCTGTATTTTCCTCACCACGGCTAAGCAACAGTTGGTACGCCCTTATCTCGAAGTGGCCGGTTCAAGGCAATAGAGACACGGCCACTGCTGGCTAACTTCAGTTTATTGAATGGTCTTTGGTATGTTATTGATCATTGTGAGAAAACAAACAACAAAATATCAAAAAGCAATTATCTCCTTTATTCAGGAAGACTTAATAATACCTGGCCTACGAGAAATAAATTATACTAGGGTGAATCAAACAAATATTCACGGATAATAATAATAAATCAGATCATGGATAGATAAACAGAACCTCACTTTTTCCGTGAGAGTGATGTTTTCTGTTATTGTTCAAAATAGTGTGACATAAAGTTCTTCGAATGTGAAATATGTTATTGGTGAAATAGTTCAGGACCGGAAGAGCACTATTAAAGTTTTATACCTGGTTGGAACTGTTGGTGTTCTACTCATACCATGAATCAGGATATCTCCTCTCTCCAATCGCTGTCAGGACTGCAATACCATGAATCAGGAACTATTTAGATGCGGAAATCAGCATTTGGATCCGTGGATATGTAATCATTAAGGTAATATTGGTTTTGTTTACCTAATGATGGGATTATTCCAATTTTCTTCTAGTAAAATTTTTGCGTGGCATCCGCTTGGAAATTTATTTTCGATCTCCTTTGAAGCTTTGTTTTTCTATCGCCTAGATACATCTTTTTCTCCTTGTTTTTTCATTTGAATTTTTGAATTGGTGCACTAAATTGTCACTTTTCACTGTTTATATTTATATTGTATAATTTATATATACAATTATTTTTCCACTCTTATCATTATTTACAAATTTCAATAATAATTGCTTCTGATACCATCTCATTGCTACTCTCCCACAATTTTCAATTTTACACCTGACCATCTATTCCCTGAATGGCTATTTTTATAAAGACATTTGCTGTTCTATCATTGGCTACTTTTTGTTAGCTACAGTTTCATATACTGTATGTTTCAAATTTATAAATGTGTTGATTACTGTTTATTCCTGAAAATTTTGTAAATTTAGACTTTTTATTGTCTTTTGAGCAATTATGAATTATAATAATTTTGACAGTGTATGATATTGATTGTTTTATAGTATTTTGACATTTCTATCTATCCATATTCTACCTAGGCTCACAATATACATAGAATTTCAAAAGTTATTCACAAACAAACTCTTGAAACCATTAACCATCTAGTAATTTTTTTTTTTTTTTTTCTTTTTACATAAAATTATAACATAACAATATTTATATATATATATATTTATATATAATATATATATATATAATATATATATATATATATATATATATATATATATATATATATATATATATATATATATATATAAATAAATATATATATATATATATATATATATATACAGAGTGGGCCATTGAAAACGAAACAGCGGCTCTGTAGGTCGGCAGAACCAAATTATATAAAACCGCTCGGACACTCGACTACATTTTCGAGGGTTACATCGTTCGCGATGAAATTCACCCAAAATACATTCTAGCCCTCGGAGCTGTGACCGCCACCCCTAAATTTTTAAATGGCAACATATGGCAGGCATCGAAGGTATTTTCCTTCTAATATCAAACACTAAAATAAATTAATCCTATCGATTCGTTTACGAGATATAGGAACTTGAAGTTGGAAATACTTTTATTCACTCAATAAAATAACATCTAACAATTCAACTGTTTAAAGATAATTATCATCGTCAAGGAATTGAATGATCTAACTGTTTACCAACAAATAACATGCAATTCCGTTTCAAAATTTTATTTCATCCTCATTAACTTGATCGAAAATGTTTAAGGTTCTTAAGAATCGATAAAAAGACGTTTTCTCGAATTCGACTCAAATGAAGTACAACAAAAACATGTATGAGATAATTTTTTTCGCCAAATCGCATTTGTGGACTCCTATCAGTGTCAAACTGACCTTTGATTGAACGAATTGACTAAAGCTGCTGAATATCTTTCCGCAATAATGGTGTATACGATCGCGGAAAGGGTTGAAATAATAACCATTTTTTTAAGAATGATGTGTGCGGTAACCGTACAGCTAATTTGTTCAATGAAACGCATCCAGATAAACTTGTTGCTAGAAAATACGTTCTTAAATTAGTGCAAACATTTCGTCAAACTGGATCAGTAGCCAACAAGAAACGAGACCCAGAACGTGAATTTCCATTGAGAAATGAAGCTGTTGAAGTTGCACTTTTAGGACAAGTTCATGCAAACTCAACATTGAGCACAAGGAAATTGGCTAGGGTCACCAATATCAGTAGAACCAGTATCCGCCGACTCCTGAAACATCATAAATTCCACCCCTACTAAATATATTTGGTACACCAACTGAATGAAGATGATTTTGATAGGCGACAGGAATTCTGTGAAATTATGACTACGAGAATAGATGCTGATGAGATTTGTTTTTCCAACATCTGCTTTTCTGATGAGTGTACATTCTTTTTGAATTCGAATGTGAATTGTCATAATCGTCGTTATTGGTCAGATGCCAATCCACAGTCCATACTCAAACTCTCCATAAACTCAATGTCTGGGCCGGTATTTTTGGCGACCATTTGATTGGACCAGTATTTCTCGACGGTAACCTGACAAGAGAAATTATTAAATTAATTAAATTGAATTATTGAATGAATTTGTTTATCCACAATTAGTAGACATCATTGAAAATGAAGATTGTTACCATGAAAACCACTTGATATTTCAACAAGACGGGCCACATTATGCACAGCATGTTAGGGCGTTTTTGGATAGAATGTTTCCTGGAAGTTGGATTGGAAGAAGAGGCTCTATAGTCAGATCTCCAGATTTAACCCCACTCGGCTTTTTTCTGTGGGGTCACTTGAAAAACAAAATTTCTGCAACTGAACCAGAATCTCTGGAAGATTTACGAAGGAGAATTATTGAAGAATGCCGTCGAATAACGCTGGAAATGCTACGAAATGTGAGATCTCGTTTTGAACAGAACTTTTACTATTGTATGGAAATGGGTGGTAGACAGTTTGAACATTTAGTTCATTGACAATAATAATTATTTGTTTTTATTGATTGAGGGAATAAAAAGTGGTTTATCAACTTCAAGTTCCTATATATCGAAAACGAATCGATAGAATTCATTTATTTGTGTTGTTTAATATTGAGAAGTGAAATATCTTTCAAATGAGGTATCACTTGCCATATGTTGCCATTTAAAAATTTAGGGGCGGTGGTCACAGCTCCAAAGGATGATATGTATTTCGGGTGGATTTCATCGCGAATGATGTCCCCCTCGAAAATGTAGTTGACGTGTCCGAGCGTTTTTATATGATTTGGTTCTGCCGACCTACAGAGCCGCTGTTTCGTTCTCAATGGCCCACTTTGTATATATATATATATATATATATATATATATATATATATATATATATATATATATATTATTATCAACTTGTATGATTTGTCTATTATGTTTCTTCGACTTAGCCGAACTTTGTATCCTCAAAGAACCAAACGAAATAACACAACGTGAGGGAATTGAAGGTCCTATTATTTATGAAGGAGTATATCTATATATCTACAGCTGTGTGCCAAATGAAACTCCTTTCTGATAACAAGAGGATCATTCATCGCCTTCCAGATGCCGCTACTTGAGGAACTGGATGATCACAATCACATAAAAAGAGAAAGGAAAAAAATAACCGGAATTCATCTTTACTGTATGCAAACTCAAGGGAAGAATCGCCGACCGAGTTGAGCAAGCGTGAGTAACCTCAGTTGCGTTGAGCTTGTGGAAATCGCCTAATGGAAGATAGGAGAGTTTTTAATTTTTTATCTATGATTCCGAATAACTATCCATACTTTAAATTCTTCACTTACCTGAAATACATATGTTTGGTCCCCCTTATTGATGTCCATTCCAATATCAAAAAATGGCATCGACTGGGTCAGAATCAACTCCGTGAAAAGTGCCGTCAGATCAGTAGTGGTGTGATTTCTAACTGAAAATTCATGATCATTTTGATATTTTATATACTCATACCCCTATACTAATGCATTTCATAAAACATTTTAATCGCTTGAAATATTTTTTTGGAGAACTGTTTATAATGTACATCCATTGACAAACTTCAGGAGGTTATTCCTCACAATATTCTAATATGAATTGTACAAATCAATATATGTCCGGGAAACTACTTTTCCAAGATACAGGGTGTTGAAGTTTAATTTTTATATTCGTTTTTCCTTAAATAACTTTCGAAATGCTAACCTTGATTGAGAGGTTTCTTGAGGTGTTGAATTCGAACCTGATGTTATTATTGCTCTTACCACCTACACGTATTTTCCTTTTTTGAAGATTTATAACTTCTTTTAGCGTACTTCTAGCACATTTTTCAGAGGAAAAATCAAATTTCTCCTATCATATCTACGTAAAAAAGCTACCCCTGTTACAAGTCGCTATAAGCAACCGTTTTCTAGATATTTGAACTTAAAAAGCGATTATTTGATAATCGATGCGTTTTGAAGTTATTACCATTATTTTGTATTTTCCACAAGAATGCTTAGGAAATGAATTTGACGTTCAAGTAACTAGTTTTGGTTTTTTGTAGGGGGCGCCACCTATTCTACTCATTTTTACTGGTTTGAAATAGTTTTTTCTGTATCAAGGGTGCAAAATCTCTATTTGTTTTAATAAAATTTGAAAGAAATATCAACATTTTATTTCAAGAAATTTTGAATATGTAGAATAAAATAAAACAAAGGAAACTAAATTGTATTCAAATAAATTGTTCAAAGTGTCTACCTTCAGCGAAGATACAGGCTTTCAGTCTTCTAGTCATTGAATCCTCCTCAAATTGTATTTATTGTTTCACAGGCGTCCACTATTCGGTTTCTTAGATCTTTCCCGTTCGCTACTGGAGTTTTATTGAAAACTAACTTCAAATGTCCCCAAAAATGAAAATCTAGCAGGCTTAGATCTGGGGACCTTGGTGCCCACGCCTAGTGAGGTTCTTCTACACCCCTACTGATCCATCGATTTGGATAGACAGTGTTAAGGAATTCCTTGGCTACAACGCTACAACGGTTGTTATGAAAGTTTGGAGAAGCATTTCTAGAGAAGTTTGCCTCGACCCTGAAGAGTACATATCTTGAAAATTGAGGAATTCCAGCCAATTTTCTAAAAACCCACTGCACATTAATGCTTTAGGGAAATTTTCGTGGTAGAAGAGCTCGTACCCTTTGAATATGGTATGGATAAAATTGTTGATCGTGGATAATTCTGGACTGAGTAGAATTGAGAGCTTCAGCAATTATTCTTGTACTTGTTTCTGGATTCTCCTCGAGGGCGTTCAAAACAGCTTCTTCCAATTCTGGGGTTTGGACTGCTCGTGGTCTTCCAATAATATCAGCTGCCTCCCCAAAGCTACCTGTTTCTGCCAAACGACGGTGGAGACTGGAAAATGTTGGAGCTGAAGGCAATACTCGATTAGGAAATCGCTTCTGGTAAATACGTCTTGCTTCACGCGCATTGCCATTCCGCGAGGCCATAAACGAAATGCATATCGGCTAAATTAGCATTATTGTTTGAATAATCCATTTTTCAAAATTAGTGTTTTAAAACCTACAGAAACTTCAACAAAACAACAAAACGTTTAACTTGCACATAATATGTAATTACCAAAACTACTTATCAAACGTCAAATTCATTCCCTAAGCATTCTTGTGAAAAATTCAAAATAATGGTAATAACTTCAACACACATCGATTATCAAATAATCGAAATTTTCAAGTCCAAATATCTAGAAAGCGGTAACAAGGGTAGCTTTTTTACGTAGATATGATGGATGAATTGATTTTTTTACTAATAAATGTGCTAGAAGTACGCTCAAAAAAGTTAATGGAATTAAAAAAAAAAACGTGTAGGTGGCGCCCCCTACGAGCAATAATAACATTCATATTAGAATATTGTGAGGATTCACCTCCTGAAGTTTGTCAAAGTACTTTTGAATCACCCTGTATAAAACGAGAATGATATTTTCCATAATATTGCGCTATTGAGATCACCTTTCTGGACATAGCTTCGAAAGTATAGTCCATGCATGGGAGTAGATATAACTGTAAAGGGTGTAAACTAACTTGTTGCAGTGTCGTGAATGACAGGTGGAGAATGCCGTTTTATAACGGTGGTTTGAAATAAAAAATAAAACTTGAGAAAATTCAAATATTTTTGACATATTCAACCATATTTCAAGAACGAGTGTCCGACTAATTCACCTGATTGTTTAAGAAATGTAAGAAGAGAGTCTGAGAAGCCTTATCAACATCAACCGACAATACGTATTCATACTGTGATCTGTCAATTTCACACCAATGAAAACTTCGTTATATCCAAACTGGAGATAAAGTCAGCATACTTCAAAGCACTTAACGAACCTCAATTATCCGAAAAAACATTTGTAAACCGCCGTTTTTTAATGGGTATGAAAATATTCGTAAGATTTGGAAACGAAATACGTGGGTCGCATGCAATGGATAATTAATCATGATTAGTTCACTCAAAATCTAATTGTTTATATAATTTTTATAACAAAATAGATCACTGATTTTTTTTCATGTATTTGACTCTTGGTAACATGATAGTAATTTATGTATCAAGTACGCAAAGTGGGACATTAGCGGACGAATCGAAATGTTCACGGATGAGGTGCCAGCCGAGTCCGGACTATGAAGATGATATCCGCTGAAGCTATTTGCGTACGTGTTGCATACAGCATTTTTTTTTTCTATCAGCTTCCCAAATGAACAGAACAGAAATGTCACACGTATTTCTTCGTCGTGCATACATTTTCAATTACCATCCATGCGGTAATATAAAGAAGTTATGCCAAAATCTGGCAAGCGATTGTTGATCAATGACACATGTGTCGAATCCTTGTCACATATCAGTGATAAATTCTCATGAAATAAGTATTCCAAAAGAATATTTCGAAGAAAACGTGTGTTGTCACTACGAAATATCAATTAAGCTATTCATTGTCTCCTGAAACTTTTTTAAAATGTTAATTATAAAATTTCTGAATGAACAAAAATAGTCAAGTAAAGTGTTGCCATGACGAATTTACCGGCCTAGTCCGGTGAAGTGGCATTTTATGGACTCTTTTCAGTATCCAAAGTAGGCATTTGGTGAAGCGTGTACAAAAAAATTATAACTTATATATTTTATTTAATAATTCCTTATAATTGTTTTCCCAGTTTGTCAGTATACAATTATAAATAATATCTTTTAAAAATTGTACCTAAAACCATTATACCCTGTTAACTTCTGATCGGTTCGACGTAGAACAATGGGACATACACCGTATTGAATTATATCACCGATACTACTATTTGAAATAAAACACATTGTGATTGGGGATCAAGTTGTACATCGTTGGAAAGATAATTCAATTCTCTTTTCAACTATTTATTTTTTTCGATTTCTGTAATACGTTCCTCCACAATATTCATTCGAAATGTCAACTATAACAAAAAACAAAACTGTTATGTAGGATTTTTATTTATTGAGAATAAGAAGCAAAATTGTTGTCAATTAAAGAATTAGGTGTTTGAAATGTCCGCCTAACTCTTGATAATAAAATATCCGATTAAAAATTCTTCCCGAACATCGAGTAACATATCTGCAGGTAAGCCAGCAATGATTCGTTTTCAATATGAAGAGCAGGTAAGTAGTTTCGGAATAATTTAAACATTGGAAGGTCTTGAACATCGACAAAATAATTCAACTTCATATTAGGCATTTCTAGGTCACTGCTTGATTATCAGTTCAACAAATCCCGTCAATTATTTGAGTCGGAAATTGGATCATTGTATGGATTTAAATCTGTACCTAAGTAAGCTTTGAAACGGATTCGAAAATGAAAAATTATTTTAAGCCATGATCTTCCTCTATTGGCCTCATTTCGTGTTATTCATCGCAATTGTGATTCCGTAGAATAACCATGGTTGAAAGTTAAATTGAATTACCTTTTCAACGATGTATAAATCGACATTTATGCCTTTCGAAATTTTCAAGTTGATGTGCCCCCAGCGCTCTCTGTTGAGTAATTGTAATGTATCTTCTCTCAAAAAGCAGGATCGGTAATACAATTAAAAATATTTTCATGTCACATTGTTTCACATCAAACCGTTAAAAATTTATTGAGGTTACGGTACCATTCAGATCCGCACGTATAATTGACATTTCAAATGCATATTGTGAAAAAACGAAAAAAAAATATATGGTTGAAAAGAGAATTGAATTATTTTTTCAACAATGTGCCACTTGGCCTCCTGCTATTCGAAATTTTGTAGTAGATGTTTCCCTCCGCTCTATCTATCAGCAATCTTTCATTTCAGAATGGTTTTGTTTCCATTGTTCTACGTCGAAGTGTTGTACCTTTGATTACAATTTACTTTTATATTTTTTTATAGGCCATTTTTTTAAATATAATAATGGAAATAGTTTCCCCTGATATCACCATTATTCCTACACCCTATATATTTTTTGAGAATTTTAATATTAAACAGTTATAGAAAAAAATATTTATATTTTATTGATAAGTGATCAATGGTACAAGACAATAATGTACCAGGGATCACGCCCTAGTGTACCTTGGATCATCAACGTCTTGTACCTAAAAGGTAGATAATATGTATCAAAAACAACATTTCCAAACATAAATTACATTTTATTGTTTCATTACAAGAAAAATGAGATTGTATTGAAGTATGACCTGATTTTTATTTGTATAAATGTGTACAAAAAGTTACAATATGTAATTTATCCCTAAGAATTGATAGGCAAAAAAATTAGGTATGTAAATTTGATTTTAATTTTCAAATTTCAACAATATGGTTAATTAAAGCTAAAAAGTCCACTTGGATCCACAACTGTCCATCAGTTCTAGCCGATCCAAGGTACAAGATGGTGCGCGTTTATTCTGGTTCATATTCGAAACTGAAATATGGCATAAGAAATTACACAGCAATGGGCAGTGATTCAGGTGAAATATCATTTAAAATACAAAACACAATCGTCAACAGCACCAGGAGAACCACCCTTCTGCTGGCTTGCACCCTACTGAGTGAACATTGTCTTGGTATAGTTCTGTTACATAAATATTTTACGTGAACATTGTCTTGGTATAGTTCTGTTACGTAGAAACGTAGAAACTGGAGGTTGATCCAAGGTACACTATGATCAAGGTACAACAGTCTCCACTATTATCCAAAGGGTGGGATACACACAAAAAATATATTCTCCTAATCTTTTTATACAAAAACTGAAAAAATATATTTAACAATTTTTTGTACACGCTAAAAATGCCTTCTTTGGATACTAAAAAGGGTCCACAAAATGCCACTAGCGGACTTGTACTTGAAGTCGTCATAACAACACTTTAGCGGACTTAAATTTTATTATTCAAAAAACTTATGATCAATATCGTAAAAATATTTCAGGGAACGCAATAAACCATTGATTTTTCGGAATTTTGTGGTGACGGCACACGTTTGTTCAGGAATACTCATCTTTTCACTGATATTTGACAAGTATTTAACATACGTGTCATTGATAAACAATCCCTTGCTACAGTTTTGCACAACTTCCTTACATTATAGATGGTAATTAAAATGTATCTTCTGTTTATTTGGAAAGCTAGGCGCATATACATCTGAACATTCGGATGCGACGCCGCGTACACATCTGAACGGGATACACGAGCAAGACATTCGTAGTGCGCGAATTTCCAATCTGCTCAGCTTCTTTGCGCGAGTAAATGTTATCTGAATAAGAGGTACTAATAAGCTCTAGCCAATCAGAATCTTGTAGCACCAACGTGTCATAGTGACGTAAATCGACATGAGTTTAGGTGGCCCGCGTAATATACAGAGTGGTCCAGTATACAATCGGAAGCCTGTAACTCTGAGATACCAGAGTGCGAAGTCCGCTAGTTCGCCACTGTCCTGAGAGAATGGTGGCCATGACATGTCCATATACGTCGCTATGACTCACAAATGATCTTTCATCTCTTTCTATTGCCATTGTCTAATGGGGAATAGACTCTCCTACTCAGATAACGTTTAGTCTCTTTGGTCGCCGTCCACACTGAGCAGGTCTGAGCGCGCTCACGTTGATGTATGACAAATTTCGATCGTGCTGAGCCTGTTTGGCGCATTTTGCTCAGTCGTCCACCACTGACTGCTCATTCGCGTTTGCCTTGCTCATTCGGCCCGAATGGTCAGATGTATACGCGCCTTTATAACACAAAAAAATTTATGCAACACGTACGCAAATGGCTTTAGCGGACATCTTCATAATAATAATAATGATAATAATGTGTTTTATTTAGTTTGAGCAATACAATAATTATATAAGGCAATATAGATAAAAGAGTAAACTTAACTTAACAAACGATGGGTAAGAATACATTAAACTTACAGCTTATAGGTACATATGATTTGATCAGTGCACCCATTAAGACCGTCAAGGTTGAGCATGGGGTACACTGACCAGTATTGATATTTTATATAAATATATGTATATGTTGTACATCTTTCATTCATCGTGTGTATATATATATATATATAATTGTTTTTTTTCAAAATTTTAAAATTTTAGTTTGTTTTTATTTTTATTTTTAAATTTTTTAATGTCTTGGCATAAATTTTATTTCCTTCAAAGACGGTTTTTAAGAATGATGGTGACTTTAATTTTCTTATATAGGTTTTATACATTTCTGGAAGAAAATTAAATAAATGAGGTGCTATAAATTGAAAATGTCTAGTTCCTATAGACTTTTTAGCTGGGTTTGTTTGTACAAAATCTTTCGACTTATTTCTGGTTTGGTAATGATGATCAAGTGTTTGCAAGTTAGAAAGATTTTTAAATGGGTAAATTACCAAACTAAAGATATACAGTGGCCTCGAATTCATAACATTTGCTTCTTTAAACAGTAGCTCTGTGCTGTATTTCATATCTTTGAAATGAATAGCTTTTAAGATTTTTTTTGGAGTATTTCAACCTGTTTCAAATGACTAGGCATGGTTGCTTCCCAGCTGACAATACCGTATCTTAGACGAGATTCAACAAGTGCGTAGTATACTGTTTTAAGATTTGGTAAATAGAGTATTTTTCTCAGTTGTTTAAATTCATATAATAAAAACCTTAAGGTCTTAGCAATGTCTGACAAGTGAGCAGTCCATCTCAGGTGAGAATCTAGTTTTATCCCCAGATATTTTATTTCGTTTTTCAGAGAAATATCGATGTTATTAACAGTTATATTCTTATATGTAGGTAAGTTATTTTTGTAGCTAGTAAAAGGGACGATGTATGTTTTCTTATGATTAATCTTATGATTAAAAATGTCGAATATATGTTTTAAGTCATATTCAATTTTATTTACGTTTAGTAATTTCAATAAGGTCTTTGTATGCTTACGGTAACTGATGTATGTTTGTCATTTTGTTACTTTAATTTTTTTTAGTTTTGTGATTTTTGTATTTTTGTTGACAAAATTTTTCAAAATATTTAGTAATTTTTGAGTTCTAATATTTTACATCATCAATATTATAGTAGCTTTCTCAGTTATAATTATCTAAGTCGTTTTTTATTTGGACATAATTTATGTGTGTTTTGTACTTGTCAACTTTAGAGTTTCTGGTAATATTTTTCACTTGAAAACTCATTAGTGTAGCTCGATGATCTGTTATATTATTTTCATAAACAACAGCAATAGCTTCATCAACAGAAGACTGTGTCCCTGCCTTAAAGAATACATGGTCTAGGCAACTTCGGGAATCTTTTTGTACACGTATATATTTGTTTATCATGGATTGCAAATTATATTCATATAATAAATTCAGATAGTCTGAAGCAATGTCGTTTTCTTCTTTAATATTTATGTTTATGTCTCCAACCAGTAGATGAAATTCAACATCAGGGTAGTTAATTTGTTCCAAATAATTCTCTAGACCCAAAATAAAATCTGTAGGTGTACTAGATGGTGAGCGATAGATGGTTGTAATTAAAATATGTTTACTTTTGGATAATTCTATTTTGATATGTAGTGCTTTCGAATCCCCAATGTCAATAGTTGTGCTGTCAATATTCAATTCATTTTTAATATATACGATCACACCATCATTCTTATTCAACCGTCCATAATTATAAATAGCTTTTTATCCTTCCAAATTAAAGAGACTAATATCATCAATTTGAAAAGTTTCTGTTAGTACAATACAGTCAAAACTACATTCCAGTTGATCTAACATAATTTTAAATTCATCGAGATGAGCATTGAGGCTGCATATATTTTGGTGTATTATACTGACATTCTTATTATCATCCTTGAAATACCTATTTACTTCCTTTACTTTATAGCATTCAACAGTATCATAAGGTTCATAATTGATGTCACGTATGTATTGATCCATGAATATAAAAAAGATAGAATAAGTAGAAAACAAGATATAAGAAAGATATTAAATAGAAATGAAAGGTAATGAAATAAGGAAGAAATCTAGGATCTGCTTCCGTAACGAATTCTTTTATTTCATGCGCTCTTGGTTGTTGTTTGGGATCTTTGTTATTTAGAAAAGGGAGTTTGGTTTTAGTTGGAGTTACAGCAGGATTCTCTTTTCTTTCGATTGTTTCTTTTGGTGTATCAGTATTTTCTTCTTCTGTAAATTTATTTATTGTTGGTGTTGGTGCACTACGGGTGGGTTTTTCGCCCCTTGCTTCCAGATCACTAGCTTTATAGGATTTATTATCGACGTACAGTTTATTGCCTTTGATGTATGATCTTGAATTGGGATTTTCTCTGGCCTTTCTTAGATATTTTCTTAGGACAAAATTTTCCTCTCGTTGAGTTTCTGTTAGATCACTGGAAATGCTTATGTTTGTTCCTCTCAGTTGTTTGCAGTTTTTGAGAATTTCGACTTTTTTTAAATATGAGACGAATTCTATTTTTATTGGTTTATTATTGGACTGGCCTATTTGATAATAATTATTTATATCCTCCGTATCAATATCTATTTTTAGCAAATTTTTTAAGGTACTTTTAATATCATCCAGGGAAATTTGATCGTAATTCAGTCCAAAGATTAATAAGTTATTTTTCTGCTTCCTCTGTCTAGATTTTCTATTTTTGTTTTAGATATTCGTTTTCTTTCTCAAGATGTGTTACTCTTCGGCTAACTTCCTCTAATTTCATTAAGAGTCTGGTTTCACTAGCTTCAATCGAATTTTTAATTTCCTTTCTGTTTGTTGAAATATCTTGTCTTAAAATTTCAATTGCTTTTGAAAGACTTTGTCCGTCTTTATCATTTTTGGTACTCATTCTCAATCAACTATGATTCCCTTATGAGACGACTATGGATTCACTTGAATCGTTCTTATCACCATGCGTTTACTGATAAGTTAGGTTAGGAAAAATCAATATTTTTGCAGCACTAACCTGATTTTAGTAGTGAACTTCACAACGACTTCACAACTTCAGTAGATGTGACGTGGCTTCAGTAGATGTCTAACATTTAGGTTTTTCACGAAGCAAACTTTAATTTTCGGTATTTCCGTATTTAAAACTTGATTTGTTTGCCGATCAAATAATCAAAATATACACAATCATAGGCGTACGATAGGATATATAATCCGTATTTTTCGATTCCTCTGCTAAAGCCTCATTTTGCGTGCTTGTTACATGAACTACTATTAAATTAATAGGTTTCAATGCCTTCCTCTGATATAAAAACTACCATCTGTATAGTATTTCTAATCCCAATTGGACCGACATAAAAAGTTTCGTGAAGGATTTCTCTTTCCAATTGCCGCCTTGACATAGGCGTCGTATATTATTTTCCAGTGGCATTTTTTCAGTTACTTATTCTTACAATCATAGCAATTGATCACCCCATGTAAAAGTAGACACATGTTATCTCAACTGAATTGTATTATCGTTTGAAAGGCTCCAGAAAGCCATATTGATAAAATTATTTTCAATGTATAATTCCTGACCTCACCAACACACGGCACTGATAACGGAATATTTTGAGCTCGAGAAATCATGCGGCTTCAGATAACAGATGTCCATTCCAGCTAGCCAAGCTTTTAATCTTCAAATATATTTGATAGCGCCTTTACTAATAATCTGGGCAACTAGGGGCTTACCACTTAACTTTTCGATGATTGTACCAGGAACGCTCTGAAAGTAAAAACACCGGTAGTATATACATTTCCCATTTGCCAGGAAGTGCATATGAACACTCCTCGTAGTGCTCTTATTTTTATTGCCGTTCCAATTGGGATCAGAATAACAGATTCCTCACCTCATTTCGAAGTGAAAAGTTGCTATCAAGGTATGTCCTAAAATGCATCCTATTTTTACCGAATCCACACAGAAAGGAGCAAAACCTTGTGCTAATAATAAATGGCTTGTACCCAACCATAATGAAGTAAGTCGTTGTCCAGTGAGACTTCTAGATAAACTAATGATGAAAAGAAGCGAAAACATCAATATTAATACAGATAGGTTATTTCTGACAGTAAATCCTAACTGGAGAAAACAAAAAACCTTTGGCTGGTACAAAAATATGCCAATTGGAGTGTATGAAATCAGTAAATGGACCAAAAAGTCTGTAGAATTCGCAAATTCAAATATGACAAACAGAACAGTTTCAAATCATTCTCACCGAGCCACTGCTGTTTCCCAATTGGCAAAAACAGGTGTATCGGAACAAGAACTTATCAAAATAACAGGACATGGTAATAGCAATTCTATCAAACCCTACCTACAGTTAGATCACCAAAACATAATGAATAAGATGAGATCAAATTTTAAAAACGCTACGGGTTCGAATAATAACACCTTTGGTATTTCCAGCACATCAATGAGCAGTAGCCACGTTTCCAGCGCAGAAAATAACTCAGTAAAAAAAACGTAGTATATAATAATTGTAATTATCATTGTACCAATTTGTATTTGAATCATTAAATTGTTTATATATACTCAATTTACTCAAAAAATAATCGTATCAAATACAATACGTACTTCAAAATGAATACGGTTATACATCTCAAACTTCCTGCATAATTACAAATCGTGTCAGTTTGACAGAATAATCCTCCCGATTCGCGGTCGGATTATTTAAACTGTCAAACTGACACTTTTTGTGAATTATGCAACAAGTTATCGATGTATAACCTGATTATTTTGAAGTACTTATAGATTCTACTGACATCAAATATTAATAACATTCCACTTTTTCACTTTGAGTATACATTATTTTGAAAAAAAGTAACTGAAATTTAACGAAAATTAAGAAACTTTTACTGTCTGCTCATAAAACTTATGTCACTGTCAATACCTAAGTGAGTGTTTTGTTTTCCAAAGAAGACTTGATGAAAATTACTTCATCATAGCTAGGCCATGGCACACTTGACAAAAGTAAATATATCCAGTATTTTCTTAGTTATATTCAATTCATGTTCTTATTTTTGATCTAGTCGTGAATAAATTAGTATCGTTAAATTCGTAAAAAAATATTTTTTCGGAAAGTGCTTGTCAAAAAATGGTGCATTTGAAAATAATAGTTAGCACGAAAATATAATTTTCCCAACTTGTCTTATCTACTATCATACTAGTCACTAGAATTTCGCGATCGTTATTTTCTGACATCACCTGAGTTCCTCAAATCAGTTTACATCCGATCATGGTCACCTAGAGGCAATATTAAAAGTTACTCTGAAAAAATGAGGTAGGCTTAAAAACTTTTCAAAATGTCACATCCCGATTCAGAATTGTCTCAGAAATTCAAAAATGTTTCAATATACAGGGTGTTCCATTAAATAATTCAAAACCGGGGTCATTTCCGGTGAAACCGAAAGTGACCGGAAAGTGAAAAATATGCGAAAACTCCCCTCATCATATACCATTTACCTATACCAAATCTCATTTTGAAACACCCAATATTCTTGAAGTTATGGCTTGTCCAAAAGATTCGTTGACACCTGGTATATGGAATATAAACATGTACTTACTGAATTCCATTTTCTTCATGAATCCAAATGAGGGATCATAATCCACACAACTTCTATAGAAATCCATGAAGATGCGTAAAGTGTTATTGGTCTGAGTTGTGTTGTTTTTTTTCAAATACACCTCGATTTTCTCAACGTTGTCTTTTGAAATAGGATTCATGTCAACGTTGCGATTTCCACAAACATATTTATGAAATCCCTTGCAAGGATCAGCGGAGTGATCCATGAATTGGAGCATTTTTGCTGTTGCCTTTTTACAAACACTGCTATCATTACATCGAGGTGTGGCATTCTCTCCAGCCACCGATTCCTGAAAATGAATCAGACATTTTGATAGCATCCATGTTCACAGAAAAGGCCTGTGGAAAAACTAACCAAAAAAAGTTTCAAATCATTCATCATATCACGTTATTATTCACTTGTTATATGAGGACAAAGTAAGTATTGTTTGAAGCTTCATTTTTGTGGACAATTCAACTCATGTATGAAAAATCGCATATGCCACAGTGCAATTGTCAGTTTGACAGCGGCAAAAGTTAGCTGCAACACTTACAGCGACAAATGCACTACTGGTTCCTTCACTTATTAATTTGTTCATCAATTATCGCGGTGATGGTTGCCAAAATAAATAGTTTGACATGTTTGTCAACAACTTATTGAATTTCTAAGCACTAACAATGAGTCGATTCGGTGAGTCTACGAACGCCGAAATTAGTCAAATTGTTAATACCAGTGTGCCTACTAATACAGTTACGACGCAATCATCAATCTGGCGACAATTTTCTTAAGTTTTGCGATGCAAAGAGATATAAATTTGAGCCAGGTACTTCCATCGAGAAATTGAGTGTAATAATGCAAGATTGGGCATTCAATATGCGAAAAGGCAACGGAGAAGACTACAAAGAAGCGGTAGTTGAAACAATTCGGAACACCACCGCTCGAATGCTACAAAGTAAATATTATAACGAATTCAATATTGTATTTAACCCTTTCACCGACGTTCCGTTTGATTCATCACAAGCTGCACGTAATGATAAACGTAAAATCCTACAAGCACAACCCGAAAAAAGAAAATCTAGTGCATCAGCTCTTAATGAATCTGAAGTATTTGCAATGGCCAGATTATATGACGAAAATGAACCGGAAGGACTTCAGTAGAAATTATATCACATTGTGGCGTTTGAATTAGCTTGGCGCGGAGGAGAAGCAGCTTACTGCAAAACCACTTATTTCGTATCTGAAATTGAAAATAATGGGAAAGAAACTGGACGTATCGAGTATAATCCTCTATTTTCAAAAACGAGACAAAGTGGTAACAATAAATTATGTGACAGCAAATGGATTACGCCTAATATTTTGGAGGAAGATATTTGCCCAATACGTATATTCAAAAAGGTAATGGAAAAACGAGACACTTTTATAACGTTGGACAGAGTATTCCATACACCAAATCCCTCTTGGAAAAAGAAAAATTATAAAGGTTGGTATAAGAATGTGCCGATTGGAATTAATGAAATTTCCAAATGGACTAAATACTCAGCACAACGTATTGGTATAGATGTCAAACGTGTCAAAATCACAAAACACTCAAATCGAGCGGCAGCAGTTAGCGAATTAAGTAAAAGCGGAATTGAAGAACAAGCTCTAATAAAAATAACAAGACACAGCAATTCATCATCAATAAAACCATACAAACAAGTTGACAAAGAGTATCATCCGAGCATTATTCAATCCATTCGTTTGAAAAAAGAAAAAACTTCAACATCTACTACAGAAACGATTAGCTGTGGCACCCGCAGCGACATCAGTGTTCTAATAATTGTACATTCAAATAAAAATGTGTTTATTCTTAATCTCGTAGAAAATGTTTGTGGCATTCAGACGAGGAAATGAGAAATAGAACTGAAAAATAAAAATGTGGATCGGCCAGGAATCGAACCTGGGACCTTTCGATTTCTAGTCGAACGCTCTACCGGGTGAGCTAACAGTCTTTGTTTGAAAACCGGAATGCCACAAACATTTTCTACGATATTTTATTACAGACGCTATCCACCACCCCAGATTTTATTCTCAATGTTTCATGAATAAAGTTTGCATTGATATGTTTCTAAATTTCTTATTCATCAAATTGTCCTGCCGAATTACACTCGATGTTTGTATTGATATCAGGTAAGTTTGTGTTGTTCAAATTCTAAACTGTTTCCTTTAGCAATTTGACTCGAAAAACTGTCAACCTAAAAACGCTCCACCTTTGGTGTCGCGTTTTTAATAGTTGACAGTTTTCCTCGTCTAATTGCTAGGCAACAGTTTCTCATCAAACAACCCAAATTTACCCGCTAAAATACAAACCTCTTATGCAATTATAAGTGAGAAATACTTATTCTTGAGACTTTTTATAATTTTTTTTAAATATATATGAATTTGCTCAGTTCTCGCTATATTTTTTGCAATATTTCCCTGGTCCATTCAACATTTTAGATTGTGGAAGGTTACTATCCAAAAAAGTGCCAAGAAGGAAAAACATAGATTTTAGTCAGTGAAATATTCGACAATTCACGAAAAATTACTCACTCACCTCTATTCCAATTAGTAATATAATACTCAGTAACAATGTGACAGGATGGTGCATTTTGAAAAACAATTCCATTCCTTATTCAAACTTTCTTATACAAAGAAACTCAAGTAATGATTCTGCAAGGCAATTCCTAAATTATTTATTTTTATATTCCAATTTCGTAATCAATTTCCTTCTTTGCGGCAAGATATCACATGGAGCTTGAGTTTCCACATCCACATCGACAAGACGATATTATTTATGGTCATGTCGGTTATATTGTGGATTTTCCAACGTTCAGGAAATGAATGATCCGTTATGAAACATGAATATATTATCCATTCCTAAACTTATTCCTGCTATCAACAGTTTCACAAAAAGTAGTTTGAAAAAAAAAATTTGTAATTTTTCCTTCAAATTATAATAACTGTCAGTATTGTCTAATATTCTAGGTTAGTACTTTAATATAAAACAGACACATGGAACTCTACAATGCGGCTTTTAATGCTCCCCTCTTAACTATTGAAGGTTCGACATAGAACAATGGGACAAAACCTTTTGAAAGATATCACCGATACAACTTTTTGAAATTAAAGTCACTTGCGATTGCTCGATAGATGGCACGGGGAGGGACACATCAACTTAAAAATTTCAATGCATGGTGGGTAGGTGGGTGGCACATCGTTGAACAGATAATTGAATTATCTTTTCAACCATCGTTAAAAAAAAATCACAATATACATTTGAAATGTCTGAATGGTACCCTTACCTAGATAACTTTTGAACGGTTTGATGTGAAACAATGAGACATGAAATATATTGAATCGTATTACCGGGTCTACTTTTTGAGAGGAGCATTACAATTACTCGACAGATGGCGCTGGGGTACATCAACTTGAAAATTACGAAAGGCATAGGTGCACATCGTTGAAAAGATAATTACATTTTAATTTCAACTATGGTTGTTCTACGGAATCACAACTGCGATTGCGGCTTTTTATAGTCCCCCCTCCCTGTTAACTTTTGAATGGTTCGTCATAGAACAAAGGGATCAAAACTATTTTGATTGATATCACCGATGCTACTCTTTGAAATAGTGTGTGAATCCTTTCAAATTTTGTTATACTTGACATTTTGAATGCGTATTATGTAGAAACGTAGAAAAAATCGAATTAAACGGTTTTCTTCACATAAAGGATTCAATATAAAATTGAACCAGAAAATGGTAGATCTCAGGTGAAAAACAACTACTTTCCTGGCAAATACCACGCAGAACGTTGAATGATATTCACCTGAAAATACATGCATACTATAATATCAATGGACATTGAATGCAAATGTTTCTTTCTGATAAGCTCGATTATGTTTAATTTATGTCGTGTTCACCTAACAATCCGCATACCGGTTTCAGGCTTCTTGGCCCTCATCAGTACGGAGTAGTCAACCAGCCAAAGGTCCAAAGAACTCTGGCTGAAGTGAGACACAACGTAAACAAACCATCATCGAGCTTGTAACACCTATAGGTACGCCGGAAAAGATAAACTTTAACTGGCGGTACCTAGTGACAGAAAGAAACACTCCGAAAATCTCCCACCTCGATAGGTTTCTAAATAAAAGATTCCTTCTCAGTAGGAGTGGTAAGCCCGTCTAGCATATAGTGAAAGATAAGTGCCATGTGAAGTGGAATGAATAGAAAAATCGAATTAAACGGTTTTCTTCACATAAAGGATTCAATATAAAATTGAACCAGAAAATGGTAGATCTCAGGTGAAAAACAACTACTTTCCTGGCAAATACCACGCAGAACGTTGAATGATATTCACCTGAAAATCCATGCATACTTCCATATAATATCAATGGACATTGAATGCAAATGTTTCTTTCTGATAAGCTCGATTATGTTTAATTTATGTCGTGTTCACCTAACAATCCGCATACCGGTTCAGGCTTCTTGGCCCTCATCAGTACGGAGTGGTCAACCAGCCAAAGGTCCAAAGAACTCTGGCTGAAGTGGGACAAACGTAAACAAACCATCATCGAGCTTGTAACACCTATAGGTACGCCGGAAAAGATAAACTTTAACTGGCGGTACCTAGTGACAGAAAGAAACACTTCGAAAATCTCCCACTTCGATAGGTTTCTAAATAAAAGATTCCTTCTCAGTAGGAGTGGCAAGCCCGTCTAGCATATAGTGAAAGATAAGTGCCATGTGAAGTGGAATGAATAGAAAAAATCGAATTGAACGGTTTTCTTCACATAAAGGATTCAATATAAAATTGAACCAGAAAATGGTAGATCTCAGGTGAAAAACAACTACTTTTCTGGCAAATACCACGCAGAACGTTGAATGATATTCACCTGAGAAGGAATCTTTTATTTAGAAACCTATCGAGGTGGGAGATTTCCGGAGTGTTTCTTCCTGTCACCAGGTACCGCCAGTTAAAGTTTATCTTTTCCGGCGTACCTATAGGTAATACAAGCTCGATGATGGTTTGTTTACGTTGTGTCTCACTTCAGCCAGAGTTCTTTGGACCTTTGGCTGGTTGACTACTCCGTACTGATGAGGGCCAAGAAGCCTGAAACCGGTATGCGGATTGTTAGGTGAACACGACATAAATTGAACATAATCGAGCTTATCAGAAAGAAACATTTGCATTCAATGTCCATTGATATTATATGGAAGTATGCATGGATTTTCAGGTGAATATCATCCAACGTTCTGCGTGGTATTTGCCAGGAAAGTAGTTGTTTTTCACCTGAGATCTACCATTTTCTGGTTCAATTTTATATTGAATCCTTTATGTGAAGAAAACCGTTTAATTCGATTTTTTTCTATTCATTCCACTTCACATGGCACTTATCTTTCATGTAGAAACGTATTGTCGAAAATAAAAATAAAAACTAGATAATTGAAAAAGAATTCAGTTATCTTTTCAACGATGGGCCAGTTGACCCTCCATGCTATTTGAAATTTTCAAGTTGATGTGCCCCTCCGCGCCAACTATCGAGCAATCACAATGTCTTTCATTTCAAAAAGTAGTATCGGTAATATCATTCAAAATGATTTTTGTTCCACGTCGAACCGTTCAAAAGGTAACAAACAGGTGGGGGAGGGGGTCTATAAAAAGCCGCACTGTACATCTGTTACTGGATATATCAGTTTAAAATGTTATAAAAACTCATAATAATTTTCGCTTAACTATCGTGTAAGTGAACAGGCCAGAGAAATAATCTAGTGAGTGTGACTCCAGAAACCCAGAAAAAAACACATTTTTTCAACAAACAAGACTTACAAGCAATAGCTGATTAGTGTATTGCTTTAGTTATATCAATGATATTTTTCCCAAGCATTTTTTTTCAATATTACCTGATATCATCTATTGATTCATTAATTAGATATTCTCCATTC
Source organism: Gonioctena quinquepunctata (assembly GCA_018342105.1). Taxonomy (NCBI): domain Eukaryota; kingdom Metazoa; phylum Arthropoda; class Insecta; order Coleoptera; family Chrysomelidae; genus Gonioctena; species Gonioctena quinquepunctata. The sequence continues at coordinate 336,759 of JAFIRS010001256.1, read as the reverse complement.
CCAAAATTCAAAATGAAAATTCGACGTTTGTTCAACGTCTTCTTCAGATATGAAAATTACCTACATCATGGATAACCATTATGTGTGAGATATGAATATTATTACAAAAACAAAAAAAATTCGAGTCACATTATTATGACAAAACATTCCCAAACATCATTATAGTGACGGAAACTGATACTGCAACTTCGACTCGGTGGTTATCACGTGATCACCACTAAATCTACCACTATACAGTGAGAATAACTAAAATTTTATATTTGTATTGTTGTAGTCACGTAATTCCCATCTATGGTAGCCACTCCATAGTTCTATATCTTATTAGTGTCATTTGAGGTGTCTGAAACATTATGGCAAATCACTTTGAAGGTTTTCAAACTTTGAAGTGGAAAATAACCTTTGCGGTAACCATCCTGTATCACTTAAATATCACTTAGAAGTCACAGTCACTTTCAAGAGACTATTATAATTTCGGTGACGTTTTGGTAACTTCCATAAAACTCTCAATGTGGCAGGCACATTGATTGTGATATGTGGTGATGGTTGCCACGTTCTTGCTATCTCCATAATTGATAGCCACAGTACGCATTTGATAAAAGTCATTACAAATCACAAAACCTGCAAAGTTCACCATTCCGCGCGATGACGAAATCTAACACAAGTTTTCTCAAATTATTTTATTGTGGCTTACAGAAAGTTCGATTTCCCTGTTACGTGAATGATATTCATTCAAAATAAAATGGGTTGTGCGTTTTCAATAAACAATTTTTCTTGATTTTTCATAAAAAGGTTAATTTAAATAGATCGGATCTCTGACTTGTGCTCCTGCTTAATATTTATACCTCAATTGTTAATTCTGTTTGCATAAATGCCATCATTTTGATTACTTGTTAATTGAGAATTGTTACTTGATGATTGTCGATTGGAGCTGCATAAATCCACTATCATTTTTAAACAATTAATGAACATGTACCCGCAATTTCGAAGTTATAACTTTGAAGTGGCAGGTTATAATAGCTCGACGTATTCGCTCCTTCCAAGGGTGTGAGACCTATTGTAATTTTCAGGTTATAACTTTGAAGTGGTGAGTCATGGGCCTGCGACGTGGATGCCACTTTCCAGTGGTGGAGAACTTAATAATTCAGTTCCAGTGGGCACTTTATGATGGCAGGAGCTTCAGAGTTTCATATTCACACTTTCTGACACAATAAAGTTATATTCTCCAAAAGCCGCCATATTTACAGGAATATGCTGGGTCGCCATGATTAGAGAAATGATCGAAATATTCAATGAATATTTATTTGTCGTCAGTACTGCATCGAACGTAGTGATTTATTGCGTAAAAATTTGTTTCAACTAACCAATATTGTTAAAACAATGTTTGTGGGATTTAAGTACATAATTTCAGAAGCGAGTTATTTCCAAAATTATAATTTTTTCCTTATATAAGGAGTATTTAGATGGCGCGTGCTCACAATCGAGCTACAACACCCATATTTCACATAAAACTGTCAATCGTTTTCACTTTATCCCGATCAGAAGTATCCAAATTCAATATACTCATTTACGCATTATGTATGTTATATGTTATATATTTTTATAGTTGATCGAGTATTATAAATGAATCAGGCAAAATGGAAGGATGAGGAACATATATCATAAAAATATGTTGAACAAAGATCGAGCTACATATTATTCACACGAACGCAGTCAGTTGTTCAAAGTGTCTAGTGTCGGACACTACATACCCACGTTTTTGCCAGGTGACCACAACGTTGTTGGAATTTGGTTATTTGATCCAAGAACGTAGATCGAAACGTAGCAGCCACCAAAAAAGTGTTCCCCATTTTGGTATCCGCCGCATGATAGACGGAGAGGCAGAGCCAAAAAAAGTCTCTGAATTTATCAAGCCTGGTTTTTTCTCAGGTGATTATAATCATAATTCACAATAAAATGCTACGGTCAGTCAAGCGGATATTTAAACAGGTGTCTCAGGTGCGCGGTCAAACATTTCGTGACCACCGACATAATAAAATCAATTTCTTAAGACTGAAACTTTTGTTTTTTTATATGTACATCAAAATTATGATAGTCAGTCAACGTCCTATGGGGACACAGCTGGTCAGTCAGCTGTAATGTACGTAGCGAGGTTTATAAGGGTGCAATTCGTTTATTAAGCGTGAAATTTTTTTAGTAACTACTACTGACTATATTATTAATAAATAAAATGGTCGGTCAACCATTCCGTAGAACAACGCCCGTCAGTCAGTGAATAATAAATAAAATGTTTTCGCTCTCTATAGATATCACACGCGGCAACTAGTTTTTTATTTATAATTTACTTAAAATAAAATAACATTATCATAATCATTTAAAGTACGACATTTATTTTAATAAGGCACTTCTGTGTCGCAGTTGTGCCTAAAATTCCCAGAAATAAAATTCGTTCGAATACAACAGTGTACTTATATTAACGAACGCAGGTATCCACACACGTAAGAACTGAAGGTTTTGTACATTTGCGGACTCATTGAAAAAAAAACAGGTCAATGTGAATGGAAAAATTCAGGAAATACGAATGCAACGTGACCTTTTCGGCAGACTTCTCGCAGTTTCAGTTGAACAAAACGTTGATCTGAAAAAGGTTATATCCTATCCGTTGACTCCAGTGCCACAATCTTTGTGTCATTTAGATGGCACGCACTGCAAAATAGATAAATCTGCATTGATGAAAAGCTTAGAAATGTCAATCGATAGCGAATCACCAGCATATACAGACGTTGTTCCCGTGACCTTCGCAAATATTTCAAGGAAATTTTTACAAAGTATTTTAAAATTTAATGCACGAGAGATTGTTATAGTTTTTGATCGATACTTCACGCCATCAATAAAAGATTGCGAGCATGCTTTGCGAGGAAACTCTGAAAATCGCGATTATAATATCTCTGGGCCGGAACAAAAACGCACCACAGATTTTTCAAAAGAATTGCATTATTCGAAATTTAAAATAGCATTTATAAAATTCATCATTAATCACTGGGCTAGTGAGGAATTAGTACCATATTTTGGCGTTGAAACCGTCGAATTAAACTTTGATAGATGCTACGAATACACTGTTTTAGATGGCAAAATACATAAAAATATTAATGAAAATTTAACCTGCAAAGCACATGAAGAGGCTGATACGAAAATAATTTTCCATGTTTGTAAAATCGTACAAGATTTAAACATTTTGGAACGTAGTTCCTTATCGCGCTAGACGGAATAAATTAAGACCAAAAGTTGTAACGAGACTTTCGCTATCCGTGCGGCGTGCGCGTGTTTCTCTGTATGTCTCTCTCTCTCTCTCTCTCTCATAGAAAGCAAGCCAGTTATTTTCGTTTCATCTTTCTATTTCACATTGAACAGTGTGGTGTCGCGACGATTATTTTTGTTGAATTAATACAGCTTTTTTGTACATAATAAATAATAAAAAATAATAACAATAATGAATCCTGACAGTGTTTCTGCACAAGTACCGGATATTGCTGATGGAGTTAGGTAAGTAGGGATTTTATACAGACAATAATAGATGCTTATGTATTTTTAGCAAGTACGCATTATAACCTCTCTTTACTATTGTGCTAACCAAGTCATACGCGTTATAATCTCTCCATTATTGTGTGTTTAGCAAGTGTACGCGTCATAACTTCAATGAATTTAAAAGCAAATCATATTTTAATATTACAATATCAATGCGTATGTATTTAGCAAGCCGTGCGTGTTCTAATCTATACGCTGTTGTGTTTACGAAGTCGAGAGAGTATATATATATATATATATATATATATATATATATATATATATATATATATATATATATATATATATATATATATATATATATATATATATATATATATATATACACACTCTGTTGTGTTTACAAAGTCCCGCGCATCTATGACGTGTACGAAAGAATAGACAGACAGAGAGTATATATATATATATATATATATATATATATATATATATATATTTTTACTATTATTAACAAATATAATGTAATATAAACTTAATCAGTAGGCTCAATTTTAGTACATACGCATTGATATAGTAATATTAAAATATAATTTGCTTTTAAATTCATTGAAGTTATGACGCGTACACTTGCTAAACACACAATAATGGAGAGATTATAACGCGTATGACTTGGTTAGCACAATAATAAAGAGAGGTTATAATGCGTACTTGCTGAAAATACATAAGCATTTATTATTGTCTGTATAAAATCTCTACTTACCTAACTCCATCAGCGATATCCGGAACTTGTGCAGAAACACTGTCAGGATTCATTATTGTTATTATTTTTTATTATTTATTATGTACAAAAAACCTGTATACACTCAATAAAAATAATCGTCGCGACACCACACTGTTCAATGTGAAATAGAAAGACGAAACGAAAATAACTGGCTTGCTTTCTATGAGAGAGAGAGAGAGACAGACAGAGGAACACGCGCACGCCGCACGCAACCATAGCGAAAGTCTCGATACAACTTTTGGTCTCAATTTATTCCGTCTAGCCCTCTTTCGCAACGCGCGATAAATATTATTATAACTTAAAAAAAAAAAAAAATACAATTCCTTCACTAATTAATCGAAAGGAACTTCGTTCCATCCGGGTGTCCCTTGACACCTCTCAAGTTTTTTAATTAGGTGCTCGGACACAGACATTCTCGTTATTATGCTAGGAAACATGGAAAATTTGTCAAGTTCGTCGACAATTTGGATAGAAATTGAGACTGGAAATCATCAAAGGATGATCAATGTCAGTAAAATGCTTGAAAAATTAGAACATTCTGTTTGCAATGCTCTTCCAGGATTGCACGCTTTGACTGGATGCGATTTTAACCCGGCTTTTTACAAGAAAGGTAAAAAAAATCCTCTGCAGTTAATGATGTAAAGCAAACATTTTCAAAAAACCTTCGCTGACCTTGGACTTGCAGATGAAAGCAACCAAAATAATATATTTAATAAGGTTCAAGAATTTGTTTGCCATTTATACAGCTTGAAAAAAATAAAATCAATCGACGAGGCAAGATTCGTTTTATTTTCGAAAAAGTATACATGTTTTAGTACTGCGAACGATTCTTTTAAAATTGAAGTGAAGAATGTAGATGGGTCGACTATGCCACCATGCCAATCAGAATTTATGCAGCAGTTCTTAAGAGCGAGATTCATTGCAAATATTTGGCGTTATGCTCACCGTCAAATTCCAACGGAGCTATCTCCTACTGACTACGGCTGGAAATTAGCTAATGAAAAATATGAGTTTGATTGGTTCAAAGGCGATCAATTGCCGGAACTTGTACAGTATGTTATTATTCAACCTTTAGAAGAAAATATAGGTATACAAATAATTTTAACAATCACAATTTTTTTTTATTGAATTCATTTATTTTTTAGATTGTCAGTCTGAAACATCTGGGCTTGACGTGTCAGATCACGATAGTGAGATTAATGAGATTGAAGATTCAGATGAGGAATTATTTGATGATAATTTATAAATTGTTAGAATTTTGTATCCTTTATGAAATAAAAAATTAAAAATGTTTAAAAATAAATCAATGAGTTCTTACTTGTGTTCGTTAAGTACACTGTTGTATTCGAACGAATTTTATTTCTGGGATTTTCAGGCACAACTGTGACACGGAAGTGCCTTATTGAAATGAGTGTCGTACTTCAAACGATTATGATAATGTTATTTTATTTTAAGTAAATTATAAATAAAAGACGAGCTGCCGCGTGTAACATCTATAGAGGGCGAAAAAATTTAATTTCTTATTCACTGACTGACGGGCGTTGTTCTACGGAATGGTTACGACCATTTTATTTATTAATAATTAGTCAGTAGTAGTTACTAAAAAAATTTCACGCTTAATAAACGAATTGCACCCTTATAAACCTCGCTACGTACATTACAGCTGACTGACCAGCTGTGTCCCCATAGGACGTTGACTGACTATCATAATTTTGATTTACACATAAAAAAACAAAAGTTCATGAAGATTCAGCCTTAAGAAATTCATTTTATTATGTCGGTGGTCACGACATGTTTGCCCGCGCACCTGAGACACCTGTTCTAATATTCGCTTGATTGACCGTAGCATTTCATTGTGAATTATGATTATAATCACCTGAGAAAAAACCAGGCTTAAAAAATGCAGAGACTTTTTTTGGCTCTGCCTCTTGGACTATGATAGAATCGTGTATATTACGTGGCTGTGGTCAAACACTTCACAGTTTTCCAGAATTGTGGCCGTTACGTTCCGTCCACTAAAAATGCTACTTGGGTTATGAATGAAATAAATTCACAAACATTATTTTATTAAAATTGATGAAAAAGTAAAATAATACAAATAGGGACCAACCTCAGTTATTCAGACATTTGATACCTGGGTCTGTTTCCATACTCACTGTGTCACTGAGATATAAGGTAGTGTTGGTGAATAAGGCCCACCTAATGTTCGTAAATTTTTTTTCGCGTTATTTTGTATACAAAAATTTTTGGAACATGATGAATTTATTGTTTGTCATGTCTGCTATCATGTACTCATCAATATTGGCCTCCTTTAAAACCTGAGTAACCAAAATAAGGCAAAAATAAAAAAATTGCAGTCGGGCCTTATTACTCGCATGGTAGGGTAATAAAGCCCATAGCAAGTTATGTAGAATTTTGTATAATTATTGGATCAATAATATTTCATATTAATAAAAACCGAGAAAGGTAAAATAATTATTATATATTATTATTAGAATTATTTTATTAAACAAAAATTTTTTTTTTTACAAAACTGTAGTAAAGTAACAAAAAATGCTAACATTGTAATAAAGTAACAAAAGTATTAAAAAATTCTCACAAGAAAATAAAATTCTTTTTTAACAAACAAAAACGTTAATCACATTCGCTGCAGAAAAAATCTTCAACGTCTTCTGCCGTCAGTCCGACGCAAGACTCGTGGGCCTTATAACGCAATCATTCGTTGGGCCTTATTATCGGGCGGGCACGTTTTTCTTAAACATGCATTTTTCAGGAAAGTAAACAATGCTCTCAATTTTTCTCTTAGTGCAAAATATACTACCAGTATCGTAGCAGATAATGGCGACCTCTTCATTTTTTCAAGTAAAATGGTTTGAATGAAAGAAGATGTCCTACCGTATTACGAACTTATAATATGCTCGGCGTAAAACTGCACTTGCCCCTCGTGAAGTTAACGGCGGGCTGATCTCAATGATATTATCATATAGCTTCCGCGCTCGGAAGATGCAACGAGCCATGTTGCCAGATTTGAAAAAAGTACCAGACTTCAAGAAGAAATGGGGCCTTATTAACTGCCGGGCCTTATTTACCGACACTACCTTATAATAATTGTTTTGTCTCTGTGTTTTGTGCATACACTTCTAATTAATGGGACAAAAGGCTACTAACTACATTTCAGAGAGTTATGAGTTTTCATACAATATTCTATTTTTTACCTACGACCACTGTAGAAAATAGGCAAGAACACAAGACACACAGCCTCAGTGAATAGCTCATTACGCACGGTGAACAAATCGCACAGTTTTCGTAAACAAAACGCACAGTTTGAATATATTAAAATTTATACGTAAAAGTAAGCGGAACATTTATTAATTCCGCAAGTAGGTCATGATCGCGCAATCGCACGTCAACAGCGTAGTCATAGCAACCGTCAAAATCAAAATGATACAAATTTTTTTGAAAGGCAACTAAGTTCTAGTTAATTGTTATAAGATACATACTATTTAAAAAATAATACCTACATTTTCAATATGTCGAGTGATAGTGAGAACGAAAGTTTAACTCCTCCCAACCTTATGGCAATGGCAAAAATGGAAACGAATGATTTACTGCCAAGTAAATCCCGCGAACGCTACGAAAATTGTTAGAGTATATCCATGGACTGGAGACTAAAAAATAAGGTGAATTCTTTCTCCGAAAATGTACTGGAGAATGTTTCAGCACCTACCAGAAAAAATGAAACCTAGCTCCCTATGGACCATTTACTCAATGCATAGATCGACTCTGAACATGAAAAACAACATAAATATAGAAGCCTATTGCAAGTTAATAGCGCTATATAAAAGGAAATCGGAAGGCTTTGGAAGAACAAAATCTAGAATTTTTACGGTTAAAAATATTCAAGATTTTCTCGAAACGGCTCCTGACAATCGGTACTTGTTTATGAAGGTAAAATATGTCCCCTAATACTATTTTCCACAGTTACAGTAATCTTTATTTTCAGACTGTTCTTATAAGTGGCGCAAGTGGTGCATGCCGAAAACAGGAACTGGGAGATATGAAAATTAAAGATGTTGAGGACACAGGAAAATTCCAAATACAAAAAACCGAAATTCAACGTTCTTTTGTGATCTCTGACCATTTTTATTCTAGACTCAAAAAATATAACACTATACGCAAGACAATACTAAATGAATATTTACTTTTTTTCTAATATATAAATGGAAAATGAACCAAACAACCCGTTGGGGTAAACAAATTAGGCAGTATACCGAATGATATTGCAAAATTTCTCAAACTAGAAAATCATAATCGCTACACAGGACACTGTTTTCGCAGATCTTCGGCAACTATTTCAGTCGATGCTGGCGGGGATCTATTGGATTTGAAGAGGTGGCTGGCAATCGTCTTCAGTAGCAGAAGGTCATGTTGACAATTCCTTACAAAATAAAGAACTCATCTTATCGAGAATATCCTCTGCTATTCTACATAATAGTAATACAACCTCAACAAATGAAAATATTACAATGTCATATGATTCGACACATCGAAATACTTATATTTATTAACTAATTTGAAGATATAATTTTTTATTTTCGTGAACCGGTGGCGTAGTTACGATGGTATGTGTTCATTTGTTCCTTCACATTTTCTTGGGACAAGTGAATGGACAAATGAGCGGTTGACATCAGTTCGATTCATCGATACTCAATCTGAAAAGTCATACCATTTCATGTGCCGAAAAGTGGAGGTTTCTGAGATAATTGAGAGAAATTGAAGATATGTCTTCAGTAGCGATATAATTTCCCATGTGCAATAATCGCATAATGCTAATTTCTTACAAGATATCGGGATATGTGTCAACCTCCGGAACATTTTTTAAGTTGGAAGAATCGACACATAGTACGGTGAGTCAGAATGAGACCGATAACTCCATTTTTTATTCATCATATTATTTGATTGAATCGATTCACGGATTCACGGATATGTTACCATACTTTCTTGCATATGATTGTTTGAAGGGGTTTCTCGCCCTACTATCAAACTTTGGCGCCTATTATTGTTCTCGGTTTCACCTCGGGCGCCACCTTTTGGTTCATAGCGGAAAAAGGCCACTTTTGCTCCGGGCAGTCTCAGTGAAGAAAGACACTCCAGGGGTCAATATAGTCGTGACACTGTAACAGGGCAAGCAAGGCAGGCTTTAATTGCCTTTCACTGGGTTTCGAACCTGGGTGGCGACTGCGCACTAGATGTTTAAATTCTACTCAAGATAGTTAATGAAAGAATACTAGAAACAGGATAAACGGGTATATTGAATAACAATGGAAATACAGTCAGAGCGGCTGCTGTCAGCCTCAAGTTATTACAACAAATAAACGACCGGCAAGCACCAGTTACAGAAAAGAGCGGAGAGGGTGTTTTTCAAGCAAGCGGGGTAAACTTAGAAACCAAAAGCTTTTGCGGAGGGGGGGTATCGTACGGACTCGTAAATTACCAACGCAGCATTGAAATGAATATGTGCCTCTTACGGTCATGCGCACATCGCATCTATGGTACATTACAAACATATCCTGATGTCTGTCACCTGATACAACATATTTACCCAAACTCCGACCTCACTGCTCCGGCAAGGCCCGGGACGGTCGTGGACTGCTTCGGTCTTTGGCTCACACTCTGGATACTAGTCGGACGCGTGACTGCTTCTGCTGGGCTCGGCAACTACTAAATCTTTGAAATATGTCGAAACTCGAAACGGAACTACAGCCGGCTTACCCCTCTTTTGCGAATACCTCTCGACCGACTTATCGGCGCACGCGTTTGTGGACTCGGTCGATCGAGATCCAAATTATGTTTTTCTAGTATAATTACCCAGCTTGTAGAAATTCTCCTTGCTATCAATCCATGTGGTGTGACGTCGGCCGGGTGACGTCAGCTCGCAGCGTACACTTTTGTCTCACTCAACTGTTCTCTGTGGCTTCTGGCGACCTTAAATTCCTAAGGGAATCCTCGTGATGTGACGTCAGTCGGATGACGTCAGCTCGGTAGCGTGTGCCTTTGGCTCGACTGGACTGCTGTCTGGGGCTTCTATCGAATAACTGAATCCTCTCGTCGGCGTTTGAACATAGCCCAGCTTGCTTGATAAAAGTGTTTTCTTGAGAGTCGATAGCCGGCGCAGATTATACTCGTGCGTGCTATTTAGCTACGCCTCGCGGTATTGGCGTGATTTCCGGAAGGCGTTTAGTCTTTTTAGTAGGATAGATGTAAACCACGAATTTATCACGAACACGAATGGTATTTCTAGACCTATTATGACTGTCAAGAGGAGTTTAATTCCGTACAGGGAGCTTTTGGCTGATAAATATAGCGGGAAAATAGTAACTTCGTTACAATTGTTTTGACAGATCTACTGACAAACAAACCCAACCTCAAATTCATAATACTCCACTAGATAAGAGTTAAGGTTGAAATAATTTTTTGCGAAAAACTGAGGATAAGAACTCTAATTGTTGAAGTATATGTTGGAGTATCATATCAAAGCCTTTTCTGATTGAATATATAAGAAATATCATCAAATTAACATGTTTCTGATGAAGAAAAACAATTATTGTGTATCAATGTCTACTTAAATGATAGAAACGATTTAATGGGTACACTACATAAAAACAAACAAGGCATTGAAGCAAATGTTCAAATGGACCACCATTTTGTTCAATACACAATTGGCGTCTCCGCATCATCGACTGTCGCTTTGGAATATTCCTGGTGTATCCTGTATTGAAGTACATGCTGCTAAAATTCTTGATGTCAAATCTTCCACAGATTCTACAGATGTTTTATACACTAGGGATTCAAGGTATCCTCACCATAAAAAAGTCTAGTGGAGTCAAATCCGGAGAACGTGAAGGCCAATGTATGGGACCACGTCTACCTATCCACCGATCATGGAATGTTTGATCAAGAAATTGACGGAATGATTCATTGGGAAATGGGCCGGTGCTCCGTCATACTGATACCACATTCTTTGACGAACCAATAGAGGTACGTCTTCAAGTAGCCCAGGTGAAACCTGTTCAAGAAACACTAGGTAGTTCTGCCCATTCGAACGGGGAGGAAGAAGATATGATCCAACGATACGATTTTCGATAAATTCACCCAAATATTCACTGAAAACTTTTGTTGGTAGCCTTTTCGGAACATATGACCACATACCATCGTAACTACGCCACTGGTTCACAAAACTGAAAAATTATAACTTCAAATTAGCTCGTTGATAAACCTTGATTAGTGTACCAAGTTTCAAATTTTTTCCTTCAGGAATTCTGAAGAAAACAAATTAAATCGAATTTTTTTATACTTTGACACCCTGTATCTCAGAGGGGATGCATTTTAGGAGATACCTTGATAGCAACTTTTCACCTCGAAATGAGGTGAGGAATCTGTAGTCGGAGTTTGTCGGTCCTTATTCTGCCTCACCCTGTATAACGCAAAAAAACAATGTCTTCATTAACTTCTTTATTAATAACCTCATAGAATTACACTTTCAGTTTTGAATGTTTCAATCATCATTCTCATAATCAACACTTTCATACTCGACAGTATCCCCATTTATATAGGGAAACTGTGTAATAACTTCAAGAGGGCAGGGTCATTGAAGATCCTTCGGGACATTCGAAAGCCATGGAGAAAGACTCGGAGTTGCTTATCATATTCTGGATTTTTATCGGAAACGGTAGTTGTCTTCCCTCGAACAGGTCTCTTGCGAACCCTACCGCAGAATATTTTCCACAAAATTCTGAAAACGATCGAAAGAGTAATTAAACAAACTGAAGGTCGAATACCAAGGAATTGTTGAGGAGAAATATTAATGAATCGGAATATTAATTTCAAGATGAATTGTTTATAATTGCTACTCCCGAATAAATGCCTTCTGGGATAGTAATTTGTAGATAATAGGCACTCCATTTTTGCTCGTTGACGTAGTGGATAAATACAAAAAAAACACAGTTTCTCGTATTTGACGATTCTTTGTTCTCCTGGTTTATCTGGAAGTTACACCAATAAGTCTTACACAAGGCTCAGTTTAGAGGGCACCAGTAGTTCATAACGTGAACAAACTCTTTGGGGCATGGTCAAAAAATGGAAGGCGACGGACATCTACTGATTTTCTAATTATAGAATACTTCGAAAGAACGAACGCAGTGAATTATCAAAATGTTAAATTGAAAATTAAAAAAATATTGTAGCTTCGAAAAACTAGAACCCGACTGGAAAAAATGGCACTCTGAAAAGTAGGAAATAAGAAAATATTCTTGTCCAAAATTCTTTTCCACCAACTATTCGATTATTTATCGTCCAATAGGTAGACAACTCATATATTTCAATTCAACACATAGATATAGGAAGGAAAATTGGCTTTTTGTATCTATCATCCAATTTGGGTTCTCATCAGCCAACCATCTACTGTAGATACAAGGGTATTCATTCATAATAAACACTATCGGGATTATAATGTCCTGGAGATATTTCAGTGACCTCTTATGAAGCAACTAAACACATGGCAAATCAGCAGATTTCTATTTTCTCCGAATAAAATAGAAATATCTTGCAAATATTATTTTGAATATCACTGTTGGCTTTACTAATGAGTTTCTTCGCCAGAAATACATTTTTCCAAATTGATTTTTTCATGGCAAGAAATTGTTTCTTTCAATAAAGAAGCGATTGCACGTATCAATATTTTTCAAAATTTATTAATAAAAAAATTCCCATATGATGCGTACTTTCTGCCGGTCACTTTATATATATATATATATATATATATATATATATATATATATATATATATATATATATATATATATATATATATATATATATATATATATATATATATATAAAATATATATATATATATATATATATATATATATATATATATATATATATATTGATATGTATTGACAAATTGTAAATATAAAAATAATTGTAATATAATGATAATTTGCAAATATAAATTGTTTTTATATAATGAAAATTGCTAATAATTTCCGCTCTTCGTTGTGAGCCAAATTGTTATCACTTCCCTTACCACAGCTAAGCACAGTTGGTACGCCTCTTATCTCAGATAGCCGGTTCAGGCAATTTAGCCACTAGCACTGCTTGATGTCATTTTCTATTCAGTGTTTATAAATAGGATTGCTGATAATTGTGGAAAATAAGCAACAAAGTATCAAAAAGTAATAATTTCCTTCATTCAGGGAAACTTAAATTCACCTGGCCTACGATAGATAAATTATTCCATGGTGAATCTACAAATATTCAAAGAAAATCATGAGAAAAGTTCATGGGTAAAATATACACAACCTCACTTTTACCTTGAAAGTGAAAATTCCTTTAATAGTTCGAATTCAAATGAAATAAAGTTCTTCTGATGGGATATGAGTTATTGTTCAGTTCGTGATGTGCACTAGGAAAGTTTATACCTGTCGCTGGAACGGTCGTTGTTCAATATACACCCAGATTTGGATTCTCTTTCACTCCAAAGCTCTCAGGAACTCCAATACCAAAACGAAGGAACCATACCAATCCAAAAATCAGCTTTGGATACTTGTATATGTTGTACAAATAAGGTAATGTTGGTTTTCTGCTTATTATGTTGAAATAAATGAATTTTTCTTTCTCTCCCAACAAAACGTGGCATTCGTTTCAAAATTATTTTCAGTCTCTCTAGTGGCTTTGTTTTCCGTTACTTGGATACCATTTTTCCCTCATTCCTTTTTATTTGAATTTTTGAATTCGCGCACTATATTGTCACATTTTCACTGTTTTAGGTTATTTGTCAAAACTTATAAATAGAACTATTTTTACTTTCTTATAAACTATATACAATTTCAGTGATAATTGTCTCTGACACTTTCTCGTTCTTATTTTCTCACAATTTCCAATCTTACATTTGACCATACTGTTCCCTGATTGGCTATTGTCATCAAGAAGTTTGCTGTCCTCCCATTGGCTACTTCTTGTTAGATAAAATTTCATATACTGTATGTTTCAAGCTTATAATTTTGTGGATCACATTTTATTCAGGATGATTTTGTAAGTTTATACTTTTTTGTTGTCTTTTGAACAATTATGGTTTGTAATCATTATGACAGTGTATGAAATTGATTGTGTTATAGTATTTGGACATTTTTATCTATGCATATTATACAGAGGCTCAATAAAGGAAATAGAATTGCAAAATATGTAAAAACAATCTCTTGAAACTAATAGCTATCGAATAATTATTCTTTTTGTGGGTTTTTTCCTTTTATATATATATATATATATATATATATATATATATATATATATATAGTTGAAGAAGGGTAGTCTCGTGACTGGACTAGTTGAAAATAACTATGAATTTGAAATAAACTTTGTAGAAAGGATATTCCTTGAGGTTGCAGTCAAAATAATTTCTCATAGGCCATTATTTTGACTGCAACCTCAAGGAATATCCTTTCTACAAAGTTTATTTCAAATTCATAGTTATTTTATATATATATATATATATATATATATATATATATATATATATATATATATATTTAGAAGACGGTAGTCTCTTGACTGGACTAGTTGAAAAAAACTGAGTTTAGGAAACACAAAAACTAATTTTATGTTTTCCTTTGAGGTTGCAGTCAATAGGAAATGGCCATGTAAAGAAGTCACTTTGTTAAATTGTCGAGCTTTCGAAATACTTTATTTCATTATCAAGACATTAACTCGAGGTTGCTAACAGGAAAATATCGGTGCACATCACAAATAAAATCTTAAAAGTCAGTTTCTAAAAAACATCTTCGACTAATTGAAAATCTCATGTTGAATATACAAATTTGTGTCGAGTTTGATTGAAGTAAAACACGTGGTGATCCCTGCAGTGGTTCATCGAGAAAGGCTTTCAATTTAATTCAATTTAACAAAGAGTCTTCTTTACATGGCCATTTCCTATTGACTGCAACCTCAAAGGAAAGCATTAAATTTGTTTTTGTTTCCTAAACTCATATATATATATATATATATATATATATATATATATATATACATACCGGGTGACTACGAAATCATTGGCCAGAGCGTCATTCAGTTGTTTTTTATTTAGAATTTTGAAGTTTGGATTGAAAATATAGTTTCTAAGAACCCATATTTTCCATGAAAAAAAAATGGAATATCACATGCGGTTTCACTGGAAATAGACGAGAATTTCGAATGGAACCCTGAAGATATTTTTACGCCATACGATAGAGCGAAAAATTCCCTACTAATACCTATTAAAATATCAAACAAGAGAGCCACTCTGATTAGTACCTGATGAAACATGCATTTGATTCATTTTAGTGAATCTTTCAAATGTTGTGCTCCTAAATCAAGGAGCAGAACACGAAAACATCAGTCGAGTTCGAAACAATCGAATTTCTAGACTGAATTTGCCGAAAAGTTGTGAAATCGGACCTTTTGAGGACCAAGAACACATAACGCTGACAGAAACCTCAGAAAGTATCTCAACACATTATACCCGCGAAAATCTACGAAGAAACATGGAACAAAATTCAGCAAAAAAAAATCCCATCAATACCTCGGACAAGTTTGAAGATGGTCCGAATCAGTCCAGTAGTTTCAAAATGGAGGGTGTTGAAATATCTTAATCTCACATTTTCATACCCATATTGGGAACGTAGCTCTTTTGATAGAGCTTTATGAGTTCTACAACCTGTATTCCATTTTTGTTATTTCTCTGAGATGAATAAAAAAATAAAAAATTGCTATAAATTACCATTCATGAGGATTTATTATTTTTGTTCACCCTGTTCATTCGAGATTCATTTGCTCATGTCAATCAGATTCTATTTGAGTTTTCCTTCCGCCGACAAACAGAATATCATTGTATTTTGACGTTTCTCGATTTCAAATAATAGATATTACTAGCTGACCCGACAGACGTTGTCCTGTCCAATGTCCGCGTATAATTTCTTTTTTTCTATGTTTTCCTTCATGTTGTTCCATCTAGATCATGCTTTTGACTCCTTCCGCTTCCTGTTGTCTCGTTTTCCCGTTATCCCGTCATTCCCGTTATCCCGTTTTCCCGTTATCCCCTTATCCTGTTTTCCCGTTATCCCCCTATCCTGTCATCCCGTTATCCCATTATTCCCGTTATCCTGTTATTCCGTTATCCCGTTTTTCCGTTATCCTGTTTTCCCTTTATCCCCTTATCCTGTCATCCCGTTATCCCGTTATTCCCGCTATCCCGTTATTATGTTTCCCGTTTCCTGTTATCCCGTTATCCCGTTTTCCTGTTATTCCTTTTTTGCTCTTTCCCGTTATTCCGTTTTCCCGTTATGTCCTTATCCTGTCATCCCGTTATCCCGTTTTCCCATTATCACGTTTTCCCGTTTTTTCGTTATCCCGTTATTCCCGTAATCCAGTTATCCCGTCTTCCTGTTTTCCCGTTTTTCTATTCTAATAGGGGTTGATCGTAGAAGGGTGAAAATTAAGAGTAATAAAAATAAAAATCTTGCCAAAAAAATAGGGGTTGATCGAAGAAGGGTGAAAATTTAGGGTTGTATGTATTTTTGAATACTGTATCATAAAAAAATAAGAACACAAAATTTTATCCAAAAATTAAAAAAAAAATGTTGAGGGTGAACAACCCTTATCACCTAGGGGTATGAAAAGTAGATGATAGCTGATTCTCAGACCTACTGAATATGCATATGAAATTTTGTAGAAATCAGTACAGCCGTTTCGGAGGAGTAAGGTAACTAACATTGTGACACGAGAATTTTATATATTAGATTTTTTTAAGTCATATTAAAATTGAAACCCAAGTAAATACTATCTGTATCCTTGTGTGCTGGTTATTTATTCATTTATTTATTGAATATACATCCTGCAGGCCGAAGCCCAATTATAGGAGTACATAATATAGATTACATGTGGTTGAAAAAGTTATCAGTAATGATACATTCATTCATACTGGGTGTCCACGGAAGGTGGCTCGCCCCTATAACTTTTTTGTTTTCGGAGATAATGGAATGAAATTTGGGTGATTTATTTAATGCATAAAACTGCATTTTTTGACGAGTAACTCATTTTCAATCAAATTCCGGATTCACCGGAAGTGACATAAACTTTCCATTTTTAAATGGGACACCTGGTTCATTTTCAGTTTTTTTGTCTTTATATGACATTTTGAATACAACCATGTATCATTTGAATTTTTAAGCATGGATACGTTCAAATAACTAATTTCAGTCCAAAAATGATTGAGAAATACAAGTTTACTGTTTTCAATCAAAATGTTTCAGCTATGTGACGTTTGATTTCAAAACTTTTATTACTAACATGGTGGCTGGTCGGGTTAATAAAATGAAAAAATGGTTACAAACGATAACAAATGATACATAGTTGTATTCTAAATGTCACATAGAGACAAAAAACTGAAAATATACCAGGTATCCCATTTAAAAATCGAAAGTTTATGTCACTTCCGGAGAATCCGGAATTTTCATAAAGTTGAGTTACTTGTCAAAAAATGCAGTTTTATGCCTTTAACACAGATCCTTCAAATTTCATTCCATTATTTCCGAAAACATAAAAGTAGTAGGGGCGAGCCACCTTCCGTGGACACAATATCTGGTTAAAAGGATTATAAATAGGTTAGTCCGAATAATGGCACGTTCATAGGTTACTCAGAACGGAAATTGGAAATTGATTCTGAGTGAGGAAGAAAATGTCAATTGTCGCAAGTTTATTACAATTTCTGCACATTGAGTTTATTGGAGAATGAAATTTATGTTGTGCATTTGGAACGTTGAGATGGAAGGTATTTTGATACCACGAGGCTAGTCGAGATATATTGAAATCGATTAGTGAAAGTAGAGTCGAAGAATCCAAGGAATTATGTACAAGCTTGTTTATAAATATTAGATCCCCGATATCTCTTCTCCTTTTCAGTGATTGGAACTCAAATTCATTCTTATACTTCTTTGTTTTGATTCGAATCAGAATACATGGAAATATTGGGATGAATTTGGGGAGATTTGGAGCCTTCACCAACTTTTGATTGGAAAGTTTAAGGTTTATACAAAATATAATTCATGTTTTTGTTTCCAATAACTTGATCGGTGGCAATACCAGATACAACAAATAAATTCCGGAATTTACCCTTCCAAGGGGCCGCGCCATTGTTTTTTCTACTTTTTGGGAAATATCAATCGCCCCATTCATTATAGAGAGTTTTCAGACACTACCAAGGTGGATGTTCTGTTGAAGAAATCAAATATCAGCAAGGCTTTCGATATTTTCTTGTGACAAAAAATCAGTTGGCCTATTGTTGGGTGTGGATGAAAAATATTGAATTAATTGTGGAGGCAGAAATTAGATTCCTCGAGTCTAGATAAATATTCATTAATACAAAGATCCAGAGACCTGTTGGTTCTTTCAATACACGTTGTTCGACAAGCTCCTCATGATAGTTTGTATATTCTAAATGAGAAAGTCAACGTGCTGGGCATTTTAATATATGTTTTCATCAATCTTCGAATTTGTTCGTGAGAATTTGAAAAACCGTGTCTAAATGCAAACATAAGTAATTTGATGGAGAATGATAGGGATAAGGTTGAAAAAACTTTTAACTGAAACTTAAACCGACGAAATACGGAACTGAAAAGTAAAAATAAAATAAACCTTCTCAGTCTCAGTAACTAAGCTCCTAAACTAATGTAAGTAACTAATTTTGAGTGGGCGCCAAATCAACAAGCAAATTAATTAGGTAATGATGGCATCGAGTTGCGCGGTGACATTCTGATAATTTTTTTGAAGTAATTCAATGATCTTCGTTGATTGTTCGTTTGGCGCCGACTCAAAATTAGTTACTTACGTTAGTTTAGGAGCTTAGTTACTGAGACTAAGAAGGTTTATTTTATTTGAAGTAATTTAATTTTTTGTGGCTTAAATCTACTAATTACTACCTTCTTGTTTTCTGATTACTTCCAAAATACTTACTTACCCACCTTACTTCAACTATTGCCAGTTAAATAATATGATTATCTAATATTACTATTTGTTGTGATATAATTTATTTTTGTTGTTCTGGTTAGTTGATTTCATTACTTTGTATATCATCCCATCCTCTCATAGAATATAATGATTTTGACGGATGTGGAACAAAAATAATGTCAGTAGCGATCTGTCATTGTCAACTACGTATATGTGTGCCAATGTTCACAAGTGAAAAATCAATTATCCCCCATTATTCTCACCCGTAAGGGTGGATAATTTCATTCGAAATCCAAATATAAGGTATACCCTATCTATTGAAAAACGGATCATCCAAATCGAAGAACCCAGTACAAAGTTATGCCTAATAGAATTGGTTAACGGACCAGAATTCAGAGGGTGAGTGATCAATATCCTTCATTTTGCTACCCTTAGGGGTGAATTTCATCTTTTTGATTCAAATGGGATCAACTTTGAAGTACACTCTGTTCACCGAAAAAAGAATTATCGGAATCGGACATCTCAGTAGAAAGTTATGCGTGATCATACATAAAAAAAAAAATTTAAAAAAATATGTGCGTCGACTAGAGAACCTCCTTCTTTTTGGTTTCGTCGGTTAAAAAGGGTGAGCTGCATTCAAACAAATTTTTTGAGAGATACAAGCGATTAACCAGATTCATTTTACCTTGAGCAGCAGCAATGAAAACAATTTGTTCAACGTCGAAATATTTTGGATCCAAGGTAACTGGCCTCTTTCGTTTTATTTCCTAAAAGTCCGTAACCATTCTAACGCAGTGTTATCAGCTATCAACTCGTTCAACATAATGGTTCCATTTGTTGGCTGAAATGAAATAGTTGACATTATTATCAAATTAGTAATTTTGACAGAAAATTGTTATCGGTTTATTAAAATATTAAATGTTGTGAAAATTTTTTTTTTTTTCTTTTAGGAAAATATTTAATATCTTAATGTATACATAACAAAAATATTAACTGAATTGAATGGATTATTTATTCTAGATATTAAAGGACCTCGCACCGCATCAATGGGAAATTGGCTTTCGGTGAATTTGCTCGAATTTTTTATACATTGCAGAATCGTGATGCTGATCATGTCACCATTGCACCACCGCTCTAAATTCGAGAAGTGTGTGTGAAGGGACTTTCTCGAAAATATAAACCAAATCGAGTATGCATCGATTTTTCATACGGCCGATTTGAATACACTATAGAGAACAATGATTCCTGCACGATATACAGGGTGAGTCCAAAGATAGCAAGTTTTTCGGTGAAAATTGAGCGGTGGAATTTCATTCATTTTCAGATATTTTGTAGGATACAAATATCAATTGCGATTGATGATATTAGCATCTCCTGAATTAAACTGATATATCTCATGAAACTGCACCAGTCCTGCTTATTGATATATCCAAATGACTGAAATTTCGGAAAAGTCGGATACAAACTCGATCGTTCACGGTGGAAGTACACTCTGCAGATACATAAAATATATAGGGTGGATGAAAAACTAGTGTCCTTTACTGATAATTTCCTTGAAGTAGTTATGATTGATATTGATGTCAATGAAGCATTTCCACAAATATGTGTTCGACACAAATCTGTTTAAAGATTTTGAACAATTTTCTCTGGAATATTTTGAATGATATGTATAAACCTATATATACTACGGGTAGTAGAACCACTCTGGTGAAGGTAAAAGAATCACGAGAAATATAAAAAAATAAAACAAAATCATTGAATAACAATATCATAGGTAACTGAATATGCTCATATTTCATTACAAAAACTGTTTCGTACGTATACAGAGTGTATCACATTCGCGTAACAACAATCAATTTCAATATTCCCTCTAGAATTTCTAGATTCTAGATATATGTTGCATATGGAATTCTAGAATAAACCACAATCGACGTCTCACCAATGACTAGCAAAACTACCAATACGCAAAACATACTCGTTACTCGAATTCACACCTCCTCAATTGGTAATTGAAACTTTCTGTATATGGAAAGGAATGCATGTTTAGTAGCCTGCTGTGAATGCTTTCTTTATCACGAAAAAATATGTTAGCCTATGCCATAAAATGTTCACTCTGAGTTATGTATACTATCTCGACACTGAATTCATTCGAAAATTACCCACACTTGGAGAGAAAATGGACTAGCTGCAACTTTTGTTTGGTCAGAATGGCTCTGGTTTCGAATGACATATAGCAACCATATCCATTTGTTTAACAAATACTGAATTGTCATTTTGCAATCATTGCATATGTTAAGTTCTCATTGAAATCATATCAGTTATTGAAAAATGGGAATCGACCGAATGAATTGTTTTACGTGTGATTCAATACACAAAATATGGTCGACTGGATGGAGAACCAAATGAATTCAAACGAGAAATTGCCATTGAAAGACTAGACCAAAGGGAGACTTCCATATGTCGCAGGAATTGATGGAAATAGAATTTGTTTGACATGCAACTACTCAATTTTTCAAGAGATTCATCACCTTCAAGAAGATCCAGGATGTTTGAGATTGAATATTTTAACACAATCCTCAAGACACACGTGTCTCGATTGCAATGGTGAAGCTATCTTCAAAGACTCACAATAGAATGCAGAGTCAACGTGTTCATAAATCAGAACATCTTATACCAGAAAATACCCGTTCCTGTAGAATTAATCTTGATGATCGTGGGTTTTTATTTCCCATCCTAGAAATAGGCTTGAAATATATCAATAGATTTTACGCTCTGAAAGGTCAGGAACTTCAATCATGTTTAAACGAACTCAGAACTGCCCTAAACGTTAATTGGATACGTAGACAAGAATAGTTTTCCTGATGGAGAATTCAAATCCTTACCGCTCACAAAAGAATATTTGGTGCCTTATATAACCAAGACAAGATATAAGTAAGAGACATATTTTAAATAGATTTATTGGAGTCTTAGGCCAACTCTGACAAGGTATTTCTGATGAATATTTAACCATCATATTCAATTTTTTAAGCCGCTAGACAACAAGTTTAGTGATAACTGAAGTGCGAGAATCTTTGATGACTCGTTTCGACCCGATAATATAGGATTTACCGCAATACCAGAGAACATTTAAGAATGTGATAGTGTTTTTGCGAATCAATTGACAATCCACAACCCAATGGACCAAAAACAATAGTTATATAGATGGTACTTATTTGAACATCGACAAAAGTTGTCGTAATACCCGACAATCATATCCTCAACACAAAAGGGATACATTGAATCAAACCAGTTCTAATTGTGGGTACTGATGGGTACATTTTGGATATTTAAGGCCCATACTTCGCAAGGTTCGAGAAATAATGATGCACGCATACTGCAGGATGCATTGAGTATAGATGTCAACCAAATGAGAAGATGGTTTCATCCAGGTGATATTTCTATTGTAGATAAGGGCTACCGAGATGCTCTTTCTATTGTTCAGAATATCGGCATTCATTGTGAAATGCCTTCAGTTCTACCTCGAGAACGAAGACGAAGCCGACAAGTCCAGAATCATAACGAAAACTAGATGGATAGTTGAGGCACGAAATAGTCATTTGAAGACAATGTTAAAAAAAAAATCACAAAATTGATACACATCACATTTAAAACATAAAATGTTTTCTACAAATAGCAGGTTGCGATAATAAATAGGTACCATCCGTTTGTTCAAATGAGAGATGGCAACCTAAAATTGGCCAATATAATTTTGGAAAAGGCTAATAGAGTCAACGTAGTTTAAGCCAGAGTTGAAGCAGAAAATATGAGACGTGGTCAGTGGACATTACTCAGACAGGATCATTTCAATGAATTCCCAAGATTAGATTCACAATTGGTACAAGATATAACTGTTGGTGAAATTGGAAGCATCGTATATACAAGATAGTGTATATCATCATGATGAAAATGAATTGCAAATGGATGCAAGTACGAATGAGCGTGGATTTTAGAATGAGAGTTCTTCAAGATTCCGTTATGCCACCAAATATCAATTATTCATAGCATTCGAGCAAATGTTGAGGATATTGAACAAATCAATTTTGTTATATTTGGATATTATTGCACTTGTGAAACTGGAGCCAGGACCCTTGGATGTTGTGTCCATGTGGCCAGTGTTATCTGGTACCTTGGCTACGAACGTCATGAACAGTAATAAGGTATCCATCAAATGCCCTTCTCATCCATACAGAGAATGCTGAACATAGAGAGAGTTGAGTTAATCAGGTGTTCTGACTCTATCACCCTTTTCTGTTCATATCATCATTTCGTTTTAGTTTATTGGTACCCTAGTATATATTGTTTTTCCGTTCAAAGAATTCTACAGTTCTATATTGAAGTGGGTGATATAACACATCATCAATCAAGATCAATTGACAGTTGTCCGGCGGTGTGCCCAAGGTTTCCAACAGGATGTCATCTGAACACTAAAAATGGAAATAATTCTGTATTTCCTGTCGTTCTTCATTAGCAACCTATACATTCCATATAGGTACGTTTTTTGAGCATATTTCGTTTCAAATTTTGTTGTAAATCAATGTTTCTGTTTTAATTATTTGCAATATTTTTTGAATTCTACCATCATTCAAGTTTTATTTACTAATAATATTGTTCAAAATCTTTCGAACAGAATGTATTCCTGAAAATGCTTCAATGACATCAATGTCAATCATAGCTACCTTTCTTCAATGTTGCTGAGTAGTCAATATATTTTTTTTATTTAGATTGTGATAGAAATTGTTTGAATTGACGCAGAAAAACCGTGAAAAATTTAATTTTTAGTTTTATGTAAATTCTTTCTATTTAAAAAAAACATTATTTTCAATAAGTCTGACCAGCCTGTGTCAATTACAACGCAATTTTTCACCTCGAAGTCATTGACGTATTTGAGATATGAGTGAAATATTCTGTTTCTGAATTCGAAGACTCGCTAACATCAGCTGAAGTAGATTCAAATTAGTAGTCGATATTGAAATTTCACAATGAATAATATTCCGAATCCGGGGTAGATATTGTTCATGGTCTCCTATCACTGTTACTTGAAAACGAGTGCAACCCTAAGGCTCTTACACTTTCGACTCAAATAAGTGGGCAACAGCCATTCACGAATTTAGAATTTTGACTGAACAAGGACTAGAAACCGGTCTCCAGCCCTTGCCATGATGATAGTTCTCAAAAATGGCAAAGAAAGGAATTTCAGATCAGAATTTGGAAAAAAGTTGATTTCTATAGAGGATGCAGCTTCCACTACCCAGTATGGATGGGTAACTAGCCCATCACTCCAGGGAGTGCCTGTGACGTTTGAAGCGCGGAGGGTCGTCTATGTTATAATCAGTGGCTTCCCTCACGAGGGGGTTCTCATGGGTTATTGCGCAATCGAAAACTTTCCGATTGCGGTCTCTGATGATACTCCTGATGGAAGGCAGGTACAAGTCTCCGAAGATCCGAGAGTTCGTTATCATCCGCAGGACTTTCATTTGCGCCCGTTTCAGGACGCGAATGCTAGTCTTGCAGGTCTAGCCCCAGGCGGCTGAGGCGTACAAAATGACAGGCCTGAACATCATTTTATAAATCAGAACTTTGTTCTTCAGAGAGAGTTTGCTCTTCCTGTTAATCAGGGGGTACAAAGTACAGATTTTCTTGGCAATCTTGTTCTTAACGATCTTGACGTGTGATTTCCATGTGAACCGGCGATCCACCGTTACTCCCAGGTACTTGACCTGCTCCGACCATTCTATCTCCCTTCCACAGACAGACACACCCCTTTCCAGGTTGTTTCTCTTCCGTCCCATCGAAATCGCCTGCGTTTTGTCACGATTCAGCTTTATTTTCCACTCCAGGTACCACTGCTGGAGGCCGTTTAATACATCCTGCAAATAAACGACACCCATCAAGTGGTTGGCTGAGGAAGAAAACAAAGCCGTATCGTCAGCGAATAAGGAGATCTTCACGTGTTCACTCCATGGAATATCGGATGTGTAAAGGGCGTACAATAACGGAGACAGCACTGCCCCCTGAGGAACGCCGGCCTCAATTTCTCTCGAATTCGAAAGAAAATTGTCGACCTTCATCTGAAATGTTCTACCCATGAGGAAAGACTTGATCCACTTCACCAGGCTCTGAGGCAGGTGGTAGTCAATGAGTTTGGACAGTAGTCCCTCATACCAAACTCTGTCGAAAACTTTACTGATGTCTAACAGTATTATATGGGCACTGTTATTAACATTAAGTGATGTTATGGCGTCCTCCACCAGCCTCAGAACCTGAAGCTCGGTGGAATGAGCACGCCTAAATCCAAACTGCTCATTCGGTAGGACATTTCTGTCCTCCACTACTTCATCAAGCCTTTCTAGAACGACTTTTTCAGACAATTTAGCGGAACTGCAAAGCAGACTAATCGGTCGATAATTTTGTGGGAAGGTCGGGTTTTGTCCCTCCTTTGGAATCATAACCACAATGGCATGCTTCCACCTTCGGGGGAATCTTTTAAGGCGTAGAGAGTTGTTAATTATATTTAAAAGTGACTGTACTTGGTTATCTGGGAAATACTTGATCATGTGATTAGTAATTCCGTCGTAACCAGGTGCTTCTTCAGGATTCAATCCTTTAATATGAGCCTTAAGTTCATCCATCGAAGCCGAACGAATGACATCATGATTGGGTTTTCTTAGAGTACGACGAACCCGATGTTCCAGTACAAGATCTCGATCCAGATCATCGTCTGTGTGCTCGTTCAATCTGAATTGCCTTTCCATCGTATCTGCAAAGGCTTGAGCTTTGGACTCGGGGTCGTAGCACATACCGGCCTCACCATGAATGGGCGGAAAATCAGACTTTTTTTATCTTAAATTTCGATGAAGTTTCCAAAGCTGATCATTTTTGTCTAGATTTTGAAGTAATGTGCCAAATTTATCATTCCTGAATTCAGATATATTTTCTCTAACCTCCCATTTCATTAGCTCCAATTATGTCCGCAGGAAACAGACTCCTTTGATATGCTCTCTTGACACGGTTTCTTTCTCGAATAAGATTTTTTATTCTCTGCGGGAATTCATCATGAAATTTCGGAGCCGGTTCCCTCCGGGAGGAATCCTTCAAAGCATTTCGGATGGTGAGTTCGTAACGCGCTACGACCTGATCCAACTCAAGTGGAGAATCCATTATCTCAGGAGCACAGTAGGCTGTCTCCAGGAGTGAACTGAATTTCTTCCAATCCACTTTTGTACACAGACGATCTGTTTGGGGCGGTGAATCACCCCCTAGTGATGGAACCACTAGGTTGTGATCAGATCCAAGCTCGGAGAGAACGTGGATGTCCCAGTTCCAGGTGATGTTCCTGACCAGGGCAATATCAAGTACATCGGGCTTGAGGTGACCAAAATGCGTCGGCTCATCTGGAGCCAATACCCGGTATTCATACCTGTCACAGTGTTGCCACAGTCGCCTGCCATTCGTATTGGTAACGCGACTCCATTGTGTGTGCTTAGCGTTCAGATCACCTATGACCAAAACAGGCTGATCTGTTTCCATCAAGAGTGTATCGAGCGCCTCAGGAAGTATTCGATTGTTCGGAGGGTTATAAGCACTGATTAAACGCATAGGACCACTCCCCGTGTTGAAAACAATGCCTACTGTTTCTATACTATGGGTATCATCATTGGAAATGCCAAGCTAAACATGCGAATGACAACGTTTTACCAAAATGGCAACGCCGCCACCCGGGCGCCCAAGTCGATCATTTCTGAGCATTTTGTAGTTAGGAAATCTAACAGTTTCTCCATTGAGACGAGTCTCCTGCAGAAAAGCAACATCAATGTTGTTCTCTACAAGAAACTCTTGAAACTCAAGTCTATCTGAAGAAGGCCGTTACAGTTCCAACTCACTGCTTTGATGAAATTCGGAAGCTGCCTTTCACCCATTAGTTGGGTTTGAAACCATTTGAGAATATTGCAGCAGCTTCAGCGAACTGTGCAAACAGCGCCCTCATTGAATCCAAAGTGGAAAGAATGTCTTGAGGGGTATTTATTTGAGCTGGGTGGGTAGAGGGGTTGTCACGGGCAGCCGTCGCATATGACATCCCCGCCTGTGTCTTTCCCGAGTTTGCGGGGGAATATCTCGGATTATGATGCTCATTGCCAGTGGGGTTCACCCTACGCCTTATACGAGGACATCTGCGACATCCTCGATAGTTCGCAGTGTGCTCTCCACTGCAATTCGCACACCTAGCTTTTTCTGTTCTAGGCTTTGGACAATCCTTTGTGATATGGTCTTCCCCGCATTTGATGCAGGCGGGGGTGGCACAGCAGTTCAGCTGGCAGTGGCCGAACTTCTGACATCTGTGACACTGACCCACAGAGGCCCTAGGCCGCTGAGGCTCAGCTGTCACTGGACGTTAAGCAGATCAGTTACATTAAAAATATCTTTGTGTTCTTTGCTCACAAGAACTAAAACTAATGGTAACTCAGTTTTATCTGCATTTAATTTGTGCAATCGAGCCACTGATTCCGGGGCAAACCCCCTCTCAGTCAGCTCATCTTTTATATCTTCACATTTCAGAAATTGAGGAACACCTCTCAATAAAACTCGTAATTTTTTCTCTTCAGGAAGACTATACGTGTGATATGGTATTTTTTGGTCCCTGAAAATACTTGATATTTTTCGGTAATCATCTGGTGAGTTTGGGAAGATTTTTATACCGTCAAATACATTTTTTGCCAGTTTATCGAAATTAATATTGTTTGATTTCAAAACTGAATTTACTGCAACCCACTTACTTTCGTACCTGATAGTGATAGGAGGGACTGTTTGTTTTCTCAACGTGCGTGGAGTCAGCTCCATCTGTGTTTGACTGGTATCATCAGTTAAGTCCATGTTGATGTCATCTGTCTCCAAGATTTGAAAACTGTTTTCATTTTGGACGGTTCCGTGGTTTCGCTGATCCCCTGTATAATTTGGAATTTGGGCTTCCTCTTTAGCATAAGCTAAATTTTCAACGCGCACTTGGGCTGAGTCCGCTCCTGGATTTGATGAAAATTTGACGTGCAATTCGCTTTCCGTCAAGTTTGACAGGATTTCAAATCTGTTGCTCACTTTGACATTGGATGGAGTTTTTGCATCTGGATTAGGCACAACTACTGATCTAACGCTTCTATGTAATCCTGGGGGGTTCGATAAAGGTTTAGGAATACCTTCAGGTGCTGGCAGTGGTGGAAATCCATTTCTCTTGTGCTTTTTAGGAGCAGGGGTACTGTCACCTGTACCGACATCGCTGGTTTTTGATGATGATATCAATGCACTGATCACTGGAATTCTTGCCAGGTCTTCTCCAAGGGAGGCTAGTAACGTTCCCAGTACTTCCAGGAGATCGGCTCTCGACAGAGAACAGATCCCTGAAACCACCGATTCCTTGGTAGCCAGATTACACATCACAGCAGGTTTTTTGGATTCAACTGAGTAGAAACTTTTTGGGTCCTCTTGAGTTACCTCCAATGTGGGGAGTAGAACGGGGGTTCCTCTAACTGTTTCGGGTACAAGACCTTCGTAGCTCGAAGAAATTCGCTTTTTATCGCTTCAGAGCGAATTTCGTAGATCAGTCCGGGTGCTTTGCAGGACCGGACTTTGGGGTAGATATTGATCATAGTATTCTCAAATCTATTCAGAAAAAACGTATACTTACTCCTAGGGTGGTTTTTATAGCAGATACCAATAGCAATTTTTTTTAATTCTCATTCCAATGCGAATATATTTGATAAGGGACTTATTTTCTACAATTACTACTTGAATACTTTTCAAATAAAAATGCTGGAACTGATTTCTGATTTTCAAAAAACAATACTGGGATAGAGCTCTGTTGAATCATATGCATTCGAAATTTGATAATAAATTGATGATTCTTTTGGGCAAGTGTTCCCCTCTCCTCATATGTACAGTGTCCGTCATAAAGTTGGCTACAAATGAGAAAAAAATTTGGTATTGAAATTTCTGAAAAACTCTATCTAATGGCGGTTCGTTCCTGCATGTCTGACAACTAAAAAGTCCAATGCGGCCTATATTAGGTGATTTGGCGGGAATTTAAAAAAAGTTGTCTGTGGTGCCAAGAGATGGGTCAAATTGACAAGATATCAAAACATTTTAATGAGAAAATGTGTTTGGAATTCAACGAGGACCTCATGTACCACCCTTGAATTGTTCCTAGCTAGAGCGTAGACTGGCACGTAAATGCACGAGACTGGCACGTAAATGCACGAGACTGGCACGTGAATGCGCTCGAGACGAAGAGTGCAGGAAGGAGAACAGTGATCCAGTTGGCTAATTGATTCTCCAGGGCATATTTGTTATATTTTGTGCTGGTCCACTATAGACACTATTCAACATTCAACCATATTGGAAATCGTAATTGGGTAAATTTTTTCCAGATCTGTATACTTTGTGCTTGGTGTCATTGGTGTAACAGTAGTTATCAGAGTACCCATTCAAAAAATGTGTTGATTGTTAAAATCGAATATAAATTCTGTTGAGAGTTTTACAGTCAGTCAATATCAGATTCATGTGAACTCTAGGAGTGAAAAATACAAATATCTTACTTCAAGCCTGAGATTTCTTCCATGGAAACTATAGTCCGATTTCAAATAATAGGTGATCAAGAGATTGTGGGTCCTTTCCATGAGAGTGTTGTAAAAGGCATCATTCGAAAGTGAGTCATCTGATCTGTACAATCTCCCTGATGGATCAAAGTGCTTCGCTATTTCCTGAGCTAGCAGTAATCCAAGTTTCGCTACTTCAAAGTATTCGGGATTACCCGAACGTATTCTGTCGAAGAGTACAGGATGCAACACTGAAAGAATGTGCTCGATTCTATTTCTTGAAAACAAGTATGTCTCCCAAGATATTTTTGAATTGGACTCAATCATTAGTATGACCATAAATATTTTCCTTACCTACAAATTGCTGGAGTAAAAAGTCTTTGGTGAGTTGTAGAGTGGACTCACGAAATGGGTCAATCTGAAACGGATGAAATATTAAGGAATTGTAGAATACTGCTTGTGAACAGAACTTGGAAACATATTGGTTATTTCAACAATTACTACCGTTCCGAAAACTATAGTCAAATACATTTAAACTGAAGCTATTTCTGAGCAAACAAATTCCACAAAAAAACTTCCAGTAAATGCCACAGATGAAGCAAATGCGTTTGAATAAATGGAGAAGTGCCGTCACCTAGTCCCAGATTTTCTTCTTTATGCCTACATAAATTCTGTATATTGTATATACCATTCTATATACATTTTTTTATTTCACGGTATTTTGCTTTTTTTTAATTTTTGGTCCTCCATTGGTACATGAAATACCCGGGATGGAACAAAACCACCACTTCAGAGTTTGAGCTCTAGATCGGCATCGGCTGCATGTCCTCTTGCCAGAAGTGATAAAATCTCAAATGCGACTTTTTTGCGGGTAGAGAAAATCCTTTATGGTCACCTTGCGATAGTGTGGGAGTCCCTAAGTCAGATTTACTGACTGAAACCTCCACCCTGTAGGCTCGTCTGGCCGTGGCCTCCGATGACACTTGATCCTCTTAGCCCATTGTATCTTACCTGATAGAATACTGGTCCGGGAGATATCAGTTGATCTGCTACACAAAAGCTCTCCGCTGGTTCCTCCTCGACCTTTATTTCACCATGTCGTATCCATGGTTCTTGATTGAATGCCACTTCGAAGTCCCTCATAGCAACTGCAAGTACTGTCGAGGCTACCTTACAGTCTGGTACTCATCGTTTGTTCAGTACCCTGAATAGTTCCCTTCCCATCCTATGGTACAGTACCATGTATCATCTCCAGTGCCCTGAGAGAGTCAAAATTAACCAAGAAGGCCAAGAATTGTACCATTTCCGTTTGTTATTTTGGCTCAATGATCATTTGGTCCCACGGATGAGTAAGGGGGAGGGGGGGGGGTTGGTCCAGCCCTGTTGTGCGCTACAGGGCTTAGGCTGATTACACCAAAATTTTGCCCAGTTGCTCCGTTGCGGCACCACGTGGAGGTGAGGTTGGACCTTGAAGGCGACTTTAATGGTCAAGGAGTACCAAGAATTCCCGGAAGAAACTTCAAAATAACTTCACTGCCAATGAACCCAGTGCACCAAGTTTTTTCGGGACTGTTATATATTCCATAGGTTTCGTGTTTTCGTTCCATACGAACTAGTTCGAGAGAGTTACGAATCGGTTCAAAATAGTACGAGCATCTTAGCAACGTCAGTTTCTGACTTGTGCGTACTATTATAGGTACGCATGCGTTCAACGTATATGCTTTTGTCATTCTAACCTCATTTTTTAACCAACGAAACCAAGAAGGAGGAGGTTTTCTATGTAGGACCACGCATAACTTTTCACAGAAGAGTCCGATTCCGATGATTTTTTTTCCAATGGATAGGGTGTACTTCAAAGTTGGTCTCATTTGGATTTGAACAAAAAAATCCATCCCTAAGGGTAGCAAAATGGAGGATATTCATCGTTCACCCTCTGAATTTTGCTCCGTTAACCGATTCTATCAGGCATAACTTTGTAGTGGGTTTTCCGATTTGGATGATTATTTCTTCATAAGATAGGGTATACCTCATAGTTGATTATATTTCAATTCAGAATGAAATAATCCACCCCTTTGGGTAGAAAAATAGGGGATGATCGATTTTCACCACTTGTGAACATTGGCACACATATGTAGTTGACATTGACAGATCCTCCTACATCCGCCACAATAATCACATTTAAAAAAAGGATGGAATTATATACAAAGTGATTGAATCAACTAACCAGAACTTCCAAAAAGATAATCATATTATTTAACAGTTAATAATTGAAGTAAGCTAGGTAAGTAATTATTTTGGAAGTAATCAAAAATTAAGTAGGTAGTAATAAGTAGATTTCAATCACAAAACATGGAGAAATGAAAAATTTTTAACAAAAAAATGAAACCTCCTCAGTCTTAATGATAATTGAGCTCCTAAACTGAAGCGACTAACGAATTTTTAGTTGGCGCCAAACAAACTAGCAATTGAATTGGGTAAAGCGTAAAATGATGGCAGGGAGATGCATAGCGGCGTTTTGATTACTTTTTTAAAGTAATATAATGATCTTCGATAATTGTTTGTTTGGCGCAGAATCAAAATCAGTTACTCACATTAGTTCAGGAGCTCAATTATCATTGAGACTGAGAAGGTTCCTTATATTTTCTGCATTTTAGTTGATTTTTTTTCGTCGGTTTAATTTTTTGTTAAAAAGTTTTGTTGGCACAGTATTATTCGATTGATTTGTCAAATATTCAAATACAAAATTTGGATATCAGCTCCACCTCATCGTCCTCTTCAAGTTCAGGTGAAGAAGAAACGTTCCCGAATAAAGTGTTGGCAAAGTCCCAAAACACACCTAAAAATGTTGGATTCGTAGAGGACACCATAAACTGTTCTCAGATAAGAATTCGGAGATCATTTCAGGCATGTCTATTTATTTTGTTGAATGTCTCCTATATTCAACTTCGATGGTATTTTAGATTGCCTGAATCTGATGTTTGTTGAATTCCTCGACATAATCTGAAACTAATCGTAACCATAAATAGCGTTTTTTTCATTTGTTTTCTGGACTGTCGTAGAACTATTTTGATTCAATTTATTGCGCAACTGGTTGTGCGCAATCCTAGAACAATTCTAAAGTTTGGAACGCGAACAAACCAATGGCATCTCTGCACTCGGTTTGATCCCAGCACCACTTTGCTGTCCGAGCAGATGGCTCTAGGTTCTCGACTCTCTTTATCGAGGTTTTTTTGAACACAGGTGAGTATTAGGCATTTTCTGAACTCATAACCGTCGGGATGGTGTTGCTTCTCATTTGCCTTGTTCCAAATAGCAGAATATCCATGGTCTGTCTCTGTGTCGATCCATTGGTTGGGCCTTCGAGTCTGTAGGTGGTATGCATGGCTTCGCGCTCAATGGCAGGTGCAGAGGTGATAGTACTGGTATAACCAGTATAACCAGTCTAAGAAGCCAGCAATAAGTAGGAGTTTGTCTAGTTCATTGCTTTCTATAGCATCGGTTCATCATATGATGGACCAGTATAAAGCCTTGCTCACTAGATCAGTAGGCCTTATCACAAACTTGAAACCGATGGATAGGACCATGATAGCCCAGTATATTTAAGACTGGAATACATTGGAAATCATGCATTTCGTTGATGAGATTACAATTGAGAGAGGACAAGCGATGGTCAACCTTCATTCTATTCAAATGCAAATTACACTCGCTAACAATAATTTCCTGGATTATTCCTTGACATATCTATAAACCAATGGAAAACTTTCAATTCATACCATTCATGTACGTTTTGGCCAATCGAAACATTATTATAGTGGGAATAATCTACCTAGAAAATTGCTGCGGGAATAATTTGAGGTATTCTGTTTTTATTGTCTGACAGCGTATTTTTTTAATTTGACGTCTGTCATCCATTCGCATGAAAGTGAGGAATGAATCAAAACCGGTTCATTACTTTGGATCATTGTGCGAGGAAATGTGTTTATGATCATAACGTCAAAAAATAATCCATAGAATACCACACGAGAGTTCGATAAAATAGAAAATAATTCTCCAGATTTCTTTCTCAAACAAGTTTTCGAACATTTTTCAGATTATTTTCATATTATTCTCACACACTTGTGGTATAACAAGTGGGAATGACATAACATAAGGGACCTCCTATATACCGGGTGAACACGAGGTGAGGTACGCCCCCCCAATGTTTCTATAGTTTTTAAGATACAAGGTTTCAAATTTGGTACTCAAATACGCATATTTTGACTCCATTCCAAAAAATTCACCACTTCCGGTTTAACCGGAAGTGACCCCAAACTTTTTTTTTCAAATGACACCCTGTACAATGTTTTTCATTATCCGCAAGAACACGCAATTTGTGATAACACCGATCTTCAAAATTGAAAATCCGTTGGAAAATGGCGAAGATACAGTTGATTGTTCAATCGAACAAAGTTGGCCATTAACATCAAACTCAAATCATCACAACTGACGAACGGCGTCAGCATTTACGAGAGGAATGTTCGAGGTAAAAAACAGCTGAAAACAGCTGAATGTAATTGCAGCAACCATATTTTCCCAACAATTATCAGAAATTTCCTTAAAACGGAGTAGTACCCATGAAGAAAATGCATTTCCAGTATTGAGGGATCAACATATGCCTATTTCATTCCCGGAACTGCCGTTTTGGTCCCTGTGGCTTCCTGAACTTCATATTCGATGTGCTTTTTCCCAGTTCAGTTTGTCATCTAAAATAAACAGGAATTCCTATAATGAAGGAACTTTTCTCGGGCTTATCATCCGGAAGGTCCCCAAGCCTTTGTTTTCTGATGAAGTTTACTGGTCCCGGTTTCAATTAATTGACATCCAGTCTCATGGAGCGACACTTGTCTCCATCTGAGACCACTTCTGAAACGTTTATTTTTTCATTGCCAATTTTTGGCTGTTGATAAATATGATAATTTTATCCACGCAACTTTGAGTATAATAACTCATATTGTTGATAACTGCCAGTGCACCATGGTGGAGACCCTAACTACATGGAAATCTAGAAAAAAAATACTTCTCCAAGAGGAAAACCACCCAGCTGAATCCATACTTCCACTCGTCAAAATGAATAAAGTGGAATTTACCTTGAGAGAGTATCAGAAAGTCAATTGAATCATTCTGAAGAGATTAGGAGACCCAGGAAACGGTTTTATAAATAAGCAAAAGCCTATATGTCACCCAAAACTATATATTTGACCCCGATCATTTACCCACGGATGTATCGTTAGGTCTCCTTGACGTGCGTAATCAAAAAAGATATGGAGCAATGACAACTTGATGTATTTGTGATGCTACTGGTAATCAAATTTAATTGAGAAAAATATTTCATCTTGATCATATAATCTGCCATCATATGAGTGAGCAGCTCCAACTGACAGTAGAAGGTCAAATCGAAGGAGAACGAGGTATTACGAGAAATTTTACCTAATATGAGATACTGAACAATACAGATGGGAACACACTTATTCACCGGACTCAAAACAAGATGGATATACCTACATAATATTCGCCTGCCTCAATATTATTGGAAAATAGGAGAGGCAGGAAATACATTTCATCTTTCTCCACTGGAGAAATGAATATTATTTTCCCTTCCCTCAATATGTGTGTGAACCGTATGAAAGGGAACTCGTTGCCAAATATTGATCAACTCACAATGAAGCTGCCGATGATTTGGTCTTCACGAGTGAAAATATCATCTTTCTGTAATTTTTAAGGAGATTCAATACGTCATTCCTGTAATCTCCAGAAACGAAAACATCTTTATAACCGTCCCAAGTGTTTTCAGTGTTTCCAGAAGTTATCAAACCCAGTTTCAAATCGCTCAGTTTTTCTTGGAACGCTTCTTTGCTACTATCATCCAAGGTTGAGTTCTCCAAGGAATTGCTCAAGATTTCCTTCATCTCATCAAATATTTTCTGGGAGTGGTAAATCGATAAGAAGTTCTCGTTGGGATCTTTCAACTCATACTGTATCATAGTGGCGATGTCGGGCATCAGTTGTTGAGACAAGTCCATGCAGAAAATGTTTTTGTTCTCGTGGACCCGGAAAAAATTTCTATAGAGTTGGAAACTGGAGAATTCTTGAAGGATCTCCACTAGTCCCCTGTAAATATGAAAATATGAATCAGAAGAGATACAACTCAGATATTCTGTTGCAGTTTAAAAGCTGAGCCAACTATCTTGCTGCGGGGAAGACGTAGAATTCAGTATGCAATGTCAATTGTCTTTTTAAAATATTTTACTCTTTTAATTTTCTATTCAAGGAATATTTCACATGGTTATTGATATCCTGAA
Organism: Gonioctena quinquepunctata; assembly: GCA_018342105.1. Classification (NCBI taxonomy): domain Eukaryota; kingdom Metazoa; phylum Arthropoda; class Insecta; order Coleoptera; family Chrysomelidae; genus Gonioctena; species Gonioctena quinquepunctata. The sequence continues at coordinate 300,460 of JAFIRS010001256.1, read as the reverse complement.
TTTTTTACGTCAATTGTTTCATTTAGGAAATGTTACTATAGGGATCAAGATAAGCAACTTTCAAATGATCACAAACTCTATTGAACTATAGGATGTGCCCAAAATAAGGACGATTCAAAAAAAGACAATACTGTTACGTAAATAAACTTAACTTGGTTTTACTAATTTATTTCACACTTAAATTTACAACTAATTTATATTACTAACTACGCCACTGTATAGCTCGATGATATCGGCCCGCGAAGAATGAGACTCTGTCATATTGAGGGCTGTCTATTTATCTCCGTTACAGAATTCCCGATCTTTCCAATTCTGGCGGTTGGCGACCAGCATGTTCCAGTTGTTTCCAATATTGACCGTTGTTATCCGCGGTGGCGCGATTGGATTGTTCTCGAATATCTCCGGGGATGACATCATCGTTGTCGATGGCAACGAGTGAGGCGACAGGTCCGGCCTAGGTTCGTTACATTGCCCCCTTCTTAAAGACATTTCGTTCCGAAATTTTATCCTTGGAGTGTGACGATATCTGCATGACTCCCCATATCTGCACCGTGAAGTTCGAGGGAAAGTAACACTCCACGGTCTTCATGATCGAGTCGTGGAAGAGGTTACAGCAAACCAAAATCTTGACGCCGCTGGATCTGAATATCGCCTCCAGCATACTTCTTATGACTCTCAGTCCAACCCATCAATACCACAGGACAATTTTGGAATTGCTAGATCCACCAGATTCTGGTCCACCATAGTATCTCTTAGTTTGGTGAGACTCTTCCAGACATCTTCATAGGACGGTTCATCTTGGGAATGCCTCTTGGTAACTAGGTAGTAGATGTTTCTCTGGCCTTTCTTCAACTGTAGCACACCACCAACTTCTGGATTCTGCTCCCGCAGTGTTTGGAGTTGACCGAATTTCTTGGAGAACACTACGGTGATGCCCCTGGACATTCGAAGATCTTCTGCAACACAGTGCGCTAGTGCGTAGTCAGCAGGCACCTCGAAAAGGTCTCGTCACTCCTCTCTAGTAAACCCATGTAGAACTTTCTGCCCGTTTGAATACAAGGACATAAACTTCCCGAACGTCATATCATCCTCCAGTGGCCTGAGAGTGCGAACTTGGTCATGGTTTCCAGCGTAAGGGGCCAACCTGTTGAAATGAACGACCCTTGGTTTCCCTTGGGGTGGCTTCCGGATTCGGTACACAAGGTAGTTTATCCTTTTCACGATTTTATGCGGGCCTTCCCACGAGTTCCGCAACTTTGGTGATAGTCCACGACGACGTTTGGGGTTGTACAGCCAAACCAGGTCATCAACCTTAAATCCTCCAGCGTCGGCCTCGATGTCATAGGTCTTCTTCATTTTATCGCTGATACTCTGGATGTTCAACTGGACTCGTTTGTGGATGTCGTCCATTCTCTGCCGAAGTTTGCTGACGTAGTCCTCTCCCGCAGGGTCTTGTCCTGGCGGTATCCCAAACTTCAGGTCACAAGGCAGTCGCAGTTCTCGGCCCATTATAATACTAGCAGGAGTTTGACCGGTTGACTCGTGTACTGCGGATCGATAGGCCATCAGGAACAAATGAAGATACTGGTCCCAGTCTCTTTGATGGTCAGGGAAAAAGTGGTGGTTGATCGTCCTGTTCATTCGTTCCCCATTCCATCGGACTGCGGATGTGGGCCGTAGTTCTTGTCTTGCGGATGTTCAGCGTAGACATTTCTTGGAACAGGTTGGATTCAAATTTCTGCCGATCAGTGCAGCTCCATTGGAATCAAATCGGCTATCCTTTTCCAGACGTCGGCGCTATGGTTCCTGGTTGGGCAGGGCATAGCTTCGCCACTTACGAATATCCAGGATGTATTTATTCTCGTGGTCGGATGCGGAAACGGGCCGGCGATGTCAATGGCGATTCTCTCGAAAGGGCTGCCTATGTTGTACTGACGCATCGGGGCCTTGGGTCGTATTCGAGGGTCCATTGCTGGCAGCGCATGCAGCGCACTTTCTGCACCAGTCCTGGACGTCAAGCGACAATTGGCCCAGTAAAACCGTTGCCTCGACTTCCTGCAGGGTCTTCGTCCCAGATGTCCTCAGCGACTCCATCATGGATTTCCGCAGCACTTCCTCTCTTCTGTTCACCGGAACAATTATTTGGCGTCTGTCTTCCCCACCAATCTCGGCCTCAAAACACGTTTCAGGACCCATTGTCCAGAATAAGAGAGTGCCATTGTGCCCAATAGGACTTAACAGCCGGGGGAAGTAACCTGCGACTTCCTGCCATGATGGTCTTCGATTGCCCTTCTTCCAGCTGACGGCTAAGCCAAGGTCGGGTCTTTCTCTTGGTCTTTCTGGATCTTGCTGTCATTCCAGTTGTCATCCATTGCCGCGGTTCTACAAAGTGTTGCTTCTTTCTCTTCTGCTCGTCGGCAAGTTGGGGCAATCATCTGGACATGGTCTTCGCGACAAGGCATCTGCATTCTTATGGCTAGTTCCGGCTCGATGTTCGATCTCGAAATCGAATTCTTGGAGTCTCTCGATCCAACGTGCTACTTGACCCTCAGGATTTTTGAACTGTAAGAGCCGTTTTGGGGAGCTGCATGGTCAGTTCTAAAGCAGGAATCTTCTTCCATACACGTACTTGTAGAAGTGCTCCCTCCTTTAAAAGCAGCTTACAGCTCCGCCTGGTGACACAGTAATTACGCTCTGGTTTGCTAAGCGTCTTGTTTAAATAACCAATGACCTTCTCCTGTCCCTCCTGGATCTGAGATAGGACAGCTCCAAGTCCCACGTTGCTGGCGTCCGTATCCAAAATGAATTTCCCTTTGGGTAGGGGGTAGCTCAGTATAGGTGCGTTGACCAAAGCTCCTTTCAGCTTCCTGAATGAGTCTTGACATTCTTCGGACCTCTGGAACTTTGTTTGGCCTTCCGTGAGCCTGGTCAGTGGTTTAGCGATGTTGGCGAATCCGCACATATCGGCGATAGTATGTGCATAAACCAAGGAAACTTCGAAGTTGGTGAATGTCTTTTGGGATGGGCCAATCCTTAACAGCTTTGATCTTCTGGTCATCCACTGCTACTCCTTCCCCAGAGACAATGTGGCCGAGGTATCGTACTTCTTTTTGGAACAGATGGCATTTCTGAGGGGCTCAGCTTCAATCCGGAGTTCCTCAGTCGTCTCTTCTCGATCTTCCTGAGCCAGTTCTATTTGCCAGTATCCACTCTTCAGATCAAGGGTCGAGAAAATCGTGGAACCAGCCAACGTGTCTAGGGTGTCATCTATTTTCGGGAGAGGGTAACTGTCCTCCTTCGTGACATTATTAAGTTGGCGATAGTCTACACAAAAGCGTGTCGATCCATCCTTTTCTTCACCAGTACGACTGGAGGACCAGGGACTGTCAGATGGTTCGGTAACTCCTTCTTTTCCCATATCGCTGACTATTTTGTCAGCCTCTTCCTTCTTGGCAGAGGAAGTCTTCTTGCTGATTGCCGGATCGGTCGGGCACCCCAGTATCAATCTTGTGCTGTACCACATTAGTTCGACCCCTTTTCCTTGTCCGGTATCGAAGATGTCTTGGTACTTTTTGACTAAATCTCTTAGGTTGGGCTGTTGAGCGGGTTTTTATATCTTTGGAAGAGATGGCAACTAATTTTTCTAGTTCTGTGGGCAGTTGTTGGGTTGGCTAATCGTACCTCATACGCCCCGGATCACAGATAAACTGACGAGCAGTGCTCTAAAATTGTTCCTTTCGTTAAGGTCACTGGAAGTAATTGACATTCTTGACCCTTACCGGTACAAATTTTTCAGCACGTAACAGGGTTTTCCTAGGGCAATCCCTCGTCAATTTTCTCATCATGAAGTTTGGGCTCGAACATCACCACGTCTCCACTGCTCGCACTCCCGTCCAGGCGAGCCTCAGGATGGTTTCAGCCACTCAGGTACGCTTACATCTTCAGCCAACAGCACACGGATCAACTCTTCACTTCTCCTATGGAAATTTCCAGCTCTTCTCCGTTGAAAGTAGGACGCCGTCTTTGAAATCAATTCAAACCCTCTGGAATTCATGATGTCCATTTTGATGATTGCATCGTCTTCGATGTCCGCTACAAGTACCTGATGTTTCACTTTAGTGCTGCCCAAAATTATTTCAATCCCGGGAGCTCGCCATATACAGTAGCTGGCTCCCCTGTTGCTGTGCGTAGCTTCCAAGTTGTCAGTTCAATTCGTTCCGTTGTTCGCAAAGGAAGGCCCGAGAATTGTCCTAGTCGCACCCGTATCTAGCAGCATGGTGCAAGGCTCGTTATTGATGAGACCGTCTACGAAGACACCTTTGTTCTGTCGTTGAAGGATAGCGACATATGCGTTGTTAACCGGGGCTTGCCGGACACATGCCGACGATTGCCTTCTCGTCGACCTTCTTTAGTTTTTCCTGCATCGAGAGTCGATGAATGTTGGACATTTGCTACGCAAATGTCCAATTTTCCTAATTCCCGCGTCTTATCTGTCTTTTCTCAGGCAAGACTTCCTTCATCACTTTTCTTTTGTCAGCTTCCAAGTCAGCTTTCTCCTGTGAGTCTTCTTCAATACTTCGAACTTTACTTTGGTTTTTGCAGGATTGTTTTGCTGCCTCAAATTCCAAAGCGCGTGCCGAATGCGTCTACGAGATGTGTTGGACGAGCTAGTGTCAAGCTGCTTGTCTGGTTTCTTGGTCACGGAGTCCATCCAAGAATGCCTGAACCGCTAATCGCTCCATTACATTTTCCGGTGTGGCTGGATATGCGAGACGAACCAAGCGTGCAATGTCAGCTTCGAATTCTTGTAAGGATTCGCCCGATTTCTGGCAGCGATTTTTCAGTTGGGAGTGGTATACGTGTTCCAAATGGGCCTGGCCATATCGTAATTCTAGATGTTTAATCAGCTGATCATAGTCCTCCTGTTCTTGGGCGGTAAGAGTTTGTAGAATATTCGTCGCTCCTCCACGTAATGCAAGTGTTAGTGCTACAGCTCTTTCCCCTGCATTCCATCCATTTGCTTTGGCCGCTGCTTCAAACTGTCGGCGGTAATTTTCCCATGGAGTTTTTCCATCGAATTGAGGCGGCTTCATGGAAAGCTTCCCTATTTCAGAAATGACTTCGACATCTTGTATACTCTCTTGAACTTTAAGTTCAAACTCAAGTCCAGCATTGCATTTTTGTTAACCATCTCTGTGGAGGGCGCACTATCAATTCGTTTTTCCAGCTTACTGATCGTTTCCTTTATTTTGTCCATTTCTGCCTCGATTCCGTCTTTGATTTCATCGCTGATTATTTCCTTCATCTTGTCCATCTCTGCCTCGACGGTTCCTATTCTTTTTTCTAGACGATTCGCCACACCACAGAGTTCTTTTTTTAGGCCTTCTGTGTTTTCTAGCTTATCTTCCAGGCTTCTTGAATTTTCTAGAAGCTTCTCTTCCAGATTTCTAGAATTTTCTTGAAGCTCCTCTTCCAGATTTCTAGAATTTTCTTGAAGCTTCTCTTCCAGATTCATAGAATTTTCTTAAAGCTCTCTTCCAGATTTCTAGAATTTTCTTCAAGTTTTCCTATTATCGGACACAAATCACCTCCGGGAACTTCGAATAAAAATGTTTCGGGGTCCTCACCTTCTTGTATAAGTCCTTCTGCAAGTCTTTCCTGGAGTACCTGCTTTTTACCCGTTGTTTCCAGTTCCCTTTCCTCCAATTCCTGTTTCAATTCCGCTACCTTCAAATCCGCAAGGCGCACTTTTCTTAAACACATTTTGTCTTTGACGAGGTATCAGTCTGTTTCACACGAAAAGTTTATCAGTTTGTTTAAAATTCACTTCGCGAATTCTTTTCCACGGGCCACCAGTCTATTGTCTGTTTCACGCGAACAGTGGATCAGTTTATATTCACACGCACAATTGTCCACTTCGCGAAAACCGGGTCACTGTCTATTTTGGGCGTGAAAGAAGGTCTATCAATTTATTTTTCTGACTATCCACTCCACGATCACTTGTTTATTTTCAAAATCTCGCTTCCGACACCAATTGTTACGTAAATAAACTTAACTTGGTTTTACTAACTTATTTCACACTTAAATTTACAACTAATTTATATTACTAACTACGCCACTGTATAGCTCGATGATATCGGCCCGCCAAGAATCCAAAGGTGTTCCGGTGATCGAGCTGGCCATTCCGTTGAACCTCGTCGTCCAATCCATCTACCACGATACTCCTCATCCAAATACCGTCTTTCTGCACCGTAATAGTGTGGAGGGGCACCATCCTGTTGGGGTGTTATTTCCAAATTGCCGAATTCATCTGGATTCTCTTCCAAAATTTTAAGGATCAACGGTTCTATTGCGTTTTGCAACAGCTCCAGATAAACCTCACCAGTTGAATTAGTATATAAAAAAAGAGGCCCAACGATGTGGTTTCCTGGGATACATGCCCAAACATTCACCTTCTGGGGAAATTGGGTATGTGTTTCACGAAACAGGTGAGGATTTGCGTCACTCCAATACCTCACATTCTGTGTATTTACATTTCCATTTAGATAGAAAGTACTTTCGTCACTAAAACAAATTGTTTTGACATAGTCTGGCTATTGGTTAATTTAAATTTCCATATATTCACGAAATTCTAGTCTTCGGTGTGGGTCGTCGTCTGAGAGTTGATGAACTATTTTTAATTTGTATTGATGAAATTTGTTTTTTTTCAACACCCTGTGTACTGTACTTCGATTGACTTCACTGGTAGATGCAACGTGAGTTGTTGAAGAAGTAGGATTAACTATTACTTCTGCCAGTATATAAATTTTTTTCTCATCAGAAATTTGTGGTCTGCCAGATCGTTTCGCATCATTAATACTACCCGTTGTTTCAATCTCACGAAGAAGCTCCCTTGAATAAGTCCTCGAAACGGCGATCGGGAAACCTCTCATCGAAAATGCGTTCTGCTGCATGAATATTTTGTCCAGTATCACCAAGAATTAGGATCGCTGCTACTTTATCACCTAAAGCACGTACCATTTCGCTTCTTGAAGCACTTAAACGTTCGGCTCACAACAGTTTAACAAATTATTGAAATGTACAAAAATATTAGAAGTACCAAAAGCTGCTGAAACAGTTGAACGTTCGATCAACAATACACAAATTATTAAATGTACAAAAACTTGGACAATTACAAAAACGTCGATTTAGGGATACTAACAAAAACGTCAGCTTATTTGACAACTATCCAGAGGCGGAGCTTGAATCTTGAATTTTAGTATTAACTGATTTATTTCATCACAGCTTTGCGTTTTTCAAAAGCGAGTTGCGAAAACTGCCATAAACACAAACAAAATTAGTATCATTGAATGGGTTTTTTCGATACCTTTTAAAAGAGGTGTCGCTTGCCGTAGGGTTCCATCTAAAATTATTGGTCACAATGGCCTTGTGACGTCATCTTTGACGATTTCGTCATCTATCATCACTAGTAGGGAAGCTTACAACCTTTAATATTCAGTTTCCAAATTCCACTTGTTTATGTATAATCGTTCCAAAAATAAGACGGGGGGGAAGGGAATTTTGAAGCACTGTATATTAATTGTCCTGTAAATGGTTTTTACTGTTGGACAAATGAAGCTATTATTATTATTAATCAGAAGTCAGTACACGATGAACTGTTCCGTGCGTATTTTGAAGAGTAGAAGACAAGATGAATCATTCGTCACATTCGTGAATGAAGTAGTAAATTTCAATTGCTGTGCATATTCAAAATGAGAAAGCTTTGGGCGTTTTCATACTATGGATATAAACATAATATAAATAATTTTTTTATAGAATGGAATTTTTTAAAAATCATATCGCGATATTAAGTCAAATTGACTTGGAAATATCTACAATTCCTTTTTCATTATAGCTATCTGAAAACACTATATTTACATGTTTATTCAGCGCACCGAAAGTGGGTTTTTTCCGTGCGGGCGCTAGTGTTATTAGCTGCCTACTTACATGTCAAAGTAAAATAATATGTTATTGACAGTTCTCTAGAAATCGCAAATTGTTTGTATATTTCCTTAGCAACGGGGTAAATAATGCTTGTTTTGTGACAATATTTGAATATTTTTAGTGGAAATATTTGAAAATGATTTTACCACAGGAAGAAATATCACGTGAAGCGGCAAAAGTAGGTGCAGAATTACTGCCCAAAAAGTCACGTGAGAGATATGAAAACCAGTATCGTCTATTTTGCAATTGGCGCCAACAGAAAAAAATTATGAATGTAAGTGATGATATTCTTCTCGTTTATTTGTCAGATAAAAGCAAATCCATGAAAGCTCCAACTTTATGGAGTCAATTTTCAATGTTAAAAAGTTGGCAGTAAAAGAAAATGTAAATGTTGATATTTCACCAAAAACTACTGCATTTCTCAAACGAGAAAGTGTTGGTTACACACCGAAAAAGTCCAAAGTATTAACTGCTGACGAAGTCGCCAAATTTATAATTGAGGCACCAGACGAGAAGTGGTTATTAAGTGAAGTAATTTTAATATTTGGCATATTCGGTGCCTGCCGAAGGGATGACTTGATTCGTCTGACTTTGGAAGACGTGGAAGATAATGGCCGGTTTTTGATAGTATTCTTTCGAGATGGCAAAAATCACAAATCATGAAGCTTCACAATTACAGAGGAAGGATGTCCCTTTGATCATGCACTTTTTATCGTAAATATATTAATCTAAGGCCTACACACATGAATGGAAAAATAATATATTGCGTATCGTAATGGTAGTTGTTTTGCTCAACATACAATCAGTGGTACAACAAAGCAGATTGCTGAATATCTGAACCTAGAAAATTCCGGAAGATTATACTGGACACGGCTTAAGACGATCTTCAGCATCTATGATAGTAGAGGGCGGAGGAGATTTGCTTACTTCAAAAAAGCATGGAGGTTGGAGTTCCTCGACTAAGGCTGAAGGCTACATCGAAGAATTGGTGAGCAGAAAGATTGAAGTTTCTCGTAAATTGCTCAGTCATTCAAGAACAGTAAAAACAACGCCAACATCAGAATACTATGCAGTGGGGAGAAATCAAAAACTGAATACTTCTGCTAATATAGAAGCACCTTCGATTTCATCAACTACAGTTATCTAAAATGGAGTAGCTGCTGAAGGATTAGCTATTTGCAACAACACAAATTGTACCATAAATATTTCAATTAATAAAAATTAAAAATATATGTTTTCGTTCGTTAATCTTTAAAAATAAATGTTTCTCAACAATCTGTGGTTTTAAGGTGAATATAATGAAAAATATCGTTCATTACACGTCCATGAGTGCTTTTTTCCGTGCTTGCACGACTTTCCGTGTTCGGCTGCGCCTCCCACGGGAACTTATCGCGCACTCACGGAAAAAGCCTATTTTCTCGACTCTTAATGGAATATACTATTGCATGATTCATTACTGGTTAGCATTGGCTTCAAAATGCAGTCGAAGGTTTTACATATCTGCTAGAGGTTCAAGTTTTATGATTTGCTCATATTATTGAATCTTAAATGAGAAATATAAAAAAAATTAAATGATGGAGGATACATTATATCATCGGCGATGAATTAGATGACTATGTGCCACTAATGAAAGGATTTAAACTTCTGATTTGATTCTCAGGATTATTTCGAATGGAATTGATGATTCCAGGCTTTTTATATCAGATTCAATAATATGAACAAAACACAAAACATAAACCTGTAGCAGATATGTAAAACTCTTCCACTACATTTTGGAGCCAAAACGTTTTCAATAAAACTAACCCTGGCAAAAATGAATGAAGAAATTTTTGATGTTAATTTTTTGGATAAAAATGAGAAGACCTCTCGAATGAGTCTAACATTGAAATGTGTACGGATTCTTTTATAAATATTTCAAATAATTGAGATACTGAATTAATTGCATTCAAGGTTTCCATACTGTATAATGAATCGGGCAATTCTAAAAAAAAGTTGTAGATCTCTTGATGTCAATTAAGAGCCTCAATAATCGCAATATAATTTGAAAAAAATGACATTCTATAAAAAAAATATATGATGTTAATATCTCTAGTACGAAAACGCCCGAACCGTTTACTCATTTTAGATATTCCTGACTTCCAACTCCATATTCCAACCGGAATTGAAATTTACTACTTCATTCCCGAATGTGACGAGTGATTTATCTTGTCTTCTACTCTTCAAAATACGCAAGGAACAGTTCGGTCTTCATACCAGCAAAAGACAAGAATGTTCAAATTAATTCTCCAGATCACCGCGTACTGTTTTCTGATTGGTTGCTGAGTCAGATATTCATTCACATAATGCTCCACAGGCGCGTGCGGAACACAGAGCAACTGTTATTATATAAAGGTCCCAAAGCAAATCATTGGCAGCTACTGGTCTCTTCTTCTATCTGTTGATTAGCCATGGATCTTCAAGATCAGTGAATCCTTTTTTTGATATAGTAATCCAGTCAATGAATGCATTGTAGAGGTCATGGAATATGCGAGAATGGTTTACTAAACGTCCCCGCCCCTTGAAGGTGTGATAAAGGAGGGAGGGGTTGAAGGTCAATTTTTTTTTGCTTATATTTCGGAAATGGTGCACTGTAGAAATAAAAATTGAATAAAAACGAAAGGCGATTGAATTTCCTATAAAGTTATTTTCATACCTATTTGTCAAATTCCCAACGGTTTTCGAGATACATATGCGTTATTGATAATCGATAGTTTTCGAAAAAAAAATGTTTTACCCCACTCTTTTTGTCAAACATTCGCTTCTAGTGCCTCCCACGACCGTTTCTCCGAAAAATTGATGGAAACGAAGTTGTAGAGCATTACATTTCCTTCAATACACCTTCGCCACATCATTTTCAACAAATCTGTTATAAAAAGTACGCTCAATTTCGGTGTTCCTCTAGAAATGAGTATATTGAGAGCACGTTGCGTTTTAACTGCTATAACTTTCATCATGATGAATAACAACGCTTCAACAATGGGAAATAAGGTAATTGCTATTGAAACACATTTTTTTTTCATAATTATAGCTTTTTTGTATATCATTACGAATCATAAAATGAAAGTATTTACATCGACTGATAGGAATTTCTCTAAGCTGCTCTGGCAAAGGCGTGCCATTCAGATTTCTCCCACTGATAATGGAGCATATATAGTGGATATAACTTCTTTCAAATCTATTATTATATTATTACAATGAAAGTATTTACATAGACTGATGTTAATTCGAAAATGAAAGGTTTAACAATAGGGAGGCCACTTGAGGAACAATAGAGGCCTGCCACCTGGTATTTTCCTCTTTCCTCAATGAGTCTGACAATCAAAATTGACAATTAAAAAGTTGTCGTGGATCCATTCGTGCTTTTTCAGCAAATCTCCATTACCAAGAAATCGAACGAGGATTTGAAGAATTATATGCAATATGAACTGGCCCCCTATCCCCTGGCATTGTTCAACAAAAATGGAATGAGGAAGTGCAGAAAATCAGCGCTATACACACTGTTCAAGCAAATTGATAAATACGTTCATTCAACTACCTTTGAATTTGCTGTTTCTAGTCCACAAAGTTGTTTGACGAAAAGAGACAACTGCATCAACCATTTGTGATGGTTACGTTAGATTTCTGAAGACCGCAATTATCATGGCAGAGGTTGTACAGTAGTTTTTTATGGGTACACTGGCACATCAGAAAGCACAAAAGAAGCTGAACAGAGTCGACGATATCGACTCAGGAGATGTGTTATAAAAATGCCAGTTTGGAAAGTAAAATCACAGTCAAACAAGATGATTTCTTTTCCAACTTTCATAATAAGAGTCAGCTGATGAATCTGTTGATCGTGCAGCTGCAGTAAAATGGGATAAATACGCTCCAAGCTTCAGATTATGCTGGCCTTGATATTGTAAAGACAGCTATCAACAAATCGCAAAAATTTTCGATTGATGTTATTAGAGAGAAAGTCGACTTGGATGTTCTCTTGTCAAACCTGATGGACAGTGCCCATTATTCTTATGTTCATTAACAGGATGAGACAGCTAGGATCATGAGTATGGCGCTTCGGTCACATTGAAATCCCTCAACTAGTTCCGCTACAAATCATTCATCAAAGCAACTGCACACATGAAGCCTGATCTCACAACTATCCCACCAAATTAAAGAGCTGTTGAGCAGCATTCACTCCGAACGTATCACCAAGTACACCTGTGGTTAGAGGAGAAACCCAATGGTGGGGCACTGAGTTGAGGTTGGGAGGAGAGGAATGGGCGACTAGTTCTGAAACTCTCAGTGCTGCCCCTGACGGAATATTGGAGATAATTTTTTGCCGATGCACGAAAGGATGTGATAGTGGCAGGTGTAGTTGAAGAAAGGCATCCTTGCTCTGTCACATTCCCAGCAATTGCAACAACGGCGTCGCAATAATCTACGAATCTCTTTGGACGACGTCTCCACTGCTGACGAAGATTAGTGAACTTCGACCTTTCCGTCTCAAAAAAATGACTATGAGTCTATATAAATATTTTCCTTGAATGATTCGTTATAATATAAAAAAAGATATGATTGAAAAAGTATTGTCTTTCCATTGCAATTAGCTTATTTCCATTGTTGAAGTGTTATTATGATTATGATAGCAAGTTACAGTAGTCAAAACGCAACAGATTATCAACATACTCATTTCTAGAAGAACATCGAAATTGAGCGTTTATGTTAGAAATTCTATAACTTTTCATTGGTTGAAGATAAAGCGACAAAAGTGTATATCAAACTAAATGTTCTACAGTTTTGTCTCCAACAAGTTTTCTGAGAAACCATCGTGAGGGGGACTAGAAACAAATGTTTGACAAAAAAAATATATAAAAATTAAATTGTTTTGATAATTATCGATTTTTAATAAAGCATATCTCTAAAACCGTTGGGAATCTGCCGAATATATATGAAAATAATTTCATAGAAACTGTTTCCGAAAAAACAAAAAATGGTACCTTTCCACCCCTCTCCTGCCTTTAGCCCTTCTCCCAGGGTCGGTGTTTACCTACTAACTACTCCTAACAAAGTGAGAAGTAGAAAATTCTCGCATATTCCATGCAGTCTTCGCCCCTCTTTTGAGCACTCATTGATTGGACTATATCCAGACATGAGACCTATTTATAACTCTTTTGTCGGAAACCAGGAAAATACTTTAAACCTACTTGAAACTGTCAATATTTAGCAATTCATCACGAGAATAAATGATTTGTGCATCGAATTGTCATGAAATTATTTATGTTCTATTGAATAGGTCATCCTTCTCTTTGAAAAATTCACACAAAAGGTACTCAAGATTATTACTTTTACAAACATTCATTTTACTTCACCTGTCTGTCGGTGAAGAAATATTGCAAGTTCATTTTGACACTCTTCCTCTCTTCCAATCGACTGGAATTGTGTTCAAGGCAATGCAATTTGACAGAGTTATATACCGGGTAATTAACGTAGGGCTTGCATAAGAGGTTTTCCAACTTGCAATTGATTAAAAATTTGAAATTTTGTATGCTGTCATAATCGATCATGTATGTTCTATCTGAAATATTTTCAGTCCTATAGCTATATGGGATAGGCCAAAAGTTGGTACCAACTTTCTTATTTTAGGTGAATAGAAACCAACAACAAAGTTCGACTGGCCTTCTAATTCTAAGTTGGGATATCTATTACAGTTTTTTATGTGTCGATTTTTCTGAAAAAACTTACCGTCGTATGATTTCTATCGCGCAAACCATTTAAAATTAGAAAATTTGTGGAGCAATTATCTGAAAGTCCAGGCTAACTCCAAATGTCCTATCGATGTTCCCATTTTGTACCATTTGGGCGAAATCGAATTTCAAATGTTGCATTTCAAAATTGTTAAAAACAGGTTTTTTTTTTCAAATGACACCTACTTTTCCTTTGACGATATTTGGAAGAATACAGAATTTTAGGGTGAATTATTCAAGCATTCCCTATATCTTTCTTTATGATTAACCAACATGATATGAAAAATTCCATTTTCCCTATATTTATGAAAGTTCATTAACAATAATTAATTTGATTCATAATTGAAAGGTTACTCACCATACCAAGTAAACAATAATTGACCTTATTATGATATCACATTACAAATAACGTTGACCTTGTTATGACAAACTCACACGTTTGAAGCGTTCAATGATATCACGTTCTTTTCATCCATCGAAGATATATAAACCCAGCACTGAATGAATTAACTATTGACCCAACAGGGTACTATACCATTAGTCCCTCACAGTCACAACAGGGCAATCCCATATTGCCTCTCACAATCCCAAAGGGATGAAACAAACTCCCTTTAACATGGTCCTTCGAGCAAAAAGCAGCGATCCTTGGTGAAGAAGCCCACACAACATAGCGGCCTGTCCCAAAAATCGAACCAGTATACATCGAACCAAGAAGTAGCAGAGCCCTCAAACTACGGGAAAATCTCTCTCAAATTCAGAAGTACGTCCACAGTAGAGGTACAAGTTAATAAATCACGAAAGGAATAAGGAAACGGAGAAATCAAAATTATCTAAATACTCAGTCCTGACTATTTCAACGAGTATTTCAATCATGTTGCCGAGAAGATCATCCTAATATTATATCAATTTTTGACGGTTTTTCTGAATGACCTCCCCAAAACAAAATATTCACTCTTCCTAGGACCAGTAAATCACGAAGAGGGAAACGCTGTAATAAATAAAGTAACAAACTCAAACTGTTTGTCTAAACAGTAAAATCATAAATGGCACAGTGATTATGCTGATTGAACTCCTAGTAACTTTGATCAATCTTTTTCCTTCATGAAATCTTTCCCAAGAATCTTCTAAAAATTACTAAAGTACTTCCAATATATAAAAAAAGGCACCCCGAATTGACCCATTTCTGTAATCTCGATACTCGGTAAGATTAATAATCATGAAGGAACTATCGTTGATCTTTTTTAATGAACATAATACTCTCAACAATGAACAGACAATAACATTATTCAGTCGATCGATCGATAACAATTTCTCTTGAATTCCAGAACATAAACCACGGAGTCCCGCAGGAAAGTGTACGGGGTCCATTGTTATTTCTCATCTACCCCAACGATATTTTTCACTATATGTCCCCTTCTGGATGTATTTGTTTTATATATGATACAACCTCAATTGAAACACATTGCAACCCTATCACACTCAACAATCTTACTAAGCAAGCAACAAAGCGCTCATTTGGTTCAGTTCAAATAATCTTAAACCAAATCAAGAAAAAATCAAAAAAAAATATCTGCAAACAACGATTTCACCTCGAATAACTCAATCAATCTGTTTCGCATTGATTAGTTATGCAAAAAACTCTCCACCCAATTATTCCTATTGAGACACTAAAAAAAGTATTGAGCATCCCAATATTAGATACTTCCTACCATTCTCTCTTTCCCTCACACCTTAACTATGGCACTATCATCTGGAGAAACTCAACACACTCAATTGGAGTATTCAGACTCCAAAAAAGTTGCTAAGAATCATAGATGGTGCAATCTCCCATGCTCACTGTCAGCCACTATTCAAGAAATTCAGAATTTCACCAATCCCTTGTATCTATATCTATCAAACTCTACTGGAGAGTTTTTCTAATATAGCTCTGTACTCAACAAATGCTGATGTCCACAACCATGCTACTAGATCATCGAATGAACTCAGAACTTCTAAATTCAGATTGTCTGTCATAGAGCAAAATTCTATAAATGTCAGAATTTTTTTTAAATTACCAGCATCTGTAAAATTATTGAATTTCAGCTAATTCAAAAAAAACCATTTTATCCATTTTTTCACTCAATAGAGGAATTTCTACCATTTAACCATGAATAAATGATACTCACCCCAACTTTATTACCATATCTTAATAAAACACATGCAAAACAATGAAACCCTCTCTAGGGTAATGTTTGATACAATCCACGTTGAAATTATCAGTCTCATTTTCCAACTTTTGAAATATTTGTATATGCATATTTATTTAAATCTATTCTATCTCTTTTATTCTCCCCTTTGTGAAGACTATTTTTATTACTTGTAATAGGTAGTAAGCTTTCAACTATTGTAAACTTGACATGCTACAAACATATCATTTTATGTAACGTGGTTTAATAAAATTATTTCCTATTCTATTTGAGTTATGTGAATGCAGTGTGAAATTTGGAAATACATTGTTGTCGAAAAAAACTATGTTTGAGGAACGTTCTGAAAGTTATCTGTTTATGTATAATTCATCGTGCGGCATCTATTACCGTTGGACATGCTTGTTGTCCACACTATATCTGTATTCTAGATCTTGACTTTCTACTCCATTGCTGAATCTGCTCGGTCAGAAAATATTATGCAACTTCACCAAATAACTTTAGCCAGATCTGCCAACAAAACTAGAAGGACAATATTTTCAAAGAAAATTGTTGATGAAATTCAGCTTATACACCCACCTCTGATCAATTCTCCACTATTGAAAATTTCCATTGTTATTTCATCCAGGGTACCCTGCCAAGTTAAACATTTCTGGATTTTTTTTGTTACTATTATATCATTTGAGCAATTTTCATCAAAAGCATTGTATGTGGGTTGGAAGAGTTTGTTTGATACCACCAGTATTCAATATTCCTAGAAGACCCCAATTTTTATGTGTATTCATTTTTGTGGAAAAAAGTTGATCCTATGTTGGACTTCAACACTTTATATTTCAAAAATTGAGTATTCCTGAAAACTGTTTCTCAAAAAATTACAAAAGAAATTATTTCCCCTACTCAGGATACACCAAATGTGTGTTCATAAATACCTCTCGTCATATTTCTTCATCAAGTCGAATGCTATTTTGAGATATTCGAGAAAGTGGACTTGAATATTCTCATCCCCAGTAAAAGTAGTATTGGTTGTGATTCCTCGGAAAAATTCAGTCCATTCAATTACACCTAGTTCGTCAGAGAGTTCTTTGATCGACTTTTTCCATGATTGGTGGACTCCGGATTGAGTCATCAGGCACCCTCATTGCCTTAAAAATAGGATCAAGAATTGAAAAACTATACGCACATTGTTGAAAAAAGTACGTTGTCCCCATTTTGTATACGTAGGATTATCTCAGATAGATGGGTTTTAGGAACATCTTGATATAATAAGAGAGTTGGTGAAGGAAGGCTATTCAGAACCAATTGGATGTTCAGTTTTGTGAAAACTTGATAGTTTTTTTTGTGTTCGTTTTATCAGCTTTTTCCAATCATTTCCTGATGTGATATATGAATAGTAACCAAACAGTCATCAAACTATTAATCAAAATACAAAACAATTAGAAAATACAAAAAAAAATATTTCAACAAATGAAGAGGGTCATGACTTGTATGTATACCAGAACCCAGTAAGTCAGAAAAAGACCTCAAAATTTTCCATGAGTGACATGTTAATATATATTTTTTCAATATAAAAATTTGTATAGAAAAATATTGATTTTGGATCATGTTGTATTCTGGATTTGCCTGTCAGGTAAGCGAGTTCAGTGAAACTGAGGGATACTTCTTTGTTACAATGCATTTTGAATCTGGAAAACTCACCTCTAAAGACTCCAACAGTTCCTTCAATATATCCTGTGAAAAATACATCTGATAGTTATCAAATTGCAGCTCCATTGCCATTTGAAATGAAAATAATTACATTATAGGAATCTCAACAAACCAAGTCATTTTGAGTCAACCACAGGTTTGAGATTCATCTTCGTTATCAACTTATGCTCAGGTTATACTACATTTCCTGCACATTCATGATATATGATTTACTGTATATCGCAATGCTCTAGTAGGCCGATCATGAGAGATTTTTTCGTGACAAAAATAGTACCAGAAAACCGACTGTGCCATCATACAGAAGACGATCCGTAGTTCTACCCTGTTATGTTTTCTACTCACGACAATCGTGTTTTTTTTCCATTTTTTGCTTGTAACATGAAAACTAATGAAGCAATCTCGATGCTGTCAATAGACGAAATGTAGAGAATAAAAATGCAAAAAATGAGTCTCAGCACGACTCCATCGCATTATTAGTAACGGAGAAATACAGAAAAAAATCTGGGAAAATCAGTGTTCTTTTTAAATTCATAACACCACCATTTTTCAAAGGGTAGCGCAGGCTCTTCGCAACATAGTAGTGATTGATATGTTCTTCTTGTGTGAAAAATCCAGGCGCTGTTGGATCATTAGTTTGTGCATAATTTCAATCTTAATTTTCCAATGCACTTTATTGCAGCAAGCCTGGATGCGTTATATGCGGTCCGATTTCAATTTTTCAGGAACATATTTGGAAGTATAGTACTAAAAAATGTCTGTTCCCATTTTGCGTTAAACTGCTGAAAAATAGGTGAAAAATACTTTGACAGGAAACGGGCGAGCATGTGAAAGCGGCTGAGTAGTGGGGGTAGAGCAGTTGATTTATAATTTGCGCGCAGCGCGCTTGTATAACTATATATCATAGACATTATAACTGATGGACTGGCCGTCACGTGACTTCAACACACAGTGCCATGCGGTATACATAAAAAAAAGACGTTGAGAAGGATAGAAAGAGTGAAGGCAGAACAAACAATTCACCTATGACATTGCATTGAGAAACACGGAACATTTGTGTATTTTTTCAAGGAAATATTGGTTGCTTCGAATGTATTAGTCTGTAGAAAATGAATCACGACAATAAACTTTGGGTTCATTTTTCCATAATACCTAAGGAACAACTGAATTCTCTTTTGAACTGACTGAATTAAAATGCTTTTCAATCCGCCACCAAAATTGAAAAAAATCATAAATAATTTACCAGAAGTTTTTTTAATTCATCCCAGTTCTTTCCATCAGAGATAATTGCTGTATCGTCAGCACAGCAGTTCTTCTGACCTTTAAAGTTATTGATTTTTGAAACACTGCTTATATATAATAGAATCAATATGGGCCCCAATACTGTACTATGTGGCACTCCTATCGCATCTGCCGATTCAGAGCTCAGTATATCTCCTTCCTTTATTTTCTGTATTCTGTTTTTGGGTAGCTCTCAAAAAGATTTAGCGGTTTGCCAAAGCAAGAAATAACACTAGGCACTCATCTGATTTGTCCAAGGCTTTTACTGTTTTTTCAACAAATCTGATGATGGCATCTTGTGCTAAAACTTTTCAAAAATCCATAATGGTCACTGGTTATTATTTTATGCTTTTCCAGATCAACTCGAGTATATCTTTTATATCAAATGATAAAAAGTGGAGTTTTAAGTTATTTTCAATATAAATAATATGACGACTTTTAGTAAATATAGGTTCATGAATACAATTACCAGGAATACAATGACTAGGAATACCAATACATCGTATTACCGCTCACCTATTCCATTCGAAATTATAGGAAAAGGTTTCACTTTAAAATTTCAAGAAAATGTTTTAAATGAATCATTTTTTAGAACATAGGAACAGCATTTCTAACCAATATTCTTCTTAATTTTTTTTCTTGAAAATATCAAATACTGATGGAACATCTACCTTCTTCAAAACTTCTGTTCCATAATATTTCATAAAATATTCTTCTGCTTTGAAATGATTGCAACAAATTACTGCTGCGTTAGGGTTGGAAGTCTTTTCTCCTGATGTTTATCACCCACTTATTCCTTATAATTTCGTCTTTCGTTAATTTGTGATCATAATTGATTCTCGTTATTCGAAAAATATGAGAAAACAAGCCTATACATTATTAAAACTCACCTATGGAATTTCAAATCCAGAACTTTTTCGAATCTAACTGTACAACTGTAGGCTACACCAGATGGAGGCATAATGAAAATTTTTTGGTAGAAATCCATTATATCTGAAAGTGGAGTGTTGGTGATGAAGAGGGAAATAATCTCAAAATCGTCTCCACAACATTTATTTACTCTAAATAATCAAGAGAGAGGGGGACATGTTTCGGTACCAGACGGAACCATCTTCAGCTAACGTTAAAACATTCTATAATATATCGATAGAATAACATGATAAAAAATATATTTTGTTATGTACTTACAAAGAATTAAAAACTACAATTATGTAATACAGTTGTCCTATCAATCTAAGTTGTGGACATAACTTGATGGATTATTCACCGTCAGATAGTTTTGACTTGCTCTGCCCACGGCCCTACATCGGTCTTAGATGGAGTCATTTATTCACTCTACCTTTTATAACCTTAATGTATTACATAATTGCAGTTTTTAATTCTTTCTCTCCATGTAAGTACTTAAAAAAAATTGTATCATTGTTATTCTATCGATATATTCTTTCAACATTAGCTGAAGATGGTTCCGTCTGGTACCGAAACATGTCCCCCTCTCTCTTGATTATTTTCAGTGAATAAATGTTGTGGAGACGATTTTAAGATTATTTCCCACTTCACAATGAAAAATGTTTATAATAGTGTCACAAAGTCCAGAAACACTGAATAAATACCACGTATGAACTCATACAAGCAGGGTTACAATCCAATGTTTTTCCTTTACACTCTCCATCCTTCTTCAACTATTCTGTGAGACCCAGTCCATATAATGTATATGCTATACAGTACGGCTTTTAATAATAGCACCCCCCCCCTGTTAAGTTTTGAACGGTTCGACGTGGAACAATGAAAAGAAAACTTATTGAATGATATCACCGATACTACTTTTTGAAATGGAAGACATTGTGGTTGCCAGATAGATGGGTACATCAACTTGTAAATTTCAAATAGCATGGGGGATCAAGTGACACATCTTTTCAACCATCCTATTTTTTTAAATTCGTTAAAACGTTTTTTTACAATAGGCATTTGAAATGTCAATTATAAGTGCGGATTTGAATGGTACCGTTACCTCAATAACAACAATGAGACTTGAAATTCATTAAATGGTATCACCGGTCCTACTTTTTGAGAGAAGAAACATTACAATTACTCGACAGAGAGTGCTGGGGGCACATCAACTTGAAAATTTTGGAAGGCATAGAGGTCGATTTACACATTGTTGAAAAGGTAATTCAATTTTTCATTCAACTATGGTTGTTCCGCGGAATCACAATTGCGAGTGCGGCTTCTCATAGCTTTCCCCCCTTCACCCCTCACTGTTAACGCTTCGACATAGAATAAGGGTACCAAATCTATTTTGAATGATATCACCCATACTACTCTTTGAAATAGAAAATATTGTGATTCCTCAATGGACGGGCCAATTGGCACAACGTTGGAAAGATAATTCATTCATCTTTTCAATCATCCTATTTTTTTAAATTTCATTCAGAAGTTTTTTCACAATATGTATTTGAAATTTTGTTATACTCGACATTTCAAATTCATATTGTGAAGACATGTATTAACGGAATTGAAAAAAAACTAGGTTGTTGAAAAGGGAATTGAGCTATTTTTTCAACGATGTGCCACTTGATCCCCCATGCTATTTGATTTTTTTTACTTGATGTGCCCCCCGCGTCATCTATCGGGCACTCACAATGTGTTTCATTTCAAAAAGTAATATCGGTGATTCCATTCATAATACTTTTTTTTCATTGTTCTACGTCGAACCGTTCAAAAGTTAACAGGGGGAGGGACTATTAAAAGCCGCACTGTATATTCGCTTCCCTGCGTCTGCTGCCCTGTCCCACTATTCAACCGTTTTCACGCGCTCTTCTGTTTTCGGTCGTGTTTGCAAGTATTTCCAACCTATTTCGCAGCATTTTAACATAAAATGAGAAAGACGTTTTATATTACTATATTTCTATTTGCAATTATGCAAAAACTATTGATCCGACAGTGCCGAATTTTTCTATACATGAGGTACATATCAGTCACTACTATGTGGCACAGAGCCTGCGCTACAACTTCAGAAATGGCGATGCTATAAATTTTCGAAGAAACGCTGGTTTTTCGGTTTCTTCCGGTTTTTCTCCGTTACTAATAATCCGATCGAGTCGTGCCGGGCTAATTTTTTCCGCATTTTGATTTTCTACAGTTCGTACATTGAGAGCATCGAGATTTTTCGTGTGATGGCACAGTCGGTTTTCTGGTAGAGGAAGTTTCTGGGCGTTAATGTCCTTCATATAAGCGACAGCCCAACCGACGAGCTCAGGACAGTTTTATTGAAGGTAGAGAAAACGAAGTGATTCAGATACCGTGTCGTGTGCGGTATTTCAACAGCGAACTGGCATTGATTCATATAATTTCCACAGTGCTTTATTGCGTTGTTTTTGTAAAGGGTTCATAAACAGAAAATGATTATTTCGGTATTTCGATAGTCACGAACCCCAAATATGTATCATTTGGTGTCAGATGTAGGATTTTTTGTGGTTATTCAAGAACAATCAATAGTGAATACGAGGAATACACATTACCACGTTTTGGAGGCCATGATGGAAATGTTCAAATAGCAGCTACCCCAGCAAAAAAAAAACAAGAGGAAATATAACGACAGTTGAGGAGAATAAAGCCGTGCAAAAAACAAAAGGATTATTGGCAGAGAGAAAAAGAAAGCAGGAGGAAAGAGACAAAAAAAAAACAAGAGGAGGAGGAAAGACGGCAGAAAAAAATCATTGAAGAATGAACGACAACAGAGAAAAAACAAGAAGAGGGGAGGCGAAGTCAAAGAGAAAAACGAGAGAAGGATGAATGATGGCGGAGGTAAAACTGAGAGTGGGAGAATTCTGGAAAAACAAAATAGAGAACGAGAACAACAGAAAGCACTTTTCAAGGAGAATTATCTAGAACACCAAAGGCAGTTCGTAAGCCTGAATGGGTTGTTGATTAAACTATGTCAGAAATCAGCATAGTCTGGAGGACGATGGAGAATCGATGGTAAGATAACAAAAGAGAAGAAGAAGCAAAGAAATGATTGAATGAGAGAACAATGTAACACTCGGAATAACTAGGAGGAGGCGTTCTGTTAAATTGTGGACAGCAGCAAAAACTGTCAGAATACCTGGATAATCTCAAAAGATCGTTGTTGCTCGATCAGAAGAAGCCCATGGGTGCTGCGCTGGAATTACTAGTGATAGAATAACACTCCGGCGCCAGTTGAGTGGCTATAACTATGCAAATGAGGGGATATCCTGATGAAATAGGTAAGGCTAATGGCAAACCTTCGGGAAATCTTCGAATTATTTGTAAACGAATAAATATAAGTCCTGGTATAATCTCCTTTTTCTCCATGGAACCACATAATGCTTGGCCAAAATAGGTTTTTATTACAGACAGCAAAATAATGTTTTTCCATTCAACTAACTCATTCCACTATATGGAAGTGAAATGAATCTCCATGTTAATGTCATGTCTTTCCAAGTTTTCATGATTCATGCTTTTGGTGTTCCCTTGATGAAATGAATTATCTGTTATTGTGAATATATCGAATTGAACCCACCTTACTACCAACCCCAGTACTTTTTAGAGCAAATTGCATATCTTCATTATATTTCCGGGAATATTTCATCAATAAACTACGTCTGCATTCTTTGAAACTTTCGTGCAGTAATTTCAGATCCAGAGTCTCAGCAAATATAGAGCTATCCACGATATGTTCACATTCTCTCTCCACTTGTTCGAATACACTCCAATCCTCCAAATCGGTTTTCAGAGTACTCATTCCCGGCAATGTGATCTGGAAATTGAAATGAACATTTTGAATTATTGCGGCCAATGCTTGATAAAATCCAATATCAAGGTACGAACAAAGAAACACTAGATGGTTAGCACTTTACTTGGTTTACAAAAACATGGAACGTTTCTGTTTTTACAGGGTGTTACGAAATACTTGCGAAAATTTTCAGGGGGTGATTCTTTGTTGAGAATTAAAGGGGGTCTTTCATGTGAACACAAGCTCTCAAGCCTTTCCTTGGAAAGTAACAGGCTTCCAAAAATGAGAAAAAATTGTCTTTTTTTTTCTTGAAATTACTGAAGAGTTGAAGAAATGGCATTTTTTGGGCATGTTCTGCCAATGAAAAAGCTACCTGTCAATATTTTTTCAATTCTGTTGTGATCTTTTAAAGGGGTGAAACATGCAACCCCTATTCCATTTTTTACCAGAACTTTTTAACGAAACAAAATTTCTCAATTGAAAAATATGTGTTGAAAAGAACGATTCATTGAAAAAAAAATTGAAATTTGTGTTGTGTCCGTAAAAGCAAAAGTTTCCTACAAAAAAAATTAATACATTATGCATGAACGGATCTTCTGTGAATAGAATCGATAAAATCTAGTAGGTGGCTGTTTTGTTTGCACAACTTGTGACTTCAATAGTAGGTGGCTGTCAAGTCGCTTTGATTTCTATGTGGTAGTTGAAAGTTCAATTGTGGCTTTTGAATCTTCACTATGAATAATTACACTAGCGCTGAAATGGCCGATATGCATTGTATGTATGGTCGTGCCGATGGAAATTATTTGGAAGCTAGGCCAACCACACAATTTTTGCACATCTTCAGCAACGTCTCTGTGATAGACGGACTTTTCAAAAACGAATAACTGATTGTAGTCGTCCACGAGTAATAAGAACCGTGGCACTGGAAGAGGTTATCAATATGATTGAAGATCACCCGGAATTAAGTACAAGGCTAACTGGTGCAACCTATACAAATTTTCTCCAGGAGCATCTTCCCATTTTACTTGAAAATGTTCCACTAGGTATTCGACCACGGATGTGGTTTATGCACGATGGTGCGCCTGTCCATTTCAGCATATCTTCTCGTAGTACTTGAACGACGCGTAGCCAAATCGTAGGATAGGCAGAGCAGGACCTCTACCTTGGCCTCCCAGATCCTCAGACTTGAAGCCCTTGGACTTTTGCATCTGGGGTCACCTGAAGTCCTTGGTTTATACGACTCCCATCGAATGTGAGGATGATTTGAGGAATCGCATCATTGCAGCCAGCGAGACAATCCAAAACACCAGGAACATTTCAACGTTTGCGCCAGTCTATGAGACTTGATTCCTTTCTCATGGTTGTAGATGGTTATTTCGAGCAGTTTTCATAACTCCGTTTTGTTTGATCTTGTTGCCTTTCTCTTTGTTGTAAGACACATAATTCTGTTTTGTTTGTATTTCTAATTTGATATTATATTAAAACAAAACATGGTACTGGTACATGCCTACATTGAAAGTTAAACAAGCGAAATAATTTTTAAAGACTACAATTGAAGTCACAAGTTGTGCAAACAAAACGTGACAGCCACCTTCTCGATTTTTTTTCCATTTACAGAAAATCCGTTCATGCACAATGTTGTTATTAAAGTGAAACTTTTAATACATCGCTTCAAACTTTTTCGCCCATCTATTGCATGTCGCGTGACGGTCGGCCGCGGAGTAGGGGTAACGTGAAAGGCGCTCGACAGAGCAGCCGAGGCCAATATGGCGGCGCCTATGGTGCGCATCAGCTGACCGTGTAGTGTATAGACTATTACTCATTTGTTGCTATTTTTTGCTTTTGATAAACAACGACACAGCTAGTGAGTCCGAAAAACTGATCAACGAGGAAAAAGCCAAGAATAGTGCAAAATGAATGACGATGAATTAATGTTACGCCGTGAAAGACAGAACGCCGACAGAAAAAGGAAAAAAGATCTTGGTGAGTAAACATAGTTTTTATATCGAATTTATTAGAATTATTAGAACTTTTTGCTGGTGCTTATTCTTGTTTATGTATTTATTTCGATTTTGAGTGCTTGAATTTATTATTTAACTCATTTCGTATGAATATAGTTGGAGACCTAGTTATCATTTCACATAATCATTCCCATTTTCCAAGTATAAAATTAAGTTTGATGATGCGATTTTAATATTAATATTTTTCCAGAAAATTTTAGTTAAATGTCTACAATGCGAAAAAAAGTTTCACGTATACCGTGGTTTCATGAAACCACACATTAATTTTTCTTCATGGAATATTTTGCGTAAGTATGCATTACTCGAATATTATCCTAAAGTGCTGGTGATTATGAATCGCTATTCCTTTTTATTTTTTTATCATTAAACTACCGCTTTTACGGACACAGCACATGAGTTAAAAACATTTTGCAATGAATCGTTTTTGTCAAAATATATTTTTTAATTGGGAAATTTTGTTTCTATAAAAAGTTCTGGTCTAAAATGGAATAGGGGTTGCATGTTTCACCCCATTGAAAGATCACAATAAAATTAAAATAATATTCGTTGGTGGCCTTTTTATAGATAGAACATGCCCACGAAATGCCATTTATTCAACTCTCCAGCAATTCCAAAGACAAAAAAAAATTTTTTTTCTCATTTTTGGAAGCGTGTTACTTTTTAAGGAAAGGCCTAAGAGCTGTTGCTTACATGAAAGACTCCCTTTAATTTTTGACAAGGAATCATCCCCTGAAAACTTTCGCACTTATTTGGTAACATATGTTCGTTTTCAATCGATTTCATGAAATGAGAATTTGAATTGAGTTTTTTTAGGTTCTGTCAACTATTTCAAATTCATCAACACTCTGTATAGGAGCGGTGACCATAGAATATCTCTTGTCATCGGGTACATTGGAATGTTTTATTGGATATAGACAAACATATCGCCATTATATCTAGCAAATACGTAAGTAACAATTGTTTTTTTTCAATGATTTACAATATTTTTGCTTGGATACAAAAAAAATATAATTATTATTAACTTTCGGACCGTATCTTATTATTACCCACTAGACCTACCAAAAAATTTTATCAGTGAAAATCATTTCTAAATGCTTTAATAATCTTTTTTTCCAGCTAGTTTATTGAAATTTATTTTCAAACAAAAATAGGCAAAATTACATTTCAATTACAAGAATAAATCTCCGCCTCATTCAATGGATATACTCACCTGGAACATATATGATCCGTCTGCGTTTTGTATGTCCATTCCAATATCGAAAAATGGCATCGACTGGGTCAAAATCAATTCCGTGAATACCCCTGTTAGATTGGTACTGGTGTATTTCTTTACTGAAAATTCCAACTTTAGTCGGGTGAATGAAAATAAAAATTAAATTTTATGTATGGTATATTGGAAAATCAGTTTTGTTCCATTAAATTGGCATAAAACAAAACAAAAATGTTCATTAACTTGAATTCATTTTTTCAATCAAAATAACTTGATTATCAATTTTTTTCATAGTAGACGATAAAACACTTATTCTGTGATTTATGACTCAAAAATATCGGTAATTTTCTTGAAATATATACGAAACATTAATAAATGTACCTAATATATGTATTTATATATATATATATATATATACAGGGTGGCCCACCACATTCGCCTCGGTATTTCTACGAGAAATGAAGAGAGTTAGGGAAAAACTTTCAGCACAGTTATATGTGGGTCCATGGGGAGCATATTCCAAAATTATTTTGAAATATATAGGGTGATCCCCAAAAAAATTACATACCAAAGTTATATTTTTTCTTATGGAACACCCTATATTTTTTTATATTTTTAGATACTATAGACAAAATAAAGGTGAGTTACTATCATATTTCAGATACTTAAAACTGACCGTTTCTGAGAAATTTTGAGAAATTTAAAAATACAGACCCTAATTTGAAAATTGTTTTCACCCTGTAACGTGTAACGAGCTGCTCGTGATTAAATGTACTGCTTAGCTCAAAGGTTAAAGTTAACTACTACATGAAATTTCTAATGCAATATTATACAGAGTGGCGAAAAAAATTGCCTCAAAATTTGGACACACATTTAATTAAATAACTTCTCAAAGTTGAATGGAACATCCCGTATTTAGTGGCGTAATTTGACGTAGAATTAGATTCCCTTCAAAACTATATGAGGGTTCTCTATACCTATCTCATCTGATTTTTACACAAAAGGCGTTTTTATATTTTACTTATGAGTAATTTTTTTATCTTAAAATGAAACAAACTGTATTGTAATGAAAAGCTTAAAATCATTTTTTGAAGTCATTTTATCGAAAAAATTAAGAATCTTAAATAGTTTATTATTTTAATAAATGCTCAAAATGGTGTCCATTATTCTCGATGCATAGGCGAACTCTTTCTTGAAATGAGTGCTGAACTCTGGATAACATATTTTGCGGTATGGAACGAAACGCATTTCTTATTCGTACTTTCATATCCTGAGGTGTCGTTGGCGGTGTATCGTGAACAATACTTTTGATATATCCCCATAAAAAATAGTCGGGACTTGTAAGGTCCGGAGACCTGGCTGGCCAGTTCTGTGGACCTCCTCGTCCTCAATATGAAGTCTAATTTGCTAAGAAACAAGCGAATTTAACATATTTCGCCTCAATAATTAAGACACGTGCATCTTCTTATTTTGAAGAATGCTTTAATATTTCAGAAATGGCAATAAATTTGAGTTTTTACATTTGCCTGCATTTTACTTTAGATACACCGTATTTTCAAGAATTTAAACTTCTGCTTCTAGCGAATCTACGTATTCCTTAATAAAAAGGTTTGTAAAACGCTTTTTAAGCTTCATCACAATACAGTGTGTTTCATTTTTAAGATAAAAAAATTACTCATAAGTAAAATATAAAAACGCCTTCTGTGTAAAAAGCAGAAGAAATAGGAATAGGGAACCCTAATATAGTTTAGAAGGGAATCTAATTCTGCGTCAAATTACGCCACTAAATACGAGATGTTTCATTCAACTTTAAGAATTATTTATTTAAATGTGTGTCCAAATTTTGAGGCAATTTTTTTCGCCATTCTGTATAATATTGCATTGAAAATTTCATGTTGTAGTTAACTTTAACCTTTGAGCTAAGCAGTACATTTAATCACGAGCAGCTCGTTACAAGTTACAGGGTGAAAACAATTTTCAAATTATGGTCTGTATTTTTAAATTCCTCAAAATTTCTCAGAAACGGTCAGTTTTAAGTGTGGGAAATATGATAGTACCTGACTTTTATTTTGTCTATAGTATCTAAAAATATAAAAAAATATAGGGTGTTCCACAAGAAAAAATATAACTTTGGTATGTAATTTTTTTGGGGATCACCCTATATATTTCAAAAAAATTGTGGAATATGCTCCTCATGGACCCACATATGACTGTGCTGAATGTTTTTCCCTAACTCTCTTCATTTCTCGTAGAAATACCGAGGCGAATGTGGTGGGCCACCCTGTATATGAAAAGCATCAACTTATAGATAGTGACATCTATAATTTGTGCGGCGAAGCTTAGACCTAATCTGATACGAATTTGAAAGAGACCACAGGCCGTCCTGATGATTGAGAAACCATGAAACAGGCTGTAGACGGATGGTATATATATATATATATATATATATTATATATATATATATATATATATATATATATATATATATGAAAACAATTTTTTCGGCATTCAGACAGGAAAATGACAACTTAAAACTGAAAAATAAAAATGTGGATCGGCCAGGAATCGAACCTGGGACCTTTCGATTTCCAGTCGAACGCTCTACCGTGTGAGCTACCAGTCCATGTTAGAATCCGGCGATTCACATCTTTAAATTCAGTTCCATGTTGGTGACGAAGATGATGATGGGGTTATTGTGATGTATGCAAACAGTATCGTATACAACCTAATTGAATTTAATTGTTTATTCCTGGTGTCAATCCTATTTTGGATCTTCGACCAACTTCAAAACTCGAAATTCTCAGGTGTGTATAACTAGAGCCAAGTAATATATAATATATAGTGGGAATTAACGTCTGTAATTATTATCTATGAAAACAATTTTTCGGCATTCAGACAGGAAAATGACAACTTAAAACTGAAAAATAAAAATGTGGATCGGCCAGGAATCGAACCTGGAACCATTCGATCTCCAGTCGAACGCTCTACCGTGTGAGCTACCAGTCCATGTTAGAATCCGGCGATTCACATCTTTAAATTCAGTTCCATGTTGGTGACGAAGATTCGTCTGTCTGAATGCCGAAAAAATTGTTTTCATAGATAATAATTACAGACGTTAATTCCCACTATATATTATATATATATATGTATATATATATATATATATATATATATATATATATATATATATATATATATATATATATTCAATGGAACTGTAGAATATAAAGCATTGAATGTTTCACACAATCGCATAATAACCGTGAATTGATAGAGAGCTCGAATAAAACACACTGTGCCAAAAGTGTGAACAGGAACAAAAAGTTATCGAGTACCGTTTTTACTCAGCGGCAATCAGGATCACAGGTGTATTGGAACTCATCTCCATATACGAGGGCGGTTCATTTATTCCTCCAACGGTAGGAAATATCACTACTCCAAAATAAACGATAGAATATGGCCCTCGAACAAGTAACAGTATCGGCAAAATATAAATGTTGTTCAAAGGATATCCCACACTACACATGCATAAATTGCTTTGGATTCTTTTACAGAGGCTGCCTGAAAAGTATGAGAATTAAAGCCGAAATGTTGAAAAACAACCAAATAATTTGTTGTAGGAAGGAAGACGACCAAGAACGAGAAACAAGTTTACTAGAAAAAACTATCAACGAACTCACTGAGGAAACTGAATTGAAAGACATACATATAAAAAAACTGAGGGGGGAAAAAATTATATTATACAAGAAGCAATGAAAACAGAATCAGAAATGGAAAACTTAATACAAGAACAAAAAAGTATCATTCAAGAATTGGAAAAACAGATACACAAACTCCAGGATAAAAAGGCAGATGAAAACAGGGAAACAAATGACATAAGCACCCAGACTCATACACTGATGCACTCCAAAGGAACAGTGGCAGAGATGGACCTCAAGGAAATTGTGGAAAATAATTGTACAAGTAATAAAAATAATAACAGAACACAAGTAAATTATCCTCACTTTGGCTCCTCAGAAAAACATAAAACAGATATGGGACAACAAACAACTCTGAAAAAAAATAGAAACAATCCAAACCAACAAATAGATAGTAATCCTCCACCAAAATTGAGAAGAAACAAACTAACAATTATATCAAACAAACATGGCAGAGATATGGCACGTATAATGAGGCAGCAAACAGATGATTATGTAATACACTCGATAATAAAGCCAAACGCAAACAACTATGAACTATACCATACAGCAGTGCAAGAGGCAAAGTGTGCTTCGAAGGATGATATAATCATCTTCTGGAACAAAACATTAAATGGCAAACTACTACAAGATCTCACAAAAACAACCAAACATACAAATCTCATAATACTGACGGAACCATACAGATATGATATTAAAGATATAAATAATATTATATATAAAAACAATATAATGGCTGCCAAAATCCTGCACCAACAAAACCAAGAAAACATTGCACTATGTGAGTGCAATAATATTCTCAGGCGTAGCAACTACTATTTGGACAGATATAACTTGAGACCAAGTGGAAAATGGTTTCTATGTAAAACTATTCTGACCCTAGCTAGCGACATGTTGAAACTCACTCAAAAAATTGTTTCTACAGAACCAAAAAGTTTATGTGAAGGATTAGAAGCACAGGTAAACCTCGAAAGAAAAATGAAAAAAAGGAATGACCATCCCCTAGACAGGTCACAAAAAACAATTGATTCCACAAATGACAGCCAAAAAAATGACACAGATAGAGACATACCACTGAAAAATCAGAACAAATCGAAAACTACCCCACCTCTATACCCCAGTCTATCTCATCTCGACGAAAAGTTAATCTCTACAGATGCATCTTTTTTATACCCAAGACTATCACAAGTACAGATTCAAGACTGAACTCGGGAGCGACGAAAGTGACTAGATTCCTACACATCAACGTAGAATGTCTTTCCACGAAGCTGCCAATATTAGAGGCAACACTTAAAGAACTCAATTATCCTGATATACTGTGTGTATGTGAACATTGGATGAATAAAGTGCAAAATGAAGTAACATGTATAGACGGATATGAAAATGTAAGTACCTTTTGTAGAAAAGCTCATATACACGGTGGAGTTGCAATATATGCAAATAGTAAAATAAGTGGAAATTGCAAAGAAATTAATGTTAGAAAGTTTTGCATAGAACTCGATTTCGAGATTGTTGCTGTGTCTATTGATGAACACTTATGTGTTGCTTGCATATACAGATCTCCGGATGGATCTACTGATAATTTTTTTCTTAATCTATCCACATCATCAATGGAAATTATTGAGAGGAGCAAATATCAAGTAATAATGGGAGACCTAAATATAGACAAACTAACGCAAGATAAAAACAGCAAAGAGTTAAATTATATATTCGAATCCTTCAGTCTGAAGTCTCTAATAAATGAACCCACGCGAATAGACAGAAGAAATGGTTTCAATTCTCGTACTGCAATTGACTATGTTGTTACAAACGAGGGAGTTAAGGAGGAATGTGAAGTTTTTGAGCCCCACATAAGCGATCACAAAGCACAAATATTGAAAATTGTACTTCCCTATACAAGCAAAATAGATGAAGTAAAGAATGAAAAAGTCATCAGAACTTTCTCAGAACAAAACATGTTGAGTTTTCAACATTACTTTAATAAAGACAATTCACTATATCTGTGCTCAAGTGACAATATAAATGATTACTATAGAGTATTTATGGAACATTTCGAATGGGCTCTAGATGTAAGCTGCCCAAAACAAAAAACCACTTCAAAAAACAAAAATAAAAATACGAGTAAAGAGATTCAAAAGGAAATTGATGATCTCAAGTTTCTTTATTACATATCAAATAATTCAGAAGATCCAGTCTTGATAGATTCCTATAAAAACACAAGAAGAACATTAATAAAAGAATAAATGATTTGAAAAAGGTAGATAACATTAACAGAATAGATACTGCATCGAACAAAAGCAAAGAACTGTGGAGAATAGTAAATGACAGGCTAGGAAGAAAACATCAAAACATAATATCAATCTGATGCATAACAATAATATAATAAGTGATGTTACCGAAATCAGTAATTTATTTGTGAATTATTTCACAACATCTGTGCATGAAAACTAGATACATACTTCGAAATAACAAATCCCTGGCATGCACAATACCAAAACAAAACATTAAACATACAAATTTTTCTGGAACCTTTACAAGCACAGAGGTAATCCAAATAATAAACAATTTGAAAACAAAAACTCAATGGGCATGGACGAAATCTCTATCAAACTATTGAAGTTTTGCAAAAAGGCACTATCAGAATCTATAGCCTTTCTTTTGAACAAATCTATAGAGTTAGCACAGTTTCCGGATGATCTAAAGCTTGGTAAAGTGATCCCAGTATATAAAAAAAATAATCCACAAACAGCCGAAAACTATAGACCCATAGTACTACTCAGTCATCTTTCCAAACTAACTGAAAAAGGTATTGCATATAGGTTATACAATTTTCTCGAAAAATACAATATTCTATCCCCTTCTCAATTTGGATATCGAACAGCAAAATCAACTGAACTAGCCACCATAGAATTTACTCAGACTATCTATAAACATCTAGATACGGGAAGGAAAGTAGCTGGTGTTTTCTTTGACCTAACTGCAGCCTTTGACTGCGTAAATCATCAGTATCTTCTTAACAAACTATCAACACTAGGGATCAGGGGGAACCTACTGAAGTGGATAGAATCATATATATCCAACAGAAAAATTAGTGTGTCTATATAAGAGGTATTGTCAACCGAAAAATGTGTCGATATTGGTGTGCCTCAAGGCTCTGTATTGGGGCCACTTCTATTCTTAATTTTTGTGAACGACCTTCCAGATTATATAACAGAAGGGCAGATTTTTATGTACGCTGATGACACTTCTGTGATAATCGAGGCATCAACCATAAGAGAATTAGATCTAAAAATGGAAAAATCACAAAACAGTTTGAATCCTGGTGTCAACAAAATTCACTCATGGTAAATAAATCAAAATCGGTATGTGTTTATTTTTCCAATATGAACAGCGACATAACCCCCACAATAAACAGTATAGAATTCAAAGGCAGCACAAAATTTCTAGGAACTGTCATAGACAGCAAACTACACTTCACACTGGAAATAGACAATATATGTTCCAAACTTGCAAAAGCAACCTTCGCGATCTTGAACCTGAAGAAGGAAATAGATATGAAAAATCTTATAACAGCTTACTACTCCTTAGCATACTCGGTAATGAGTTACAACATAGTCGTTTGGGGCCAATCAACGGATGTTTCTAGAGTCTTCACTATGCAAAAAAGAATAATACGAATAATTTTCAACATGGGCTACAGAGATTCATGCAGAACAGTCCTGAAAAAAAACAAAATACTGTCCCTAACAAGCATCTACCTATTCAAAATATCATGTTATATGTACACAAATGAAAATAACTTCCTTAAGAATAGCAACGTGCATAATTATAAAACTAGAAATGCTGAAAAGCTACATCTCACTAAATGCAACCTCAGTAAATTAAAAAAATCACCAAACTATGCAGGTCCCGAAGTTTTCAATAAACTCCGGAAAATATAAAGAGTTTAAAATCATATCAAGCATTCAGAAAAGCATTAAAAGAATACTTAGTAGAAAAATGTTTTTATAATCTTGCAGAATTCATGCAATAAATTAGCTACTAAGGGTACTGTCATTTCCAACCTAGGATTAGATAACAAATAACAAATGATTGGCAGTTAATCAAGATACTTCACACCACTTATTCGATCCAAGTGTATATCCATGGCTTTAATCTACTCTCTATCTTAACAAGTATATATGCAATATTATATGAAAAAGCAAACATACTCATTTATACATGAACGTGTCAGTTTGTATTAACTGTATTTGACGAAACCTACTTTAAGTGTTCTTGGTAAATAAAGATTTATTATTATTATTATTATATATATATATATATATATATGAATTCATTACTAATAGTTCACATTAACAATGTTGTGTTCCTCCATTTTTCTTTCTAGCATTTTGCTGAATACTGGAAAACCAATTGAATGTCGAAAAATATATCTGAAAACAGTTTCGTTATTGAATTTGAAACTCAATAACTCATAAATTGATGGAAACTCGATAGAAGAGTTAGAAAGAGGAATGAACTGAAAAAGCGGTCAAAATAACAACAATTCTTGTACCATTATAGAAGAATAGAATATAATAATAATGTTTATTCATGTTGTTAACATATATGCTTACACTTCTATACATAATGTTACACAAAAGACAGAAAAACCCACAAAAGCCAAGGCCGCTCGTGGGGTTTTCTTTGTTCCATTTATATTTTTGAGAAAAGATAGTGGTTCATAAATTAAATGGAAAATGCACAAATTTACTGAAAAAGAAAACACAAAATACAAAGGACTAAAACTAAAGAAAAGATAGTGGATCATAAATCAAACGAAAAAATTCAAAAATTTACTGAAAGAGAAAACACAACATACAAAGAAATAAAATTAAAATTGTGGTATTTTTTTGTCTCCTTTCTCCCTTTTTATCATCATCATCATCATCTTTCCTGCATTTGATCTGATTTATATTTACACATTCAGAGAGAATGATCAAGAAAGCAATTTTTTTTTGAGTAAGTTTCCTGAATTTATTTCATAAACATGCTTTTTTTGGTTTTCAGGAAGATAATTGAACGCTTTCAGAGCAAGATAGCTGAAGCTTATTTGTTCAATTTTTTTTGTTAACATGGGTATTTCAACAAAAGTACTTACTGAATTTCATATTCTCCATGAAATTGAATGTCGAGTCATAATTGACACAGCTTCGATAGAAAGCCTGGAAGTCGAGTAAATATTTATTAGACTGATTTTTATTTATTTTCGTTAAATAACTCTCGATCATGCCAACATTGTTTGCAGAGAAAGAATTCATGTCTCCGTGCTCGTTTCCACAAACGTATTCATGGAATTCTTCGCAAGGATCAGCATTGTAGTTTATGAAGTGAAGCATTTTCGCTGTCGACTCCTTACAAACAGGGGTAACACATTGATGGGCGAGATCTCTTTTTACCATACTACGTCCTGAAAAGGAATACCATTAGAAAATATCGATTTGCCTTTATGAGTATAATATCTTTACTTTGAGGTAGATCGGCCATTCTATGTGAACTTGATGTACCAACCGATTCCTGAAAATAAAAATGTTTTTGATAGCTATAGTCTCTAGAAAAAAGTCCTTGTTGGGATGGCAACTATATTGTTTTACTTTTCAACAGATAAAATCTTTTGGAACGAAGTTCTTTCACGCGGCTTGCGGTAGGTGTCACGTAAGAAAAAAGCGTTATGCTCCTTCCAACCGACTTTCTCTCTGTCTCTTTCTATTATATACGAGTCTGTGTGACAAGCGTCTAGCCCTTGTTCATACGATTCCAAAGGTGTACGAAACCATCAGAACTGCTGTTCTGCTTGCGGAAAATTTAAAATGATACATATGAGCGGTAGGATATATATGCAAATACAAGTCGGATATTACCGTTCCGAGGTAATACGTGGAAGGTATTTTTGTTTCATTTCTATTTCTTTATAACGTGTGTTCAGATGATTATATCCGTTTTTGGACATTATTTCTTATGAAGTTCAGTGAAAACTCAGAGTCGTCTCCACAATATATATTTAAAACCCCAGAGTAGTATAACGCCCGGCCTATACAGGGTTTTATGAACAGAACAAACCTGTGACACCAAACGTATTATCAGATTGAGAATACAAGCATCAAGAGCATCGACTGTCTGGAGATGGTCGCACCGAGATCATATCCCTGGAGCGGCCTACAGAAAATATCCCTTCCTCTTTAAACTTGGGCGTTGACTTGTTTATCCAGGAAATACATACCGGGTTTCAGAAAGATTCGAAAAATATAATAATGCACTCATAAAAATGTTGAGAATATGCATATATATTTAATAAAAGTTGAAAAAAGTATTTCATCCGCTCTACATACAGATGAGATGATACAATATTCAGAAAAAAATATAGAGTGTAGTTTACTTGAAGTTATTTTTTATCAGTCCACAATTCAAATATATGGACGAAAAGCAATAGTGGCATCAATTGTTAAAAACGACTGTTGATAATTATCTTTTGAGAAACTTTGGTAACATGAAATGATGGAGATATATTTAAAGACACATTCGCAATATAAAGGATTCAATTTGCCCACACATAAATACAGAAAACACATATGAACTTACTCTAAGTCAGCAGAAGTCAACACTTACTCACTGGAGACGACTTCCAAACGACAATTGGTTAATCCCGCGAAAATCATTCATTTTAGTTTATCTCGCACTGTATATTGGGATAGCGTTGTATGGATACGGTTTTATATGAGGTCATGAACTAGCGATTTGAGGTTTTTCGTTGATTTATCACGTTAATGAAGCGTTGATAAATGATAGGTAATGTTGGAAAAAATACTGGTTTACTGGTGAATTCACTTGGTTGCTGTTATCACGCGGATTAAGCTTGAATATAATTTCTCTTCCTATTAGTTCGCACGTTCTCTAATCTGATCTAGCTTGCTCGCGTCGTCGCTTTTTTTATTATCTACCACTTGAATAGCCATGTTTTATAGACTTGAATTTATTTCACAATGAGCTGACTGAGCATGTTACTCGACTGGCTTCTGTTCTCAGAATAACTTTTTTCTTGTGATCGAGTTGTGCCTTCATATCATTCTGCTTGGACGCGGAAGGGGCCAAAGGCTTATTACCGTAGGAAATTGTTTTTGTTATTTGTCCTGATGAATCCGCGATTAAATAATTGATGGCTTGCTGCTGTCATACGCGAATGGATAAATACGAGGGTTTCTATCTCTCGCGGTTGAGTTATATTAATGGGATGTCGAAATCTATAAGTTATAGCGTTTCTCTGTCGTCACAAATACATAAAAACAGTTTCATGATATTCCGTGGCGCAATGCAATTGGGCGAGCTGTCAAAAAACTCTGAATTTATACTTTTGTTTATCAAGAACTATGTTTTTCAGATACGCGTAACTAGGTGGTGATGATATTTTAATAGCTATATCGAGAAAAGGGTGATGTTTTATAGGACTTCGTAAGTGCCTTTGCTTGCCCTCAAATGACGAAATATTTTTAATGGGCTTATTTTTCGATTAGCTTGGTAGTGTGGAGGATTTCATTATCTTTTCTGGTGAACTGGTTTTTCTGGCTATAACGTTCATATTGAGAAATATCGTGTTGTTTCTTAGGAAGAAAAGTTTTTCTGTTATTATTAGTCTACTCGACAAGTTAGAAATGGTCGAAAATAGAGATAGTGCTCTTAAAATTATGTGTGAGAGCTCATTGGTTCCGGAATAACGCCTAGAAAAAGCGTGTATTAGCACATAAAAAATTGCAAAAGTTATAAATAATTGGAAATGAAAAAAAAATGGCATTTCGTTTTTTGCCAATATTTCATAAACTATTGATATTTAAGAAATTTCAAAAAAAGGTTCTAAAAGAGGAGGGAATTTCCAATAAAAAACTTCCATCTGCCGGAACTCTATCTCCATTATTTATAATTTTAATTTAACGCTGAAAATGGGTCTCCGAGCGACATTTTTAGGTTGCGCGCGCGGCGTCAAAAGCGAGTACGACACATTAATTAATTTATTTAAGGTACAAATTTTTTTTTTCATTTGAAAAAATTATGGTGTATTCGAAACACTATGAATAATTCACTCCCGTTGGAAATTTTACTTAAAGTTGATTTTAAAGTTAAACGATTGTTAACTAACAAAATTTTCTCGAACTTCTGTCTTAATTGTGAATGAAAAAAATGTTTATAAATAATTGTCGTAAAAATGTTTCGCTTCGTAGAGCCTTTCTTATACACATACTTAACAACATCACGCCATGAAAGTTAAAAAAATATTAAATATTTTTTTTCTTAATCGTCATATTATCGTTTTTTTATTGATACAAGATATAAATTGATTTGCAAAAAACAAATTCCCGCTATTTGTTGATAAATTTTTTATAAACAAATTGATTATTTCAATATTTTTGAAAATAATTTTTTCACAACTTTATTATATTACAAATATTATGATTTTTGAAAAAAAATGTTTCCTTAATAACAATTTTTAATTGTTTATAATAATTTTTTTTTAAAAATAATAAAAAATTTTTTTTTTTATCAATACATTATTTTTTTAACTTTCCAATTTGTTATGAACAAATTTTTAACTTGAATTTTTTTTCTGAAACTTCTAAAATAAACAGAAACAACCATATATAACAGAGTATCGAAAAAACAAATTCCCAATTTTTCCCAATTCCAATTCCTGATTTTTTTTATATTTGTTATATATGGTTGTTTTCGTGAATTTAAGAAGTTTCAGAAAAAAATCTAACAAAGTTAAAAATGTATTTATAACAAATTGGTAAGTTGAAAAAAATTGAATTGTTGATAAAAAAAATTTGTTTTTCTGTTAATTCATAGAGAACTGTCAATTATGATTTTTAGAAAAAAAAAATTCCTAACTAATTATTTAAACAATAAAAATATAAAAAAACGATCATAAACAAATAAAAATTGTTATTAAATTTTTTTTCTCAAAAATATAATATTTTAATATATAGAAGTTGTGAAATTTTTTTTAAAAAATTTTAAAAATTTAAATTTTTTTTTTTTCAAAAATTTAAATTTTTATCAATAAAAAAACGATAATATGATGATTCAGAAAAAAACATTTTTTTTAACAACATTACTTGGATTTTTCAGTTTTTGTTCAAGTACAAAAATTATTATAAACAATGTATGAATATTTTTTCAACTTTCATAGCGTGATCTTGTTGAGTATGTATCTAAGAAAGGCTCTACGAAGCGAAACATTTTTACGACAATTATTTAAACATTTTTTCATTTACAATTACAGAAGTTCGAGAAGATTTTGTTAGTTAACAATCGTTTAACTTGTTGAAAAATTAACTTAAAGTGAAATTCTGAACGGGAATGAATTATTTATAGTGTTCCGAATAATCCGTTATTTTTTCAGATTAAAAAAAAATATTTAATACGTTAAATAAATTAATTAATGTGTCGTACTCGCTTTTGACGCCGCGCGCGCAACCTAAAAATGTCGCTCGGAGACCCATTTTCAGCGTTAAATTAAAATTATAAATAATGGAGATAGAGTTCCGGGAGCCCGAAGTTTTTTATCGGAAATTTCCTCCTCTTTCAGAATCTCTCTTTGAATTACTCTAACAACTCTATCAATAGTTTATGAAATATTGGCAAAAAACGAAATGCCATTTTTTTTTCATCTTCAATTGTTTATAACTTTTGCAATTTTGTATGTGCTAATACACGCTTTTGGCACATTTTTCTAGGTGTTATTCCGGATCCAATGAGCTATCACACATGATTTTAGGAGCAATATCTCTATTTTAGACCATTTTCAACTTGTCGAGTAGACTATATGGGGCATAACAGTGGAAGTAGGGTGTTGTCAAGGCAGCTTTTTTGCAATCAATTGTCAAAAATTTTCATCAAAACATAATTCAATAACATGTTTTCGAGCATCGTAATGCTCATATTCAGTTGAAATGTACAGGAGGTTAGAATGGCATGGGAGACATTGAAAAATAAATCAAGAGACAAATGGGTAGAAAAGCATGGCGCAAACGGAGGCCCATTGTCTCTTACTTTAGTTTTCAATGTCTCCCATGCCATTCTAACCTCCTGTACATTCCAACTGAAGATGAGCATTACTATGCTCGGAAACATGATATTGAATTATGTTTTGATGCAACTTTTTGACAATTGATTGCAAAGAAGCTGGCTTGAGAACACCCTACTTCTACTCTGGGGCTTTAAATATATATTGTGGAGACGACTTTGAGTTTTCACTGAACTTCATTATACCGAAACTCAACTTCGAGCATGGAGTACTTCCATCAAATAATTCCTTATGTTTTTTGTATGCCGAAGATGGATTAATGGTTTACATTGAGTATGTGGCACGTTAATTTGATATAATACAACGAATAGTATTATCAGGAATAAAATACCTTTTACTCTGGCGGAGGAGATTGGATAAAGGATAGATAGGTATTGTATTGCATGGTTTAATGACAATTAAATGCGATAGAATAGAACATGTCAACTTCTTGAGGGTAAAATATTGGGGAAAAAAAACACAAAATGGTGGATACATGAGATTGACGGCATATTCTGCTACCTCGATATTAATTTTTTTATATTTTTTACTCAGTAGTATAAAATAACAAGCTTTTATTATCTATCTCCAAATTTAAATTTATGTAAAAAACAAATGGTTGAGAATGGAAAACTAAAGGTGTGATTGGGTGTCCTCTTGCTCATAGAAGAGGACGAATGCTTCTCCTCTTATAAGGGATTTTGGGAATATTGGTGATACTCTGTGCCTACAGTAAGCCGTGTCCTCTATAGATTGTTTCACTATGGTTGGACACAGCATATAAGTTCTTAAGACACGTGGCTACGTTATCTGCTGCATAATTACTCATATATAAACCTTCGAGAGGGAAGTCAATGGTGGCATTTAGTTTTTCCATCAATCTCCCCATCGGCGAGAATCGTTTCAAGTGAATTACTAATATTTTGGGGAACTTCTGTATAGATAATGACTTTGTGCATTTTATCATTTCCTTACAATTACAATAAGTTGGTTTCTCTCCGCCGTTCAAAATTTCTTCCCTGGTAAACGAGTCTAAACTTTGTTGAAGACTGAGCTGACCAGTATTCTGTGGAACATGAAGTGAAAGGTCCCAGATAGGGTCAAAAGAGACAGAACAATAGCCGCATGAAATACAATTCACTGATTTATTGGATCGTTTGGAACCACGGAGGAAGCATAATGCTTTTTCTTTACGTGACGAAAGCATACAAATATAAATAATTCATATCTCCATATAGAATTACATTCTGAGTTGAAGAAATCGAGTAACCGAATTAACTGTGTTTGAAATGTAAAAGTACTCACAGCAAACATGAACTATAATAAATAAATATGAAAACAAATTTGGTCGTATTGAGGATTGAACCCTGGACCTCTGGCTTGGTAGTCCCTCGTTCTACGGCAGCTCCTTTTGGTCTTTGAAATTGTTCGTGTATTGAATTGAATAATATTTCTATTGCGCATGTAAGATTTCGAAGCAAAGTATAAAATATATTTGTTATTTGTTTTTTTGTTTAAAATCATACGTGAGTTATATTGAAATTTTGCAATGAAGATTCGAGAAATGGAAAGT
The DNA here is from genome assembly GCA_018342105.1 of Gonioctena quinquepunctata. NCBI lineage: Eukaryota > Metazoa > Arthropoda > Insecta > Coleoptera > Chrysomelidae > Gonioctena > Gonioctena quinquepunctata. Next base: position 258,202 of record JAFIRS010001256.1, on the reverse strand, counting down.
GCAGCAAGTATGTATTATACAAACTTAGAAAAGTAAGTTAATAAAATTGTATAACTTAATACAATTATTTACTGTTAATATACGTTTAATGTACATGTGTGCTCAGCATCAAAAAGAGAATCGAAAGAGAAGAAAAAAGCGTAAGGAACTTCGTTCCTGACGGGGATTTCCCCACCGCACACGAGTTTTTTCTGAACATCTACCTTGGTATATACCAAAGCTCCGACCCTAAATTATTCCTCAGCAGAAATATATGCAAGAAGTGCAAAAACTTTTATTGTTGGTTGTTTATTCATTTCAGACATCTTGAAGGCAATTGCAATCCTCCTATGGAAATTGGCAATCGGTATGAATTCGATGGAATTTGGCCAAATATTCAAAAGTTGAACTTTGAATGATATGAAAATTGTATTTTCAGAAATGTTTGTATAGTTTAACCATTTTCAGTTGCAGAAGCTGTTTCTATAGTGAGCAAATCAAAAACTCATTTTGCTAACACGAGCGTGTGTGCGAAGAAACGGAACGAAAAATAATGTGAACTACTCGTAAACATTCTCCGTCGACGAACGGTGGATCAAAAGAAGATCAAAAGAGCCGATAGTCAACGTGGGTTTGAGTGACAGCTGTTTGAGTGACCGCAAGCCAATGATAATGCTTGAAGGTGTGTCTATATGTTGAGACTAATAAATCACCAGTTTCAGGAGGTCTGAGTAAATGAAAGCCAGTAGCGTCTCTGGTCTGGGATCGAAATAGGTTTCGAAATTGTCTATGTTTGATGTGTTTTGTTGGAAAATATGACTCTTTTTCGACCATGGAAAAATGAAATTATGATGGTCGATTGCTTATTAATACATACGTCCCCGTTAATGGCATATTTTTTTATTTCAACGGATTTTTAAAATATTTAAATATTTAAATAAAATTAGTGATCTCCACCTCTGCTGCTCAAAGGATTTCGCCTCAGAAACTGGGAAACTTGTTTTCATGCTTCTGTAATTGAAAGGTTTCCAATATCACCCCAAACACGAGGTATAGTTCATCCATTATCAATTGCAGCTTAAAAGCATAAAAAACAAGTTTCCCAGTCTCGAGTCGAAATACTTTGAGCAGCAGAGGCGAAGATAACTAATTTTATTCAGATATTTAAATATTTGAAAAATATGTTAAAATAAAAAAATAGGCCATGAACGAGGGAGGATGTATGTATTAATAGGCAATAGGTAATTTTATTTTCTCATGGTAAAAAAGGCATACTTTCCAACAAAACACATCACAACTATAGAATATTTTAAAACCTCTTTCGATCCCATATATACAAGAGATATACAAGACTTATCAAAAATAAATATATTCTGGATATTTTTTACTATTCGCATTTAATGACTGAAACACTGTTGATATGGAAATATTTCTGCAGAAGATTATTTAGAGGATGTGAATTGAAGGAATGTGTAATTCGTCCAAATATTCTGTATCCAAAATCGTAGCAAAGCGTTATATTAGTGCGTACCTACAAGTAAGCAAGCCAAAAAAAGGTTTTTTCAGAAGTTTCGAAGTGAAATTTAAAAAAATTATATGGAATATAATAAGCGAGTTCACTTACTTATCTATAAAATAAAAATGAACATATTATTTCAAGTGATAGGATGAAAATATCAAATATAATGATAACACTTCTTCAATCATGCTGAAGATTCGGTAATCAGTAGAGAATTGAGTTTCTTATACATTTTCAAGAATACAATATTATCGTCACTCTGTTGTTGATATATTTCCCAGAACATATCAGGATCAAGATTTTTTTAAATAAAATTCTATCTAAACACGATTTAATATATCAAACACCTCAGACGAATAATATATATATATATATATATATATATATATATATATATATATATATATATATATATATATATATATATATATATATATATATATATATTTGGATTGTGTGGGTTCTTGAACCATTACGTTTAATATTCTTGTTTGTTGTCAGGGAATAAGACAAATTCAGTGATTCATAATTGAATTTTAATAGTTTGTTTGTCATAAACTTCGCAATTACATTGTTTTTCTGAAAAGGGGGGGTTATGGTTATGGCATGGTGTACATTATATTTTTTGTTTCCTCTTTCTTACCTAAAACACAAATCATGAACGTTCTTCATGTTGATATGCGATTGCTGCTTTTTTGGGGTATTTCCTTTTTTTAAAATTTTTTGGTGGTTTTTTTACTTTTTGTGGCCAATTGGGCGGTTATAGTTAATTGAGCACTCATTGCTTCATCTTTAATTTGACATTATTTGTTCTAGTAGCAAACATGTTGATTTGATAAAGTGGAAAAGAAGGTAAATAACATTTTGCTACAGTGATTTGAATAAAGTGGAAAAGAAGCAATCAACTATAACCGCCCAATTGGCCACAAAAGTAAAAAAACACCAAAAAAATTTAAAAAAAGGAAATACCCCAAAAAAAGCAGCAATCGCATATCAACATGAAGAACGTTCATGATTTGTGTTTTAGGTAAGAAAGAGGAAACAAAAAATATAATGTACACCATGCCATAACCCTGACCCCCCCCTTTTCAGAAAAAACAAATGTTACTGAAGAAGTTTTGGAGCCCCGAAACGAAACGTATTAAAAATTCATTAAAAATTCAATTATGAATCACTGAATTTGTCTTATTTCCACGAACCAGAAACCCCAAGAGAATCCGCAGAAGAATATATATATATATATATATATATATATATATATATATATATATATATATATATATATATATATTATATATATATATATATATATATATATATAGAAGAATCCTTTTTAAATTCGGGTATGCAAATATATCACATATATATATATATATATATATATATATATATATATATATATATATATATATATATATATATATATATATATATATATATACAGGGTGGGGCACCCCATACGACACGGTCCCTGTAAACCAAACCATTATTTTTTCGGGAATTTCTCCATTTCATTATATGTATATTGATTAAGGCTGCAAAAGGAATTTATTGTGGAGTCTACAGGGTGGCTCAAAAAAATGTGACATATCAAAGTTTTTTTTTTTAATGGAACACCCTGTATTTTGTTACACTCTTCGATAGGTCAGGAAAAAATAATATGATTTTTAATGAGGTACTATGTACCTAACTATAACCGTTCTCGAGTTAATGATTTTTTTAATGAAAAAACTGGAATTCTGACCAAGCATAAAAGAGGTTTTGGCCTATTGATTTCCATAAAACCTGTTTCTTAATATTATACAGAATGTTCAAAAATCATTGTAACTTTTTTATAATTTCGGACAATGATAACTTTTTTATTTCAAATGGATTACCCTGTATTTTTTTGGTCAAAACAATATAAAATTCAATTATCTTTTATTTCATATTGGGGTTCCCTATACCTAACCTAAATAGTTTTTCAGATATTGGCTTTTTCAAATAGTAGTTCTTATTTCCATACATTCTTTGAATCAAGATAGCTTTGAAACGACATTTATTCAACTTGTTGAAAGAATTCTTATTGACAGTTATTGTGTTTTACGTTATTCAAAACATTCACTGAATTATTAGCGTCGAAAATGAAAACTTATCCCATTCAAGAGCGGATAGATATGATTTTAGCGATTGGTGAGTGTTTAGAGAATTGCCTTTGGGCGTCGAGGGTGTATGCCCAAAAATATCCAGACCGGAATCATCCAAACAAGTTGGTTTCCAAACGATTGCTTCATCAATTTCGTAGGACTGGAAGTGTAGCTCATTAAAAGGCAAATCCAAAACCTATCATTGGAAATGAGGAAAATGATTTTCTTATTTATGGGATCAATCATAGAAAACCCTCATACGAGTCAACGTAAGATCAAGAAAGATACAGGGATAAACAGACCGAGCATTTCTAGGCTAATAAAAAATACCAATTTCACCCGTACCGTATTCAGATGCACTAGGAATTATATGAAATAGACGAATCGAGTTCTGTCTATGGGTAAGTTTAGTGAGGATGAACATTTTTTGGATTCCATTTTATTTTCTGATAAATCTACTTTTCATAACAATGGCTCAGTGAACAGACACAACTTCCATTATTATAGTGATGTGAATCCTCATTTTTCGCACTCTGGATCACCAGAATAGATGGTCTGTGATGTGTTCAATTTTGTCGATATATTTATCTTATACGCTAGGTTCCAGAACGTAAAGCACTATTCCAAGATAGGCCTTACTATGATTTGAAAAGCACTATCATGGATAAGTGTTTCCGAAATTCTTTGATGTTTGTTGAAAATAAATCCCTGGGTACGAAGTGCTTTCCTAATAATTTCATTGATACGGGTTTCAAATGTTCATTTGTTATCTAGTATGAGGCCAAGGTCGAGAACTTCGTCCGATGTTGATATTGCCTGGTTGTTAATAAACAGATTTCCACTTAGGGCTGTCAGTATCTAGAAAATAGATGTTGTAATATTATGTAATTTTAAGACTGTCAAGATCTTCTTGAACATATATGTAGTCGGGAACTTTGTGAATTCTTTGTTCAATTTTAGGTCATTTGCATATATTGTGACCTTCGAAAATACGGAGCAGTTTTCAACATCACTCACAAATTTACTGAATATTTTGAGGCCCAGATATGAGCCCTGTGGGACTCCGGATGTAATTGATCTGTTGTTAGACGTTACCCCATGAACATCATCTAAACGAACCATTGTACTGACTATTATGGTTTCTCAATTTGAAAAACCTATAAATTTCAATTTTGAGAAATTCACTTCAAAGAAATCACATCTCTTGATTAATTAAAGAAATTCATATGTATTTTCTTGAATCGAGTAAAAAGGAATCTGTCAAAATATTAGGCTTTTCAATTCGAAAAAATTGTTAATATCAACCTGAAGAAACAATTTTTTTTATTCAAAGCAATGCATATTTAAATTCTTGTATCAAGGAAAAAAGTATTGAATCAAAATATTAGGTTTTTCTAATTTGAAGAAATTTGTATATCATCAATTATATTTTGTTGATAAGAAATGCATATTTAATTGAAGGACCAAGGAAAGGAAGTTTCAAAAAATATTAGGTTTAATAATTCAAAAATTTAAATTCAACCTGAAGAAATTATGTTTTTTCCTTTGAAGCATTGCATATTCATATTATTGTATCAAGGAACAAAAGTATTAAATCAAAATATAACAAGTTTTAAATTATAAAAAATCGTTAATATCAAGTTGAAGAATTTATATTTGTATTTTTGCTTGGTTTAAGCATATACTTCAATTCTCTTCCATTGAAAATAACAAATCTTTCGAGTCAAAAAAATAAGTCACTTCAAAGAAAGATTCCTTTTAAAAAATTATTCAATTTAATTTTATTTTAAAAGATCATACCGTTGAAAGAAATTATTTTGATTACAGGATCACTGCAAAACATTTTAAAATTTAAATAGTTTTGTGAAATAATAGTGGATTGGGAAATTACTAAGAAAAATCTGTTTATTATTCAACAGTCTATAAAACAATTTCCATTGATACTTATATGGGGCACGTATTATGAGAGTTATTGAACTAGATTATCAGGATTTTTACGAAGTGAATAATTCCATGGTAATAGGTATATCCGTTAAAACTCATTCTAGATGTCAAAGCTCAGCGTACATTCTTCTCCGGAAAACTATTTGTGATAAGTAGGAAGGCTTTCATATCGAGGTCAAAATAAAATTTCAGACGGACAGAGATCCAAGTTCTGATTGTCTGACTTACCTGAAATGCAGTAATTTTCAACAAAATCCAACAAGTCAGTATTTAGTTTCAGACAAAGCACTAACTCTCATCACGAATGAAATTAATTCAAGAGATATCCTAACACAACCATAATTTTGAAGTGAGGTTAAAAATATATCGAAATCTCAAGCATGTTCATGTTCCAAATTTCCTAATTTTTCAAATAAACTTTTCATCATATAACTGTTATAGATTGATTTGTTGAAAAAATGAACAGGATGTTCATAAATCAGATGTGGAATCATCTGCGACTGAACGATAAACTTTAGTCACTATCTTCCATCGTCAAGATAACTTCTTGTGGGGTATTCATGTTGAAAAGGGAAACATTATCAATTGAATAATGAATAGAAAGATTTTTCTGTGAATTGAGAAATCCCCGATAAAAATGAAGTTATTTTTTTTGGAATGTCTCACAGAAAAAAAACTACTTTCCCGGCTAAAGCCACGCTGGACATTGAACTACATCTGCTAGATATTCTGGAAAGACCCTAACTGAAAAGAAAAAATCTGAACTTGAAAATTTGCATTTTCATTCAGATAGTTATTTGATTTTCTATTCCAGTCCTAATTAAGAACTCATAAAGATTAATGAGGCAAAGAAAAATGTTTTCCAAAAGAGAGTACTCACCAGAAATTATTCGTAACATTCAATATTCAATTGAGAATGTTTCCCTTTTCAACATAACTGTTATACTTTCATATCAATAACTTGATTTTTAAGTAAAAATTAGGCCATGTATATGATTGATGTTCATAAAATCAGATGACAAATCATCTGCTACTGAAAGTTAACCTCTAGCCAGTATCTTACGTCGTTCAAGATAATCTGCTGGGAGGTATTCATTTTAAATAAAAAAATATTCTCGATTGAATAATGCCAAAAAAATCTGGGAAAGGAAAAAGCCTATTTTTTAATAAACCAACCAATTTTCGGGCTAGAGCAAACGATAGACTTTGATCTACATCTGATAAATATAAAACCACTCTACTGAATTTTTCATAATTGTTTCCTTTTTGTTTTTTATTTCCAATAAAACATCCTATATTCAAGTAAGAATGATTTACTGATTCAGAATAAAAAACTATTCACTTACCGTTATTCCAATGAGCAATGGCACCACCAAATACAATAGCAAAAAGTAAGGACAATGCATTTTGAAATAAAATGGCCGAATGCTGAACGAATGTTTCATCAATTATTATTAAAAACCACAACGATGTCAAGACGATCGTGTATCAGAGTCTATTAATTTGCGCGGCATATCGTTAATTGTTTTCTTCCTAATCGATAATCTGCTTCCTTCGTGGCAAGATAACGTACAGATTGCAACTGAGAGAGTTTCCACATCCTCTTGGATAGGCTTCACACAAAAAAAATGGGTCCGATATATAAACATTTTTGTAAGTAAGTTCAAAGAAAAAACAAAGAACATAAAAATGTAGCGGTAATATTTTGGTCCCATAAAATAGTCAAGACATTTTGAATGGAACAAAACTGGGAATATAAACATAATGACAAGAATTTGGTCTAATTGAAGAAAATAATATGTTTCAGCTATCCTACGTTGAGAATTATTCATTTGGCCAAGGTTTTAGTTTTGTTTTACTCTGCTTAGGTCGCGCTCTTGAAATACAGGGTGTTTCATAATTGAATGCTAATCCCGAAGGGCGATAATCCTTCGATGATTTTAAGAAAAATTCAGTTCTTTCCCAATATCTCTGAAACCGCTTTGGCTTTTTTTCAATTTTGGAACATGCAAAGTACGCATAAAAATGTATTTTTCCATGATAAAGGATTTCTCAATGTTTATCAGTGGCGTCCCTGTCAACATGCCCGGTCATATTTTTGATCAAAATAATAATACGCCACTTTCTTTTTCTCAAATAAATATTATTTTTGTAATTGTCCTCTATCTTCACATAAAAAAAGACTCGTGCCTTTTTTCGTCCGTCGGACGGTTTTCGATTTAGAAAATAAAATACATTCATTTGCTTGTCCCTATTCGATTTTTTCTCTTAGTCTTACTTTCACAATAATTGTGGTAACCAAATTATCTAGGCAAGATTTTAATAATTTTATGGTAACTTTTATTTGGTTTTTGTAATGAGTACGCATAAAAATACATTTTTTATTTTTTAAAACATAACTATTATAAACAAAAGATACCAAAAATTACCCGTTCAAAATTTCCGCCTTTCGCAAGTATGCACGCTCCAGCCCTCCTTGTCATTGACACGCGTACTCTTTGGAAAATTCCTGGAGTATTCCTTATTGCTTCACAAGAAACTATTACGCGGTTTCGCAATTCTTCCTCAGTTAGAATTGGTTGACTGTACACCAAAGTCTTGAGATGTTCCACAGAAAATAATCAAGACTGTTTAAGTCTGGGGATCTAGCTGGCCATGACTCTGTTCCCCCACGACCTACTCAGCGATTATGAAAATTTTTGTTTAAATATTCGCGTGCCAGAGCACTAAAATGAGCAGGTGCATGAACTACATGTGATTTCGCATTAAAATAGGAACATCTTCCAACAGAATTGGAAAATTTTCTTCAAGAAATCGGCGATAATTATGTCCATTCAATCTGCGTGGTCAAAAAAGGTCCAATTAGGTAATATAAAATAATTCCAGCCCAGACCTTTGATGACAACGGCTCCTGCTGATGAGATTCCACGATTGCATGCGGATTTTCTTCGACCAAAAAATGATTATTACGGAAATTTCTGATCCTGTTTTTAGTAAAATTAGCTCCGTCCATGAATGAAATTTCCCTGTCAAATAAAGGATTTTCGATAATTTTTCAGAGAAACCATTGGCAGAAATTTACTCGTTATGGAAAGTCTCGAAGAAGTAGAGCCTGAACCCGTTGAATGTGATAATGATATAACAAATAATCATGAAGAATCCTCCATACTAGAATATGGGCGATATTCAAATTATTGGCAACTTGCCTGGTACTCATTTCAGGATTTTCGATTCAAAGTAGTACCGCCACGAGACAATTGAATTATGAAATTATCAAAATTTGGCATACGTATTGTTTAACATTGTTTTTTTTATGTTCTGGTTCCCACGAAAAGAGATATCCTGTAATGTTCAGAGAACATCGTGGGAACCAAGGGAAAGAAGGTAGGAGTTGGTGTTTTTCTTAAATTTCTGGAGGTTGTATGCCTCGGGGAACACCTCCCTAGGCAATAAGTTCCAAAGCCTCGCTGTTCGTTGGATGAACGAGTCTTTGGAAAGTGATGTTCTGCAGGTCTCCAAAGTGACCACGAAGGGTGATGACTGAACTTGACGGGTTAGTCTCGAAGGGACTGCCAAAGCAGGAACGATTGTTGATATTTCAGAAGAGCATCGCCCATGAAAATATCTATAAAATAGAGACAAATCGCCAACTTTTCTACGGTGTTCCAGACAAGTGAGCGAGTTTGTAAGCGAGGCATCACCGACGAGACGAATTGCCCTTTTTTGGACAGAATCCAATAGCCTCAGGATATGTTTAGGTGCCGAGCTCCAAATATGGGAACAGTATTCCAGGACAGGTCGGATCTGTGCCTTATAGATCATAAGCAGCTGAGTGGGGGTGACATAGCTCTTGGCACGAAACAAAAAAACAAGTTTTTGGGATGCACTTTTGGCAATGGACCTCACGTGATTTTCCCAGGAAAGGTTATTGCTGATAGTAATACCAAGCATCGATATGGATGACTTCAGTGGTATGGTTACTCCTGACAAAGTTATGTTAGGCACAGTGAGATCGGCTTTTCTAGAGAAAAGACATGCTTGTGTTTTGTTTGCATTGAATTCTACCAAGTTATTAGATCCCCACTCGAAAATTGTTGCTAAGTCCATATTTATATTATTAACATTTCTTCCTCGTTCATTTCTGGTTTCACGGGCTGATATAGGGGCCCTGGAAGAGGAAGCGGTATGGAGGGTTCTATCATCGGCAAAGCTGTGTACTGGACATTAAGTTGCTTTCAACAGGTCATTGATGTGAAGTAGAAATAGTGTTGGTGCGAGAATAGAGCCTTGCGGAACACCAGCATTTATGAGTAGAGTGTCAGATGAAACTCCATCGACCACTACATGGAGAGACCTGTTTGAGAGAAAACTAGCAAGCAGAGAACACAGCTGAGGGGGCAAGCCATAACATGTGAACAAGACCTCTATAAAATTTTTATCAAGTTTCACCATCCCGAACCCAAGATATATATAATTGGAGTTGACTCAATTAACACGTTACATATGAACCATGCATAGGCAAACATCACTTCATTAATTCTACCGTTAGTACTGTTTATAAAAAACAAGGAGGAGCTAGAGCAGGATATCACAGATATTGTGAAAAAAAATCAAAGTGATTGACCATCTAGTTTGACAGATATAATCAAAACTACTCTCGTTATTCAAAATAGTCCACGGGGAAGCGCACATCAATAATTCTACCGTTAGTACTGAGATTAAGAAGTTTATGAAAAACGAGGAGGAGCTAGAGCAGGATATCACAGATATTGTGAAAAGAAAATCAAAGTGATTGACCATCTAGTTTGACAGATATAATCAAAACTTTTCTCGTTATTCAAAATAGTCCACGAGGAAGCGCACAGCCTAAGGGGGGGGGAGGTCGTAGAGAAATGCGGATTGTGCCAGGGGACTTTTCAAAGAAGGACGGGGGACCATTCGAGGGTCTGAACGCGAAAAAAAAACTCCTTCTCCTAGTTGACCCCATCGATTTTACTACAAAAAAGTCCATTGAAGTTTTATCGAAAAACGATAATTTTTTTCCATGACGTATGATTTCTAGTGAGGGGGAGGGGTGGGCGGGACTGAAATTTTTTGTATGCTGCGCTTTCCGGGTACATCAATTTTTTGAGTCGCCGACTTTCTATAACGAAGAAATTTTCTAGAGTCAATTGGGAGGGGCAAGTGCCCCCCTTCAAAAAAAATTTTTTTTCGCGTTTCAAATCGAAAATTCCTTCAAAATTCTTCGATTCCGTCGAAAATAATTTCCTAATTCAACTGTCTCGTGGCGGAACTACCTTAAAACAGCTACCTCAATTGCTGGAGTTCTTGCAGTCCGATGTGCTCCTTTCAAGTGATGATTTGGCTCAAAACTTCCTGTTTCACATAACCTTCTGTGGGTGCTTGGAACCATACAGTCGCCATATGCGTTCCGGTCGGCAAGTCCATACAAGTAATGCATGTCTGCTAATTCGGTATTGGTAAAATTTACCATGTTTTTTTCAATAAACAAGTACGTACGTACGTAAATAATATCACGTATCTAGCTGAAGAAGTGTCAAAATAGTTTATGTTGAAAACAACAAAATGTGTTCTTAGCATACTAGATGTTTCTAGTCCACAAGACTGCTCTTCAACGGCTGATTTCTTCCTTTCTCTTTTCTAACTCAAAAACCGTTCGCCGGACGAAAATAGGGCAAGAGACCATTTCTATGAGAAGATAGAGGAAAATTACAAAAATAATATTTATTTGGAAAAAAGACAGTAGCGTATCATTATTTTGATAAAAAATATGACAGGGCATGTTAACAGGGACGCTACTGATGAAAATTAAGAAATATTTTATCATGGAAAAAATGTATTTTCATGCGTACTTTGCCTGTACCAAAATTCAAAAAGAAGTGGTTTCAGAGATATTGGGGAAGCACTGATTTTTTTGTTGAATTTCAACATACTGTATCTCAGAAATAAAGCTGTTGCGGACCTATGTTCATATCAAGAATTTTTCTTAAAATCATCCAAGGATTATCGCCCTTCACGATCAGCATTCAATTATGAAACACCCTGTATATGAATGTATTCATTGAATTCAGGTCAATCAATTCCCAAAACGAGGGTATGGTCAAGGATTGAACCCATATTTACGAAAAAAAAATTGCTTCATATTGACAATAATGTAATAATGTGACGAAATTCCAATTCTCAAGTGAATTACAGGCAAATCCTAAGGGAGTGGTGGAAATGAAATTGACAGGTAGGTCTTTGCTGGCTTATATTAGATGATAGTATCTAGAACAGTGAAATGTATTGAAAGTTGTGTTTTTTGCCTTGAACCTATGAAAGCCATTTCACGAGTAAGTATAACAGAGTTGACTGTTGCTGAACTAATCATCGAAACACTTACATACTTACTTAATTTGTCATTCCTCCAGGGTTAATTTCTCTCGTGTCTCAAACACGCTATTGTGGTTCCTGTTCACAAGAAAAATGATAAGCACTTAATCTCCAACTACACAGGTATTGCATTGCTGTCTTCATTTTCAAAAATTTTAGAAAAATCCTATCTCAACAGACTTGTATCCTTCTGTAAAAAGTATAACCTACTCTCTAAGAGCCAATATGGATTCCAAGCTGGTTTATCAACCCAAGATGCTACTCTTTCTCTGGTAAATCAGGTTTTATCCAAATTTGAAAATGGCGAAAAAACGATCAGTATTCCTTTTGACTTATCACGTGCATTTGACACCATCAGTCATCAACTTCTCCTCGATAAACTTTATGACATTGGAGTTCGCGGCCAAAGTCTCAAATGGATTGAGACTTATCTAAATGGCAGGTCACAAAAAATCGGGAATATATTATTCTGATAATCGTAACATCTCAACAGGTGTTCCCCAAGGTAGTGTTCTGGGTCCTACTCTCTTTCTCTCATTCGTTAACGACATCTCCAATATCAATCAACAACATTGTACTGTACAGTTTGCTGATGACACGTCCTTCATATTGAGTTCTGCTTTATGTGAAGGTTTATCTGACCAGGCAGGTACTGCAGTTGCAAATATGCCTAATTACTACTCCAGAAACGGCCTCGCACTGAATAGCAACAAAACAAATACCATTGTTTTCTCGCTTAGAGAAATGGATTGTAGTATATTGGTTAGAGCAAATACTAAATCTATTGTACAGAAACAATCAGTCAAATTCTTAGGGTTGAACATTGACTCCCAATTATCCTGGAATGATCATATTTACTCTATTTCTAATAAATTACCCTAACATTGTTTCGTTATTTGGAATCTTAGGAATTTTGTCCCCATTAATATTTTATTAAGCTACTACTATGCCTATGTCCAATCGAGTCTAAATTATTGCTTAGTCTGCCACGGTACCTGCAGATTGAATGATCTGTTGATTTCGCAAAAAAAGATATCAAGAAACATGTGTTTTAAAAAACATGGTGATTCTTGTCAGTAGTTATTTACTGAATTACAAATTTTAACTGTGATATCCATGTACATTTTGATTTGTGTCACTTACATTAAGAATCATTACCACAAGTTTCAGCAAAGGTATACTATCCGTATAGCCGCTGGTTATACTCTCAGACAAAATTATAATCTGATAATTCCTGTTCACAAATTAATATCTGTATCAAATTGACCTCACATTATGTCTTTAAAAAATATCAAATGAACTTCCAATATTCATCAAGAAAATGTGTAATCCCATTTAAAGTATTTCTTCAAAAATGCCTTTTATTCACTAGAGAATATTTTCAAACTGATCTGGCTGCTTGACATCATGATTGTTTCTTGTTTACATTTTCTGTTTATACTATATATTTTTTAATTGTTTTATATGATTATCTCCTACCACTACTATTGAATTATTTTTTTATGTACATTCAATATATATATATATATATATATATATATATATATATATTTATATATATATATATATATATATATATATATATATATATATATATATATATATATATATATATATATATATATATATATTATATATATATATATATATATATATATATATATATTTATATATATATATATATATATATATATATATATATATATTTTTTTTTTCTCACATGTATATTCCATATTTTATCACTTGATTTTTTAACTCCTATTTTTACTTGTGTATTTAACGATTTCGATGCTTGTAAAAAAGTCTCAGGAAAAGTATTGATTGATATGAGAGAGTTCATTGTGTTTCTTTCCAACCTTGGTGATATTTATTTTTCCAGATACTCATTCAAAATGCTTTGAGACTTTTATGATGCAAAAACCTAGAAGTGTGAGGAAGGTTTTGGAATTCCAGCGATTTTAGTTATAGATAATGGTTCCTCATTCACATCAACAGTTTTTCTATTTTTTTGAAGTGTAATGGTATTGGGTATACGATTTCCCTTCTAGCAATGGTCATGCGGAAAATGGAGTGAAAAAATGAGCTGAATATAAGCTATAGATTTAAAAAAATATATAACAGAAAAAAATTGTTGTAGATCAAGGAAGGGAAAATAAGCAATATTTATTTTTCTGTTGTGGAGATGTATACTGAAGAGATTCCCGATGTCTAAGAGAAACTGTACAAAATGCATTATCCATGAAATTTAAGAAAATACCTGAAATGTATTTTTTTTACTTTTAGTTTTTGAATTCTTCGGAAGCGTTACGTACATCGCATTATGACAGTAAGAATAGAGATTTCATTTGTGATCCGTTTTCAAGAAGTTTTCTTTGCAGAAATCATAATTATGATTATAATATCAGTGCTTCAATAGGAAATCAGGAGATTGATGAGTTCAATACTACCAATGTTAATTGTATTGGTTTTGATGGGGAATAAAAATGATAAAAGTGAACCGAATAATCATCATGAGTTGAGATATAGGCTCACATTGAAACCACCGGATTGTTCAGTTTTGTAGTACGGATATTGTGGTATATTCATCACATCCTGTATGATTGAAATGGTTACTATGTATCTTTCAATATTTATTTTTCTAATAAAATTTTTATCTCGTCAATAATTTCGAAATATAGGAATACACATTTATATTTTATATAATAAAAATAATCATAATAATGAGTTTATTTTCAATTCATAGGAAGTTATTATATTTTCAATAAATACATGACTATAAAACAATCCCACGAAGTAAACTTGTTGTATATCCCACATTCATTAGATTTGTTTTTAATTCAATTATAATACTCTGAACTTTTCTGTGGTATTTCTATCAGTTAGTAATAAAACATAGAATTTTATATTTTCAGTATTTCATGGAAAATTATCCTGGAACTTTCCAATATCCAAATTTTCAGATTTTTCTTATATGAGAACATTGAAGTGATTTTTTCGAGTACTATATCATATTGGCTAATTGTTTTATTCACTCTATTTTTTGTTGTTATTTCATTTTTTAACCTGGTATTATAAATGTGATTTTTGTACATTATTTGATTTTTGTTTTTGAAAAGATAGATTAATATGTTATAGTAGTATAACTGTCTGATGTCCATCTTGTGGCTGTCTTTGGATGAGAGATCAGATATGAATATCTAATTATTTTTTGTAGATAATTTTGAGAAACCATTTCTGGAGAATTTCTGAAGGTCTTGAATAATTATCCAAGAATTCCATAGTCCAGTTGTGTTCCAGTAAGTGAGTAGTAAAGCATTTCCAATTGAGGTATTTTTAGAAATTGTTTGAGAAACATGAATTTTGATAACAAGGTCCTAACTTTTTGTGTAATTGAATTCATTTGTGCATTCCATTTGAGATTTTTGCCAATTACTATACCTAGATATTCATCACTATTTGTTTTGTTTACAAAATCTATTTTAATTGGCTTTAAATTTGGAATTCAACATATGTGAGGAGTGAACAGAATATATTTTGTTTTATCAAAGTTTATATGTCTCCAATGGTTTCAAATTAAAAAGATCATTGATACATATATATATATATATATATATATATATATATATATATATATATATATATATATATATATATATATATATATATATATATATATATATATATATATATATATATATATATATATATGTAGGTATGAATATTTATTGACTGAAATATCAAGGGAAATGAATTTTATTTGGGAAGCAGTCAGGTATGTTCGAATCAATGAATGTTCTTCGTTTTTTCAGTCAAGCTTTCGATAATGTTTATTATCTTTATCAAGACTTCTCTACAATATGAGTGATTAATAACAGAATAATATTATTAAAAACTATACTTACTAACATGAAAATATTAAAAATTAGTCGTAAAGAGTGACATTAGAAGTTTCTTTCATAAAGGAAGAATTTTTAGACAGGTTCAATTGACTTTTTACAAATTGTCAAAATATATATATACAGATGGAAAAAAAAATATTAAAGAAGATTATCATTTGAATTCAGTTCATTTTGTTTGTGAAAAATATAAGTATAAATAGAGCTCAGATCATCAATATCTGTTCGTTTATTAATGATATTGTCTTTATTTTTGTTAATATGAACCATTTCTAAAAAAAGTCTTTTAGATAAGATACTTTCAAAATCTAAAATTTCTGAATTATTATGATCGATACGATGATCTTCGTCAATAGAATGACTGGATAGTGCACAAGATCTTTTAAACCTCCTACAATCACTTTTGTGGCCTGTGATTCTATCTTTTAATAATTGTTTTGTTTGACCAATGTAAACTTTATGAAAATCAATGCATGGTATCTTATAAATAATATTTGATTGGAATTCCTTTGGAACTGGTGTTTTCAATTTAGTATGGAGATTGGAAATTGTATTTATATTAGTTTTTGCTATTTTTATATCATTGTTATTGAGGACTTTAATTAATTATGGAGTCAGATTTTGAATATGAGGTAAACTTTTATAAGTTATTCTATTTATGTTGTTATTATTCGATGAATTCAGAATTGGAGGAATGTTATGTGAAGAAGTACTAAAAATAATTTTATTAACTAAAGAATTTGGGTATGAATTTTCGAGAAGTATGATTTTTAGTTCATTCACACACTCTATTCTCAAAGAGGGATGGGTTAATTTCTCTACTCTTGTTTTCATATTAGTGATAACATTAATTTTAATATTGTTTGGGTGATATGAATGGTAATTTATTAGTCTATTACTATTGATGGGTTTTCTATACCACCTTGTGATCAATTTGTTATCTTCTGTTCTAATTAGTTTCATGTCAAGGAATGGAACTAAGTTATTGTTTTCGTTTCCTACTGTAAATTGAATGTTATCATCATATGAATTAAAAATATTGAGAATCTCTTCAATTTTATGTTGAGGAACAGAAAGTATGAGATCATCAACATACCTTTTTATAAAGGGGATCTCGAAGTTTATTCTTTTTAAACAGTCATCAAGAAGATCATCTAGTACAAAACTGGATACAATTGGTGAAATACTAGAACCCATAGGAGTACCAAAAATTTGTTTATAGAAAAATTTTTTAAAAGGTTAAAAATTCCTTTTTTTTCTTGCCAAATTTCATTAGATTGAATGAAAAATAAAATCAATAACATCCATGAAAGTTTTTTTATCAAAAGGAAAGATATGAAATAACTGCAAAAAACTCAACAATTAAGAATGCTGTAGCACCAAGGTTTTATACGCTTCCTAAAATCCATAAACCTGTATTATCAATGAGACCAATTACATCTTCAATTAATTCTCCAAACAGTAAAATAACCAAATATATCACCAAAATTTTGACAGATTCTTATGATACTAACAATCCCTACTATGTTGAAGATTCTTTCAATTTCAGTGAATTCATCAATAATATCACTTTACCTGAAAGTTATATTATCATAAGTTTAGATGTAGTATCACTTTTTACTAATTTACCACTCAATTTAGTTAAAAAAAGCATTGAGAATAAATGGAATATTATTTCTAATTACTGTCCTTTTGATAAAAAAACTTTCATGGATGTTATTGATTTTATATTTTATTCAACCTACATGATATTTGATGAGAAGTTCTATAAACAAATTTTTGGTACTCCTATGGGTTCTAGTATTTCACCAATTGTATCCAGTTTTGTACTAGATGATCTTCTTGATGACTGTTTAAAAAGAATAAACTTCGAGATCCCCTTTATAAAAAGGTATGTTGATGATCTCATACTTTCTGTTCCTCAACATGAAATTGAAGAGATTCTCAATATTTTTAATTCATATGATGATAACATTCAATTTACAGTAGAAAAAGAAAACAATAACTCAGTTCCATTCCTTGACATGAAACTAATTAGAACAGAAGATAACAAATTGATCACAAGGTGGTATAGAAAACCCATCAATAGTAATAGACTAATAAATTACCATTCATATCACCCAAACAATATTAAAATTAATGTTATCACTAATATGAAAACAAGAGTAGAGAAATTAACCCATCCATCTTTGAGAATAGAGTGTTTGAATGAACTAAAAATCATACTTCTCGAAAATTCATACCCAAATTCTTTAGTTAATAAAATTATTTTTAGTACTTCTTCACATAACATTCCTCCAATTCTAAATTCATCGAATAATAACAACATAAATAGAATAACTTATAAAAGTTTACCTCATATTCAAAATCTGACTCCAAAATTAATTAAAGTCCTCAATAACAATGATATAAAAATAGCAAAAACTAATATAAAAACAATTTCCAATCTCCATACTAAATTGAAAACACCAGTTCCAAAGGAATTCCAATCAAATATTATTTATAAGATACCATGCATTGGTTGTCATAAAGTTTACATTGGTCAAACAAAACAATTATTAAAAGATAGAATCACAGGCCACAAAAGTGATTGTAGAAGGTTTAAAAGATCTTGTGCACTATCCAGTCATTCTATTGACGAAGATCATCGTATCGATTATAATAATTCAGAAATTTTAGATTTTGAAAGTATCTTATCTAAAAGACTTTTTTTAGAAATGGTTCATATTAACAAAAATAATGACAATATCATTAATAAACGAACAGATATTGATGATCTGAGCTCTATTTATACTTATACAAAATGAACTGAATTCAAATAATAATTTTTAATTTTTTTTTCCATCTGTATATATATTTTGACAATTTGTAAAAAGTCAATTGAACCTGTCTAAAAATTCTTCCTTCATGAAAGAAACTTCTAATGTCACTCTTTACGACTAATTTTCAATATTTTCAATGTTAGTAAGTATAGTTGTTAATAATATTATTCTGTTATTAATCACTCATATTGTAGAGAAGTCTTGATGAAGATAATAAACATTATCGAAAGCTTGACTGAAAAAACGAAGAACATTCATTGAATCGAACATACCTGACTGCTTCCCAAATAAAATTCATTTCCCTATATATATGTATATATATATATATATATATATATATATATATATATATAAACATATATATACATATATATATATAAAAGCAGTCCTAAAATTTTAGTTAATTTGTTGGATTCTACAGTTATGATTTTCCTTTACTAATTCCAGCGAAATCCTTCATTTTCTAGTTTTCTGAGTAGAAGGGAATGCGAAACTGTATCAAAGGCTTTCGATAAATCAAGAAATATAGTCAGGATTTGTACTTTTTTATCTAGTGAATCATAAATATATTGTGTGGAGTGATAGATGACATTTTTTTCTGAATCCGAATTGTCTGTTTGATAGAACGTTGAATTTTTCTAATAAATATTCCATTCCGATTTTTTTTTCAAATATTTGCCTTAAATTCCAAATCAAAGTGATTGGTCTATAAGTTTGTGTTTAATTTTTTGGTCCCAATTTGTAAATTGGTTTGATGACGCCTGTGTCAAAAATTGAATTATTATGGTGAGCTAAGGGTTCAGCAATGATTTCATTTATTGCTATTGAAACTTCAGACTATCTTTATCTGGAGTTCTATTCAATTTTAGGGATTTTATTGCATTTTAATTCCGTCTTCATTGGTGTCTTCTAGTAGAAAGGAATTCCGATTAATG
This sequence comes from Gonioctena quinquepunctata, assembly GCA_018342105.1. Taxonomy (NCBI): domain Eukaryota; kingdom Metazoa; phylum Arthropoda; class Insecta; order Coleoptera; family Chrysomelidae; genus Gonioctena; species Gonioctena quinquepunctata. The sequence goes on along the minus strand of JAFIRS010001256.1, from coordinate 238,588 downwards.
GGTATTGAATAATTTGAAATATCAAATTTATTTGTGATTTTCCCAGCCAAATTTTTTCCAACTTTTGAATAATATTGAACAAAATGATTCAATATTATTTTCTAATGTGATGTTTCATTATTGTTTTCTAATTTGATAGTTTTCATAAAATCATTTGTTTTCTTTGCATATCTTTTCAATACATTTCGATAAACTTTTTGGCGAATAATTATTTTGTTCAATTTGATTACTGTAATATTTAATTTTTGTTTCTTTGATTATGGATGTTAATTAATTTTTAGAGATAATATAATCAAGTTTCAATGAGAAATTGTTTTCATTTTCTTTCATTGCTTTATAAGGTTATTTTTCCTTTGAAGTGAATTCATTATAGCTGATGTCATCAATTCTTTTCTTCTTTTATTTTCATGTGTTTGACATTTTTTTGTGTTTTTGATAATTTTATCCAATGTGTCAGGATCGTATAATTTATAATATTCATTCCATTTTTCTGCTGAAAAGTTTTCATTTAATTTATTGTTATCAACAATTGTTTTATATTCCATGCCATTCGGAATATTATGGAACAGTGATCAGTAATTTGGTATTCATGAATCATAGATTTGAATAAATTCATACTATCTCCATTATTTATAAATATGTGGTCAAGGCAGGATTTTTTGTTATATTCTTGTACTTTTATTGATAAATGATACAAAATTATTTTCACTGAGTATATTATCATATTCCTCTGAAATTATAGAGTTGGCAAGAACATGTATGTTCAAATCACCAATCTTGGGTTATCTCATTTTGATAATTCTTCAAAAATTCTTTCAGATTATTATTGAATTCATAAGGACATGTAGATAATATCAATTTGCTTTGATTAATTATGAAGATATTCTAGAAAATAACATTGATATTTCCCAAAGAAATAATTTCATAGCTATAATTGAAACACTTTTTTATATAAATCATGACACCATCATTCTGATTTGTATTACCATTATTATTTAGTTGATCATACTACTGGTACTTAGGGTGGAACAGTTTTCAACTGACTAAGCGTCATTTAACCAGTGTACTTCACTTATACGTATGCATATTGATATTGCTTGTTTTATTTTCTGGCTGGTTAATAAGGGAGATTATGATTAGTATTATCTTTAGTAAAAAAACATTTCTCAGACGTTTTCCATCACATTAAATTTTCTATCAAATAGATTGTGGAATAACTTTATTTCATAAAAATTTGTCGAAATTCTTCGAATATTCTCATGAAAAATTGTAAAAAGGGTATTTATTATATTTACTGATATTTATAGTAAATATAATAAATACCCTGTTTCAATATCAACTTCTTCGGGATCGTGAATGCATGGATCCATAACTTATCCTGAGATATCAATATATATATATAACAAATTTTGTTTATGATTTTGAAAGTTCTTCAATATCAGTTTCATTGTTGATTGTGACAGCTTTATCATTATCGGTGGGCTTAAAGAATATTCTTCCATTCTTCCAACATACAAATTTGAAATGATTTGAATTCAAAGACTTCGCTCTTGCAATTAGGAACTTTGACATTTCTTCATGTATGTGAATCATAGCAGGTATCACTGGTGAATGGATATGGTGAGTAGTAAGTTCTCCATGCATGTTTTAATATTTCTTTCCATTTTCAATTATATTGTTCTATAATTTTTCAGAATACAATTCAACTTTTGAGTTATCTTTACTTTTTTGTGTAATACTTTGTATTCTCAGTATATCTTCATTTCCTATTTCATTGATTATTTTCTGACATTTCTAGAAATCAATTCAATTCAAATCAATCAATCATGTAGTTTTGGCCAATCAAAACATCATCATAGGGGTAATATTTTACCCAGAAATGTGCTGCGGGAATAATTTGAGGTATTTTGTTTTTATTGTCAGACAACGTATATTTTTAATTTGACGTCTGTCATCAATTCGCATGAAAAATGAGAAATGAATCAAAACCGGATTAGTACATTGTATTATTGTGCGGGGAGATGTGTTTATGGTCGTCACATCAAAAAATAATCTATAGAATACCATACGAGACTTCAATAAAGTAGAAAAAAATTCTCCAGATTCTTTCTCAAACTTGTTGCCATTTGGCAATAGCCACTCGAACCCGTTGGACTCTCGTGTCTATTGCCTGGCAACAAGTTTTCGAAAATCTGTCGAATTATTTTCTCTTTATTCTCACTCTCTGGTGGTATTACAACTGATAATATGACAATTTCGCTTTGTTGTGGAATACCTTTGATTTCTATATTTTTCATCAACTTCATTTGTTCTTGATCGTTTAATTTTTCTTTCAGAAATTTTACTTCTGTTCTAATGCTATTCAATTCAGCTTTTACTTTTTAATTTTCTTTCTTCATTTGTCTCTTTTCTTCGTGATTTCCTTGCGTAATGCTATTATCTCCTCATTTTCCAATTTCGCTTCATCGTATTTTGATAATAGAAAGTCAATCTACTCTTGAATTCCTATGAATGTTGTCAAGTTTTGAATTTTTTTTTGTCTGGTTCAATTGATTTTGAAATTCTTGTGGTGATGAGTTCCTAATATTACCTGATAATTATTTAACAGTGTTGGCAAATCCATCTCTTTCCATTTGGCTTACTAGCATCTTTTGAGAATAGTTCAAAGTCTTTCCTCAGTAATTTGGAACATTTCAGATGATACCATTGTGCACACATTCCTTTACATTCAATAGCAGTTTGATTCATTTTAATTTTATAGTTGCATTCCCCACATGTATTTATATAATTTTTCCAGAAAAATGCAGAGGAACGTCAAATATCATGAAACTATTTGAGAATAACAGGTACTCAGTTATCGCCTCCTAAGCTTATATTGGTGTAACAACTAACAATGATCTGTGGCAAAAATACGAGATTTCGCAATGGGATATTGCGGTTAGGATATTTATCACTTTCCATTCAACAAATGGTACTCCATTACCTATTCAAAACCTCTTTATCACTTCCTATTCAACAAAATAATACACCATTATTCATTTAGAGTTAAGTACTTTTTCTCGAAAATGCCTACAAACGGATTTTTTCCGAAGAGTTTTGAAGTGAAAATGCCACCATAGAATTTTATATCTAATCACCAGTAATAAATACTAGATGGCATTAGCTACCTAAGTAGCTTAAAAGAAGCCCTGGTGCTAGGGGTGGTCCTAGATTATTACTTATCTCCCTAATTTAAAAACCTGGCTTTTGTGTGTTTGTTATCTGTTTTCCAATTAATGTAACGAGAATGACAGTTCAAAGGTAATTAAGTGAGATTAGATAATCATGAGATATGACGGTCACAAGGATTCGATCACCAATGTGCATTATGTAATGAATTCTTTTCAGGAAAATAAAGATAACAGATATAACAGTTGAGTTCATTCTGAGAATATCATTGATGAAATCACTTGCAGTGAAATTGATGATTTTTTATTATCACATATTTTAAAAAAATTTTACCTTATTGATGTGGAATTTATAAAAGTCGAAAAAAAACATGATATACTGTTATGAAAAATTGATATATATATATATATATATATATATATATATACTTTTTTTACTGAACATATTTAAAATGTAAATTTTTTGGGGATGCAGCTAGGTTTTAATCAAACTCTATTTTTACCTTTGTGAAAGCTTTCGAAATAAGTTTATTTCTTCTTCAGTCACTCTGAAAAATATGGTACAACTTATTTAAAAAAATAAAATATTACTTACAGTATCTGAGTATAAGATGAAATTAACATTCAGAAAAATGGTATGAACTTCAGACAGTAATATGAAAAGTCAAGATGAAGTTTATACATGGAAGATGTATACAGGGTGTAATAAAATACATTATAATTTTTTGTAAAAGGTTGATTCAAGTTATTGATGAATTGTTTAATATAAGGTTTTTTTTTATTCAATTTTGTTTCAATATCTGAGATATTGGAATGAATTATGTTCAAACTTTGAAAATCAGTTTTTTTATTCATTGATTTTTTTTTTTCTTTTTTAATGTAAACCATTTCTAAAAAACATCTTTTGAATAAATTACTTTCTTCAGTTGAGATTGAAATATTTGGAAATAATTGAATGTCCTGTACTATTTACATGTTGTATAAAGCGCAAGCATTTGGTCTTAAACGAATATCGCTTTCGTGAGAAACAATTCTCGATTTTAAATTTCTTGATGTTTCACCAATATAGTTTTTATCGCATTCGCGACAATTAATTTTGTAGACTACTCCAGTATTATCCAACACAGGAGTTTTATCCTTCAATTTTGTAAATAATTCATTAACAGTTTTTACAGGTTTGTTAGATAAAATTAAATCAGTTTCTTCTTTTAAAACATTATTAATTTTGGGAGTGAGTTCCTTCAAATATGGAAATGAACGAAATTTTTCAATGACATTTGATACTGTGTTTTCGATATTATCGAAATCATTATTATTTCTCATCTGAGTTGGAATATTATTTGTGGAAAAGATTAATTTATTGAGAGGTCTTTCTGGATAGGAATTGTCTGAAAGTATGTTGAATAATTTTTTGAATTTTTTTGTTTTTAAAGTTGGGTGACATATTTTGGCTATTCTATTTTTCATTCCAAGTACTGAATTTATTTTTGTTTTTTCACTCTGATAGGAGAAATAATTCATGTATTTACCAGAACTTGTAGGTTTGATATACCAATCTAATATATTTTGTTTTCTGTAGTTCTTATGAGTTTTGAATCTAAAAATGGAACACCACTATCAATTTCTCTTTCAATTGTAAATAGAATATGACTATTATGATTATTAAAAGTATCAAGTACCTCATTCTCTTTTCCTTCGGGTATGGCACAAATAATATCATCAACATATTTCTTTAAGAAAGGAACTTCAAAAGATAATTTCGGCATACAATAAAATAATAAATCATCCTAACATATTGAGCAAGAATAGGTGATATATTTGACCCCATTGGTGTTCCAAAAATTTGTTGATAAAATTTCTCATTAAACGAGAAAAAAATATTGTCGAAAATGAAATTGATTATTTTTACAAATGTATCTTTATTCAAAGAACAATGATTTTTAATAAATTTTTTGTAATAAATCTCATCCGTAACACTATTTTCGGCTAATTGAATATATTGCTCTTTGTTGATAGCTACTGTGTCATTACCTTTATCGGATCTAGTTATGAGTATTTCAGGGTGTTCTTTTTAAAAATGTCTAGTTGTATTATACCAGATATTGAATTCTGAGAATTGAGAAGGTTCACTATGTAAAAAGTTAGGGAGTATATTGGTGATTCGAGAAATGTAAATATTACTACTTTCAGAAACATTTATTTCCTCCATTATAAATTCAATATCTGCCAAAAGATGTTTTATAGAAAATAGTTGGTTGCAAACTGAATTTAGGACCTAGTGATAACATGTTTTTGAATTCAGTATTACTTAAGTATTTAAACCAATTTTTTATATTTTTTATATTAGTACTAGAAGAAATTCCCAATTTTTCAATCTTTCTTAAATTGATTTTTTTCACATTATTATATTTCTTATTATATTTGATAATTTGTGTACTTTTAAAATCATTCCGAATATTTAGTGGAAGAACTTTATTAATCTGTTTTTCTAAGTTAACTTTTTCACTGATAATTCTTTTAATATATTTTTGTGTAATTTCTATTTCTATATTCAAAACATTTTTGTTCAACCTTTTACTTAAATTTTTTACATATTGATAAGTTCTTCCATCCTGTATATCAATTGAACTATATACATCTTTAGTCTTGTCTTGAATATGTCTTGGTGTTAAGCCATAAGTTCTGCATTGAAGGAAAAATATCTTCCTGTTATTCTGAGATGCTAATTTGGTGTTGTAATTTGCCCATCTTTTTGAATATCGCATACAATTGATTCCATATCTTGATGCAATATGTTGATAAAACCACATACTTGTTGATAACGACTCTTGTTTGTAGCTGACCACTATTTAAAATGTAAATATTTTGTGGGGATGCAGCTATGTAAAAAGTAAAATAGAGTTTGATTAAAACATAGCTGCATCCCCACAAAATAGTGTTGGATGTTCAAAGAGTTGAAATGACAATTAAAAATTGAAAAAGCACATAAATAAAAGAATGTTTATATTTAGCAATTCATGCAGTTATTTTACAGTTTTTCTGAGGATTCTACCGTTTTTCTGGAACCTTATATAATATTAGTTGATACCTATGTTTGAAATAAACATGTTCTCAACATTACAAGCAATTGGCTTAATTTATGAAATTATAGAAATCAAAATTTACAAAATTATGAATATTAAAATATGAAAAGCAGAAAACGTCAAAATTGATTTTTTATATATCATGTACTAGTTAACATACTAGATACGATTAGAAACGATTCGTGAATAAAAACTCAGATAAACGAAAATAATGAAAAGTGCAACGAAAAGTGCGTGTAAATCGAAAATTTGAGAAGAAAACAAAGGATGTGTGGTATCAAGGGAAAAGAATCAACAAGCTAGGGGATTGAAAAAAATAATTTTGGAAGAGCTTACTCAAGAAATTTAATATGAAAAATCAATCATATTTCGTTACAAAACATTATTTGCCAATACAACCCAAGGAAATACTGGAAAGAAACCCAGATGCAGAACGAATATCACCTTCTCATTTGAGACATATACCAGTACGAGGGCGAATTCACAGTCGACAAGGGGGCTGCAGACTGGAACGGCAGTTTCCAGGAACGGGAAAGCGATCTGAGACACTGAACATTTTCGTTTCAAGAAGTTACACGTACTTTGAACCATAAAAAATTACTAAACTCACTGCATTTCAAAAATAAACCTTTTTAAGAACCCTTTCGATAGATAACTTTCATGAATTAGTATATAGACTACATAACCTACGAAAATAGGTTAGGTTTAGGTTAGGTTTCTCGATATTTTGACCTGTCAACGGCAGTGGTATGACGCATTATCCATCACAATAACTGCTACAAATTTAAAGCAGCTTTGCTTGAGCCATACATTTTGTGTGGATGGTACTTGCGACTACTGCACAATTTGTTTTTGCAGTTGTTCACCATACATGGCTGCCACTGTCCAGACACAAACCACACCCCTGTTTTACTGATAGAATCCTCCTCAAACTCAATGAAGTAATCTAGACCAGTAGAGATAGACAGGATATTCCCAAAGGACCCTGCAAAATCCTTATGGAAAATGGCTCTCGGCTAAATTCGCTGAAACTCTGCAAAAAGATAGAATTTGGTATGCTGATCAAAAGTCTTGATGAGCACAACCCTCCATTTCCAACCACAGACCCTCTACAGCCCCCCACTTTCCGGTGTGTTATGCATAACAGTTTCAATTCATCTTCAAAGCGTTTCCTTTCACTGCCCACCCCTTTCTCCAACCGAATCCTACATTCTACCCTCACCCCCGCACAACCCTTCATTATTGCCCCATTGTACACTTTCAAGGTTAAAGATTCTTCAACGAAAACACAGAAAGAGAATATTCGGCAACTATCCTCAATAGGACTGTTGCGCGCACCCAAGGAAAAGTTGCAAAAGAGCGTCGATAACCTGATCGACAACCCCAAAAAAATATATATATATTCAAATATATATATATATATATATATATATATATATATACCAATATATAAACAGTGGGGAATAACGGGGATCTTCAGTCAGCAAAAGTGTTGAAATATTAAAAACTCTTTAATACTTTGGACCATGCTTTCGTTTCAATTTTGAAACTTCCTCAGGGTCCTAAAATATGTAAATTACATTATTGAGAAAAAATACTTGAAATGGAGGGAGTACTTACAGTAATGTGAGTGGTTGATTGATGAACATAAACTTTTAGAAAAAGAAAACGTAAAATATGAAAACATTGGTCGGAATGGTGGTATAGCTTTGACGTTTCAAGTGACATTGAAAGATTTGAAATTACTGCTACTACTACTAAGATTCTCGATATTTGTTTTATTGTTCATATTTTATTGGATTCATTAATTTCAATCATTTCAAGAAATAATCTTTTAGATAATTTTTTTTCTGAATATAAAACTTGTGCTTTCTCGAATGATATTTTATGGCCTGTTTCAATAGCATGTTACATTCAGAAATTTTTTTATTTAAATTTATTTCTTGAAATAATTGAAATTAATAAATCCAATCTATATATATATATATATATATATACATATATACATATATATATATATATATATATATATATATATACAAAAGCTTCAAAATATTGAAATGAAACAATTTAAAGAATCTTTAACCTTCAAAGTGTGTAATGGGGCGTTAATGAAGGGTTGGGTGGGGTGTGGGGGTGAGGGCGAGGTGTGGTGAGGGTAGAATGTAGGACTCGGTTGGAGAAAGGAGTGGGCAGTGAAAGGGAAACGCTTTGATGATGAATTGAAACTGTTATGCATCAACACACCGGAAAGTGTATTTTGGGGGCTTTGGGGGGCTGTAGGGGGTCTGGGGTTGAAAATGGAGGGTTGTGCCCATTAAGACTTTTGATCAGCATATCGAATACTATCTTTTTGCAGAGTTTCAGTGAATTTAGCCGAGAGCCATAAGGATTGTGCGGGGTCCTTTAATAATACTTAGAAAGGTTTCAAAACTTCAGTAGAGTGGAGAGGACTTTCGAATGATATTTAGTCTGATTTCGCAATTATTTTTTTTTGGACGGAAGATGTTGAAAATCAGGATTTAATGAATTTTCACATTATTAGCGCAGAAAAATTTGCAAAAGTTCTGCAAACTTTCCGAAGTTTTGAAAAATAGCGATTTACATCTTCTGATAATTTTGCAACCATTCAAACAAAACGGAAATGTTTGTTCTACCCAAAAAAAAATATTGTTAATCCTAATTTTTTGATGAAAATTCCAAAAGTTCTGCAAACTCGAAAAAATTACTAAAATAATGTTCTTGAGAAGAGTTTCAAATTGCAACCTCTTGCGTCAAACGGAAAATATATTTTTTCATGATTTTTTTTTTATTAAAATAAGTATCGGAATTATAACAGAAGTTTCAAATGATGGTTTCAAGTGGAGATGTCTGACGTAGAATGTTTTCATTAATTTTCAATCTCGTCTGCAACACGGAAATGAGTGTAAAATCTGAAGAAAAATATTTTCGTATCTGTACTCTACCAAAAAAAGGAAAAGTTGGCGAATCGGGCAGACAACTAATTTTACCAATTGGTGGCAGTATAATAATTTGCAAACTATGTTACAATGCGGAACATTAGAAATAGAAAAAATATTGATTTTTATATACCTAATAAATGACATTGATTGTGTTACCAAGTTAACCATCGACCAAGAAGAAGCTCGTCAACGGTAGGTGAAATCATTCAATGTTGAAAGCTAACGTTTTCATATAACAATTAGGAATTAGCATAGAAAAATACTCTTTGATGGAGGATCGAGAATCTCTCGACACATTTTCATAACTTTCTTAATTCATTAAAAAATGGAGGAAATATTGAGATTTCAAAAACACTCTACCAGTTGTAGATCAGTACGATTAACCTACAACTGTGTTACGTCAGTGTTTTTCCCGTATTTATTTTAAAAAAAAATTATAAATGAAGAAAATGATTCTACATGTCATTACATTCCAGTCCTCCATTCGAATTCAATGAAATTTTTCATGCGAAACCACAATTGGAGTAAGAAAGTCGAGTGGAATGGTAAATTATTATTTTATTTAATTCAAGAAATACATACCTGTAAAAATTTAATTTGAGATAATATATCGATTTCACAATATATCATATATACGCGATGGATAATCAAGTATTTAACTGGACCACTGTGGACATATGTCGGTCTAATATATATCTCAAACCTATTTGCACAATGTTTACAATTTATGGCCAAATTAAAAAAAAACAATTATACAAAAAAATGTTCAGTTGAACAACGACGGTGCAAATCTCTTGGGTCACGTAAAATATTAGTCGTAATTTCAACTGAAATTTGCAGAACTTTTGCAATTATTTCAGCAGTTGTGAAAATGCAAAAAAAATATATTAGTGGATAAATAGGTTTCGTTTTTCGTATAAGGTTGCAAAGTTACATATCCACTGAAACCGATATTTTCTTTATTTGCAACCACAATAAAAAACTTTTGTAATTATTTGAATTTTGAAAATGGAAGGTCGATAAAAAGTTTGATAAATAAATGGTGCGTTTTCCGGAAATGGTTGCAAATGTACGTGAATTTGCAGAACTTTTGTAATTTTTTTAAACAGTAAATGAAAAACTTGAACATATGACAAAAAACAAGGTTCCGTAACTTTTAGAAGGTTGCAAAATTAATGCATGTTGTAAAACATAATAACTATCGGTATGCCCGGTTTGCAGAACTTTTGCCATTTTGCCAGTGCAAAAATAAAGCATGAAAACGTTTTTTGCAATCAAAACAATGTTCCGTTTGTTTTCATTAATGCACTTACATACCATTGAAGTTTGTAAACTTTTGGAATTAATGTTAATTGATTGTCTATATCTACTGGCCTAATCTGTGGGCTTTGCGGTGATTTATTGCATGATCGGCCAGCGAAGTTATCGTGGTTTTTACGCGGGAATAGTTTTCACTCAATTTGGTCTACTATATACTTTATACGGGGAGTTATATTCATTTCTCTTCTCGTATTTCTTCATAAGTCAACATTATAATATATACGATTTTGAACGAACCCTATATTTTGAGTCGAATTTAAGAATGGATATACTATAGAAACGTAAAATTTACATTCAATGTCGCATGCACTGCCATAATTAGGCTAATTTAGAGTCATAAGGTCGAAATTAACTAATTCCGAGATACTAAGTCGAAATTATAAAAGTAATTTGTAATGCCCATGTACCCTTTGGTACTGTTCGTAGAGGCAACACCAGAACATGAAATCCTCGGATATGAATGAAATGTAAATGTCATATCATCGAGGGAAATAACTTAAACTACCGAGTCGCACAGTCACCAACAAAATAAATCCTTTATGACACGTAAAATATATCATTATCCCCAAACAACGACCACCTCCTGAAATACCGTTGACAATGAACAACAATACCGAAGGTATCAAATGATCTTCAGCACAAAAGTGTGAACAACAGAAAGAAGCAATAATTCTTCATACAAAACCCCCGAAATCAGTGTAGTTCCTTCTGGCCTTTTATGCGATGTTATGTTAAATTCTGATATGACAAAAGGTGACAACGTTTAGCAGGCCACCCTAAGTGGTACCGTGGCACAGGAAGACATTCTTCATGGTCTTTCATGAGCTTTTCGAGAAGTACCGTGAGGTTCTGGGGTAATTCACAGATGTTTTTCATTCAAAAATGCTCTTGAAGTGGGTTTATAGGGTACGTGTTGAGTGTGATACATTTTGACATATGGTGTCATGTATGTATTCGTTTACTCACATGCACTTAGAATTAATAGGATGTTTTTCTGCTTCACATAAACTGCTAGAATGGAATTGTTGTACGTTTTTAAAATAAAACGATACAACTGATCATCTACATCTCTACGACAATACAAACTAAGTCATATCTTGAAATAGTCGACCGTGCTCACTTCACCAGACAGAAAGATTCAAAATTACTTATCTTGCATCTAGATTCTTCAACTTTATTCCATCGTCGCTGAAAGTTGTGCATTTCCTAACAGTGTTGATAAAACAACTCAATAAACACTTGTTCACTATTGGCCAACATAAATTACATGATCTTATAGTAATGGAATGAATGAAATATCCATTTTCTTAATCTTGAAATTATTGATATGAGGGAAGCAATATTATTTCATATATATTTGTATGTTCATATATATATGTATATATGAATATATTGTTGATACAATTATTCGCAATACGTTATCACATACAGGGTGTCCCTGGACTTCCTCTTTTCCTCTCGGGAATGTATAGATGGGGTCAAAATATCATCAGTACCTCATATAACTTTTGTTCCTTAAACCCTTCGTTACCAAGTTACGGGCCCTCAAAGTTACAAAATGAAAAATGTTTTTCTTTGATAACTTTCAAAGTGAATATTCAAAATCATCTAAATTTTGGTGATTGACTAAACAAATGAATTCCTTCGATGAGCTTTCATGCAGCTGTCAGTTGTTTTGCTACAAAATCAGGAATGGACTACCCCCGATGGTCCACACCCCATAACTTTGAAATGACAGATACTTTTTCAATAGTTTTCAACAAAATAAGGTTACGTAGACAATTTTCTGAATGAAAGTCGATCGGAGCAACGGTTCTTGATAAAAATGCAGTTTTACTCGACGACATCAAACCCGATCGTCCACCATTATTTGAAATGAAAAATGTTCACAGTAGAAATACTAATGCTAACGTTAATTCAACAACATTTATAACAGGGATAATACAAAATATGCTAAAATAAAGTCGCAAACAAAAAGTACAGTACCCAGTTTGAAAGTTTCATTCACAATGTAGATATTTTTTCAAATGAAATATCAAGTTATGTAGATTCGTGGTTTTTTTTGAACTAACAAGCTACTCCACTATGAAATATCGAATTCAGTCCATATGTTGTATGTACATGTGGAATAAGCACGTTTCGTGTTGTGTTATCAGAATCTCATGAAACTCAACATTTGGATGTTGCAAATTCGTATTCACAGCTTAAATGTTGAGGAGTTTCACTGATAAGTATAATTTCATGGGAGAAAATCTCCAACCCGAAGATGAATTTAGCTGAAAAAACGCACATCGAAAGACATAACTAATAAAGAGCAAACGAATGAACTACAAAAGCGGCTGCACATGAATAGGTGAAAAATATCCGGAGAATGAATTTATGTTCCATTTCTTCCACAGATGTTGACAAAAACACCTTGTAGAAAGAAATAAAATTAGTGTGGATAAAAAATGACATGCCGAGCATTTTCCCAATCGAACGTTACCGGCAAGAGAAACGTTCGAGCATGTCGATCGCAGCTTGAGGGAGACAGGTATGTCTAATGGATAATCAATTGGAGTCTGTTGTTTTATTTCGATATTATTGTAGGTTCAGTTTCATCAAAACGAGGTGATGAGGGCGCTCCCAGGGCTGTGCGTACCGTTGTATTGGAGGAAAATATTTTGGAAGCTGTCGCTGATGATCCTTCAATGAGCATCAGAAACCTATCAGAACAGTTCCATACATCCAAGTCCACTATTCATAGAATAATTAGGGAACAACTGCTCCACCCATATCACATCCAGAAGGTACATGCCATGATACCTGGAGATTTTCCAGCACGACTGGAATATGCCAATTGGTTCCTGGATAAGCAAAGAGAGGATATGACTTTTATTACTCGAGTTTTATTCACTGATGAAGCAGGTTTCAGTAGAGATGGAGTAATCAACTCTCATAATCTCCTCATGTGGGCCGAAGAAAATCCCCATGGGATATTGCAAACCAAACACCAACGGAAATTCAACGTGAATGTTTGGGCTGGTATCATAGGACATCATCTTATAGGACCATTCGTTCTACATGACCGATTGAATGGAGAACGTTATTCGGAGTCCATTCAGAACGATTTGAATGGACTTTTGGAACATGTTCCATTGCAAACCCAAAGAGATATGTGGTTTATGCATGATGGCACTGCTCTTCATTTTAGTTTGATTGTGTGGAACCATCTGAACCAGATTTTCCCCAATATATGGATTGGTAGAGGTGGACCATATTCATGGCCGCCGCGGTCTCCGGATTCAAATCCATTGGATTTCTTTCTGTGGGGGCATCTGAGAAGCCTCGTTCACGATACACCTATTCACACCAGAGATGCCTTGTTGAAAAGAATTACATTACATTTTGAAGCCATACGAAACGACCCTGGCATGCTATTTCAAGTGCAGAGAGGGTGTTTGCGCCGACTAAGAAAATGTATTGAGAGAGACGAGGGTCATATCGAGCAGTTTTTGTAGCGGATTTCACATTTCTGTTTGCTCTTGAGGCTTGCGATTGTTTAGTTCGTCAGGTAAGTGATTATAAAAGTTTTGCCCTCTTATAAGACGAACAATTTTCATACAGACTAGTTGAATGTTTCTGAAGTCTTGATAATTCGCCTTTTCTGGTAGGATATGCATGGAAATCACAGTTTCGATCGTAATTCTGTATCTGTTTTCGGAATAATAGAGTACATTTGTAAATATAAATGCACGGTACGCACATAACTTTATTCTCAATAAAGCGGGGTCTACAAGATTATCTGCAGTCTATTCTATATAAAAGTCGCATAACCCTCTTATAGGAAATACATATTTTATTTAGTTTTGTGATACAACCCCGAACAGCAATATTATAGGAAATATGGGCACATACAAGAGCAAAGTAAACATTTAATAGTTGGGCTCTATTGAAATTGGCCCTCAATTGTCTAATTGCGTAGTACCCACTGTTAACTTTCTTACTGATATGATTTATACCCGACTCCCAGATCATGTTACCATCGATATATGTACCAAGGAATTTGGTGTTATCTGATGATTCAGTTATTTCATCACCTACTCTAACATGAAAGTTATACATTTTTTATTTGTCCTGGAATGAAATTGCATCAGAACAGTTTTATTTGCATTCACCACCAAATAATTTTTATGACACCAATTAATGAATTCGAGACTCAATGTACTCAATTTTTCATTGGTTTTCCACTTTCACTAAAATCAAAATGATACTTTTAACTATAAATATGATTGAGGAGTAGGCTATGGTCACAACCCTACTCTGAGAATTCTCCGGAGATTTGCTCTCAAATAATTTGTCCACTGATATCGAGTGCTTTCAGTTCATGTTATATGAGTTATGAGTCAATGATAAAAACCAACTGAAATTGAATACTTCTATACTTTTTGGTTTAACATTTCAATTTCAATCATTATTTGACTATCCAACTATTCATAACCAAAATTGATTTCTCAAATCCTCTACAGTATCAAAACCCGCGTTTCAATGAAATCTATAATCGCAGATATTTTTGTTCATTTGGTGCATCCCATGTAGATTCACAATCAATGAAAACGATTCTCTTATCATCAAACACCTATGATATATTCAACTCAACTCCATCCTCTATAAAGACCAAATGCCCTTCGGATGATTACGATAAAATGCCAATCATTGCTTAATTATATCGACTCCAAAGATCTAGATAGCAATACCTGCAGTGCAATTGTATGAATAATGAGTCGAACACAACGCCTACTTTTCATTCTCCACGCTCCATTGTTGGATTTTTTGTTTGTGTATCAATTAGACCTAGTAGGGTTTATTGGAGTTGAGAGAAAATGTGTTTGAATTATCTGAATCATTTAATTCAGAATGTCGAATGATGTTGTTGGAACATTTGATCTCGTCATGAACATATTCCTGAAACTAGTTTTCTGGGGATATTGAAACTCGAAAATCAAATGTATTTTTTTTTCAATATTAAATGCCGAATAATGATCAATATTTGAAAATAATGGCAACATTGAAATGAACACACCAAATTACACAATGGTCATAAAAGGTGAGGTGATAAAAATATTTGCGGATTATTTACAGATAGCAGGATTGTGATACAAAAATATTAAACAAAAACACCTACCTACACCTACTGGATTCACCATATAGTTAGTGTAATTGATTCCCTATTTTGCAAACTACATAGTGCAAACATTTTTACGTAATCAAATGCTTCCCACACGCTTCTCCAAATATATCTGGACTATAAAAGCTCCAAAATGTGTACTTTTGCAACATGCCCCAGAAATCTTCCAACGGTTCATCTATGATACTCTTGAGGATGTACATGATGTTACTCCATATTTTGATGACATTCTTGTATCTGGCAAGACGCTGGAAGAGCATTACACAAATTTGGACAATTTTTAAAAAAATGTCAAATAAAGCTGAAATTTCATGGACATTTGATGAGTGGATCTAGCATTCCTCCTGAGAAGGGGAAAATCGAGAGAATACAAAATATCGAGCCGCCTGAGAATCGCAAAGTGCTTTAGTGCTTCTTTGGGATGATTGTGTTTTCAGAAATTTGTTCACCTAACCTATCACCAAATTTTCAACTAAGCAAACACCACCTAAAGGAAGCTTCTCAGCAAAAAAAACAAACGGCAATAGTCCTAAAATGAAAGTGACTGTCCTCTCTGTAGATGCGAGCCCCTTCGGAATTGATTCTGTCTCTCTCACTCCCACACAATGGAGGTAAAACCACATAGAAAAATACCTCTATGTGGAACGTTTCATAATTAAAATTGATCGTAGTTCCCTTTCAGGATAACTCAAAAAACCTCGACATGAACCATAGGGTTTCCATTGTTTTTCCATTCTTTTCAGGAGAAAGGTGATACTGATGAGACTATAAGATTTTGGATCGTCTGCTGGATGCTCCCATTATTTGGTATGAACTCCACTGCAGCTTCCCTTCAGACTTTCGGTATGTGACCGAAAATGAAACTGGCTTTGAACAGCCTTCTCAGGAAGGGCTCTATTTTATTATATCAAATCTCAAGCCCATTTTGCAGTAAGGCCATTCGAAAAGTTTGGAGCTCCTAATGGTCCATTTGAACTTTCGGGTGGGATTTTCCCCACTAGGCTCCTTCCAGGTGAGAACCTTGCAGATTGTCTTCAACAACCTTGGATCCAGGAGAATGTGTCTGAATGAGTACACGTATGCTTTCCTTCTGGTTTTCTGCATATCCACCGTTAGGCTTTTTGATCTGACAGATACTGTTGGTATGTTCTTTGGATATAACTTTCCGGAGGCGTTGAGCTGGAGCTAGTTCTTTAATTCCCTCACACATTCGCCTCCATGTTCTTCGTTTGGAGTTCCTTGTTGTACTCAGACTACAAAGACTTGCCATAAGATTATTGAAGTTCAATCTGGAGTTCGTTCCTGGCAGTAGAGATCTTGATCCTGAATTCATTGACACCACTTATCTAGACAAAATCTTCACGGGTTTTTCTGTGTTATTTAAATCATCAAAAGACGAAGATCGCTTGGAAAAAGCGTTCACCAAATATATTGTTCTTCAACTATGAAATCAAAAAATAATAGAACTTCAGAGACGGTATTTTGTATACTTCCAATTACAACCCTTTTAAGCCGAGAATTTTCATATTTAATCCATAGTGACCTCTATGGATTGAATAAATATGTTGTAATATGTGCAAAAACTGGCACAGAAAAAGGTTATCGTCCAGGAATAACAGCAGATATCCAAGATCAGGTGCTGTGTTGCCAGCAACCAAAAGGAACTATTATATGGACTCAATGGTTTCTGGTGTTCCTATGGAAACGATGGAAAATATATTTGCCATTTTCAGGCCCTCCACGAAAATATTTTTGGATAATGGTCCCCATTCAACAGTTCGAAATTTGTCAAATTTGCCAAACACATTAGACACTACATATCCAGAACGAAACGGAATGGTTGAAAAAAAAACAGTCAGTAAAGGTTTTACTGACAAAAGTTATGAAAGATCTATGTTGATCTATCTTGAATCATAACGTCACACCAAACAAGATATGCCCGCACCATTCGATTCATCATGGGAAGAAAATTAGGAAATATAAAGTTCACAATTCCCAAAAATTTCTTCGTGCCAAAATACTACATTGGAAGCATCAGGAAACACAGGCACAATAACTATCAAATCTTGAGCCTACGTGAGAAAACTAATTGAGAAGGGACCTAGAAACTGGAAACTATCTTTAATACCTTCCAGAGAGAATCACAGTTTATTGATTTACGGGATAATAAAGAAGAAGCAATGTCAGTTTTGGCAACTATAGGCCAGGACTCGAATCGTGACAATTGTCATGTTGACCCGAAACTGTTAAACATCCTGAACATTTTTTTTTATTGAGTTCGATAAACATTTCGAAAATGATATTCAATCTACTAGGTGGGGCGGGAAATGCCAAATTTTATATACTTATTTTGGCTATGCTGTCATTAGTTAGTCAGTTGACTTGTCAGAGTTTTGTAATGAGCTCCTTTGTTATGAAGACACTAATCAAATAAATTGCCTCCCGATGATTCAATAGACGCTACCTCAATCATAGGACTTTCCAATCCGGAATATACTTCATTGGAAATATTTCCTTCAAATATAGAAATTAGCTTCTGGAATGATATAATGAATTGTTCAGAATATCCTGGATAATTTGCTGTGAATTCAAATTATTCTATTATTTTTCATCACTTTAGAAAATCCTATATCCATAGGCAAGGTCTCCAACTTCAAACCGTCTATTCAATTTTGTTTTCATTTTTCAAAATCAAAAGAAGGCTATTTGATTTTATATCACAGCCCTCCTGTTTTCCAACACCCAGAGCTAAAAAACTAAAAAACTTTCTGAAGAAAGAGCGCAAATTATGATGTAGAGACCATAATGTTATCGCACTCCAGTACAGTCATAAATAAAAATAAAATATAATCAAAATATCCATCTGGAAGCTAATTTTGTCAAAGATTTCGACATCTGAGATGGTTTATTCTTAGTTTGTAGTTTTCAGTCAGAAGTTTCCATAACTTAAATATATAATACAAAGTTTCAAGTTTCCATGGTGAAACGTAAAATATCTTTTATTTTCCAATTCAATTACCAAATAACTGAAAAATCACAATTTTCAAGAAAAAACAAACAAAATCCAGAAAGTTGAAATATATGGATTTCCAGTTATGGAAGTATATAACATCTGTGATGAACATATGGAATGCATCTCTTCTGAATAAAATATGGCTTTTTTTTAAACCTTTATTAAAATAAATAAATATATACAATATTTCACCATACATAGTACCTCAAAGTTACTTATATTTTACAAAAAAAAATTAGATCAATCACAGCAGTAGGGCTAGAAGAAAAATACTTCATTGGAGAAGTTTTCCAAACAATTTTTTTTTAATTATCTTGAAGCGTTCTGTTCTCATTATATTTTTGAAATCTTCTAATTTGCCATTTGTTTCTATGTTGTTGAATATTAGACCACAAAATACCCAGCACCATACATTTAAGTCTTCTTCATTTATTATGTGCAAACTGAATATATCTTTTGGCTCGGCTTCTATCACGTTTGTTCTGAACTTCCGCGTCATATGTGTGAGGTCCATTCCCACGTATTTTTAGCATCACCACAAATACTTATTCTATGAACTAAACTATCTACAATCTTGCATTTTTCGCATGAATCCGTATCACGGATTCCGTGCATTTTTAATTTTTGACCTACTGGATAAGTGTCATTATTGCTGAAAAGCTGAATGTAAATCAACAGTTCCATTTTCGAATATTTTGTTGACCATGGATTTGTAGGAGACTTTGTTCGGTACATTTGTCCATGATAGTTGTTGAGTTTTCAGAAACAGAGCAGCAGCCTTTCTTTCTATATTTATCAGGTTCAGACCACCTCTTTTCGCGGGTAGGTACAGTTGCTCCCTTGCAACTCGATATAAATTTCCTTGCCATATATATTTCCCTGTACACATCACAATTTTTTGACAGTAAAGGCGATTCATGGATAGTATTTGTGCCAGATACCAGACCTTCGACAGAACATAAATATTGACAAACCACACTTTCCTGATCAAATCTAAGTTTCTAACATAGTTCAGCATTAGTGTTGTCTGGATGTTAGTCAGCACCTTTTCCCAGTTCGCTTTAATCATCTCACTGAAATTTCGCGAAACCTCCATCCCCAAAATTTTTACTTTGGTTTTGACAGGGTAATCCTGTATGTATTGTCTCAAGTTGTCACCAAACGTTCCCAAAGGTACTATAAAAGACTTGTTCATATTTATTTTGGCATTTGAGGCTCTTTCGTATATTTTGAAAGTAATATTTATGTTCTGCAAGTCTATTTCATCTCTGATGAAAATAGATACATCATCGGCATAAGCTGAGACCTTATGGCTTTTACTGTTTATTTCAATTCCTCTTACCGTAAAATCTATTAAACGTATCAGAGGTTCCAAAGCCAAACTGAATAAAATCATCGACATCGGACAACCTTGTCGTATAGACGTTTTAATTTTGAATGATTTAGAAAGAAAACCATTGATCAGGACCTTGAGAAGTTGAATTACTTTTTGATCAAGACCCGTTTTCCTCAAGACTACCCACATATAATTATGGTTCACTCTGTCGAAAGCCTGGGAGAAATCTAATGTCACAAGTGCACCCTTCTGATTATAATTTTTTTCATAGTGTAATATCACGTCTCTTGTTAGCATTAGGTTATTGAATATTGAAGTCTTATTGCCACATGTTTGTTCGCTCCCAAAAATTTTAGAGCAGTGTGATTCCATACGTGCTGCTAGTATTTCCATCAAAATTTTGTAATCTGAATTTAAAAGGGTTATGGGCCTGAATGAGTTCAGATCAACGGAGCTGTTTGTCTTTGGGATCAAGGTAATCACCGCTCCTGAAAAATCTCGTGGGGGCGCAACACCGTGATTTAAGAATAAATTCAGAAGCTTTGTGAGCTCGTCACCTATTTCATCAAAAAAATTCAAATAAAACTCGTAAGATAACATCGAGACCAGGAGTTATTTTTTTAGCCGATTCAGTCAACACTGTTTTGATTTTTTCCTTGCTAATTTCTCTAATTAGTAGAGAGTTCTCTAAATCTGAGATCTTATTTTTACTATGGCTCAGTAGGCATCTTACGTCTTGTTCATTAGTTTCAGTTTCGCCAAATTTCTTCTCAAAATGCTCTCCTGCGTATTTAAGAATATCTTTTGATGTACTGAGCGACTGTACGTGTTTAACTTCTGGATTAATGATTTAGTTTTTTTCCTATCTTTGATGAGTTCAAAAAGACTGTACTTATCATTTATGTTATCTCTGTTTCTGTTTTGGAAACGTCCATCTAGACTTCGAAACTGATTATAGAAATAAAACAACTTTTTTTACAACCAAGTACAACCAATATAAGGTAAGATATAATTCAAATATATACTTATATGTGCCTCAAAACTCTGCACACAGCATGCTGATATACATTTTCAGGAATTTTGAATTAAATCTAATACGATTAAAAAAAACATTACCCCCACTTGAGGGCTATTTCATTATTTAAACTTCTTGTTTCTATTTCATAAGCCGATGTATAATGATTATAATAACACATCCGCAAACAACCGCACTAAATGAGCCATTTCAGGGCTCATTGAATCAACATGTATTTTTTCACAAACGCCAAACAATCGTGAAGAGAAGGTGCCCAAATTCCTCGAACTCTTAAGGATATCATCATTCATACCAACAACACGCCAAAATGTTGCAGAATAAAGAATAACAAAGACTCAAGGGGATAGTTGATCTCTTCATTGAATAAACATAAAGCACCTAGTTATATCCGAGAGCATCTCTTTGTTGGTGAGATTATTTCGTTGAAAATCCATGATAATCCCATATTGAACGCGAAATCAAGCGTATAAGTTTCGACATTTTAGACGTCATTAGGATCTTTTAGCAAAATCACTAATTCCATTTATCATGGTTACATAAATCTTTTGGAAGGCAGTTTGTGAAGAAAGTGGATTGCTTTTGATGTTTGAATCGATATACCTTTTTGTTGGAAAAATACATACAACAAATTGATTTCACATCAGATTTCGTAGGGGTATACATATTGTATATTGGAAAGTATCTATTATCTGAAAAAAAAGTGATTGAACTTGTCATACTTATGAAGTAACAAAGATACAAAGAGCTGAAAAGTATTTTCCGTCCAGATATCATCAATTACGTTCTGCTTACCTGCATTCAAGCGTTCAAGTTCGAGTGTGACTCGCGCAATAATGGTTCCGTATCATTTACTACTTCTGAAAAAGGATTGTATTTTTCATAGAGTTGTTAATTTTGGAATTGAAAAACCAGAAATGACTAGAATAAAAATACCTAGTATTGCAAGAAAACGTATAAGCTTCATACATGATTGTATGAAAGCAGCTGATTTTTTTTATTTCAACTTGGAATTATACCCTTCCACAGCGCATGAAAAATGGTAACAGTCCATGGGATACCCATAACGGAAAGCTTTTTTCTCATCCTTGAACCAATTTTGGATGTACTAAACATACCGTTTTAGTCCGGAGTATACTTTTTTCCATTTCCATTAGCCTACTCTGAAAGTTATTTCCTCTGAAAGTTATGTTTTTTGACATTATATATCTCAAATGCACTGATTTGAATCAATTATCAGTAATTTTAACTTCAAATTTAGTCAAAAAACCCTGAGTTGAAAAAATTGCAAAAATTGAGAAAACTAAATTTTAAGACAATTTTGCATTTTATGTTAAATCCTGTCATGAAAGATTTTTCAAATTTTTATTCGTACTCAGCACACCAAAATACTTGGAAATTAGTTAAAAATAATCAAACTGCTTTTTAGTTTTGGATTCGTGTAATGGAATGATCACTGAAATGTTAATCTCCACATTGTTTTTTATATCACAGCCAGCAGTAGGTTTATTAGTGATGATGAGCAAATGTTTTATAAAAAAATAGGGTTCACCTTCTTCTATCAATTAATGAAGAAGAGGAAGAAGAGAAATTTATTGACTAGGTTTACAAGTTATAATACATTTGTATTAGGTCAATCAGGTAGAAGTAAAAGTGCATGACTAGGGCTCACAACAAATTAACAATACAGGAATATTTTTTAAAAAGACGCGGCCTATACTTGATGAAAATCCATAATTGAAGTAAATTATAAACACTTCACTATAATTTTCACAAAAATTGGTTTACAAAACTAACGACACTTGTTTTGCTATACTATAGCTTTGTCAAGTGGAATTACAATTACTGGAGGTTGATTAAAATAATAGAAGTAGGTAGTCGGTTGGATATTAGGTAATTGAAGGATTATTGAATGAAAAATTATTCATTTTCTAGTAAACAGTCCAATAATCTTTCAATTACCTACTATCCAACCCACTACCTGCTTCTATCATTTAAATCAACCTCTAGTAATTGTAATTTAGTTTCCACTTGACAAAGCTCTAGTATAGCGAAACACGTGTCGTGGGTTTTGTAAACCAATTTTTGTGAAAAACACAGGATAAAAAAAAGCAGGTTCACTCAGAACAAAGTCATTGTAAACGTACAGAGGTAGATATAAAAAAAATTATGGAAAAATGTTTACATGACGAATACATTGAAAACCTAGAGATAGAGAGATTATCACATATCATCATTGCTGAATTGTTAGGTAAAAAAGCATTTTCCGATTAAAAACAGTTCTTCGTAGATTTCTTATTTCGAGAGGCAATTTATTGTATAGATATTCTATGAATTTTTCTGTAAAACAGAAAGTTTGTTAGGTGTTGGTGCAAAATCTGTTTTGGTGTATTTCCAGCAGAGTGGCGTATATGTAAGCGGTGGGAAGGAGCATGATCTGGAGATCTCTGTAACCCGTCCCCGATATCATTCGACTAACTTTTTTTGTAAAACAAAAATTATGTTTGAATGGGTGGAATATCCCCACAAGGCAATTCCATATATTATATGACAGTGAAACAGTCCAAAATAGCTGGATCTGAGAGTATCTGCACCAACAAGGTTTTTCAATCTGCGAATCAAGAACGTGACACTTGACAATTTATTCGACAGTTTATCCACATGACTGATCCAATTAAGTATGTCATCAATGGATATTCCAAGTAATTCGACACTTTCACCTCCTGTTACCGTTGAGTTTGAAGATATAATGAGACTTTGATTTTTTGCCGAATTGAGCAAGAGCTTATTATTAGGCGTTGGCCATTTTCACGGTGAGTTCAGAAGAGTTAATCAATCTCTTAGTTATTGGTTCTTTCTATTAGAGTGGTGTCATCAGCAAAACGGGTGCAATTTTGGGTGAAATATGATAATATAAATCATTGATGTACACAATGAATAGGAATGGACCCATAACAGAACCTTGAGGAACACCATGAACGTTTTTCATTAGTACTGATTTGGTGCCTCCGACCGAAATGACCTGCGATCTCCCATGTGAATAATACTTGAAAAATTCCTAAGGAAGTCCACGAATACCATAACAGAAAAGTTCCTCAAGTAAAATATCATGGCATACACAATCGGAAGTTTTCGAAAGGTCACAAAGCGTTAATAAAGAATGCTCACCCTTCTAGAGTCCATCAACCACATTAGAAATTACTCGTAGTTGATTTGTTTTTTTCTGGAACAAAATTTCTCAGAATTTGTTTCCAGGTATGATATTAACCTTTTTTTGACTAGAGTTTCTATAATTTTCGCAATAACGGGAATGAAATGTGCGAAAGTTTTCTGCTATTTGGGGATCACCTTTTTGCAATAAGGCAAATCAACTGAATTCTTCAAAGCATTTGGATAATTTCTTAGAGAAAAGCAATCAATAATTGAAATTGATAATGAACAAGCAATAATATCAGCTATAGCTTTAATTACTGCGTTTTTCATCTCATAAAACTCTAGACAACTTGAATTTTCCAAAGACTTAATTATACCCTTCACTTCCTCGAGTGTTACAGGACAAAACGAGAAAGAATTTACAGGTGAACTAAGATTCTTCAAGTATTCAGTAGGTTCGTGATTTGCCTGCGATATGGAAACGATCAGCTTATTCGCAATATTGATAAAATGTTCATAGAATTCAAATTTCGATATGAGGGACTCTTTTTTTTTCAGGGGGTTTCTTTCACACTCGAAGTTGATTAGTATCCAGGAGTCCCTGCCAATTTTTCATAGAAGTTTCATACGATAACCTTTTGGTATCATTGATGGAACTCCTATTATTTGTGAGTTTAAAAGCATCCAATGCCACTTGATCTTTTGTGACATTTCACATGAGAGAGTGCTTCATGTTAGATAATTCTACATTGAACCAACAGACATGCAATTTTTGTTCAATTTTATGCCAGATAATTTTTAGAGAAAATTTCTTTTTTATATAGGTAATCAACATATTTATCAAGTGTCCAGTCACGGTGTTAGGGTCCTTAGTCAAAAAAATATCCCAACGAAATTTTTCAAGATCATACCCTAATTTTTTAATACCAAGTTGATTTTCTTCCTACAAACAATTTTATCCACGTGTCCTACAGTGGAATTATGATAATACTTCGCCCATGTGGTCTGATAAGCAAGGACCCAGAACCAGAGTGTTAAATTGTGCGCCGTCCAAATTAGAGATTATGTTATCAATACAAGTTGAACTAGCTGGACCAATTCTCGTGAAGTTCACGTTGAAGTCACCTGCTATAATCAGTTTTCTGTTGCTTTTCAACACCTTGTCTAGAAAAAAGCCAAACAAGCTCAGGAAACTTTTGAAATTTCCAGGGCATGATATGTAGAGGGAAACAAATAAAACATCTGAAATTTCAATTCCACAGATTTCTAGACCCTTTCACATGAGAATTCATGGATACATAAATGTTTGGAAGAAATCGAATTTTCAACAAAAATTGCTACACCACCATGTGCATAAATATGTCTACATAAATAACTTGCAAAGTAGTATCCAGGATTTGATGGTATTTTCATTCATACAGTGTTCTGACACACAAAAAATTTCAAAAGGATTATTTTCCACAAAAATAACTAATTTATGCACTTTGTTCGATGAACATTGTATATTAATGTGAAAAAGGCTCTCACCTCTTTGCAATTAACCTCAGAATGGTTTACTTTATAGAGTTGTCGACTGCTCTCTTGTGAAATGAATATATTGTTAGTGTCATCATTTTGTTGTGAATAAAAATTGAAGAAACCGATAGAGAACCAAAGAATAATTGCAAGCGCGTCTCATATTTAAATTTGAAATATTAGACCACATAACAATCCAGTTATAAATGGATATGGATCTGAAGGATCGAAGCAAAAATTGAATACAGATTGTATGCATTATTAGCCTGGATATATTCAAAGCAATAGCGACATACTTTGCACTAGTGCGAGAAAACTCGTTGTGCTAGGCCTATCTCGCACTTGAATCCTTTTTATCGGTACATCAAGAATGTATCCTGTGTGGTATTTCACGGACAGAAGTGGGTTCAGTTTCGACCAATATCTATCTAATCAGAATCTAATGCCCTGTCAAAAACTGAGACGTAAATAAACACATGTGACAGTCACTTTTTCACGGATGTCCTCTTGCCGTTTTTTACTAGCAAACAAGAATGGATCGAATATAAATTAATCAAGATTTGATGGAACTATTCGTCTGATATATGCTCAACCCTTTTCAAACGTCAGAAAGCAAGAATTGTTTCATATTTTCGATAATTAAATTAGGGCGCTGTGGTCGCCACACAGCAAGCCGTGGAGAATCAGGAATTCAGAGAGGAAATACAGAGACGGACCGAAAGATTTAGTGGGTAATTCTTCGATATCTTGGAAGCCAAAACACGAAGAAAAAAACTTTTAGAGAAATACTTTTTCAGTTACTGTTTCAAAAATATTCATAACTGTACAGGGTGTTCACAAAATTGGTACAACTTGAAGTGTACTTTTTTTTAATAAAACTTCTTGTATATCTTATGAATTCTCCTTGCCTTTTCGTCGATATAAATTAAATTGAAATCCGTTACTGCGTTGCCATGTTATGACTTATTTTCCTATTTTCACCAGTATTGGAGGGTCGTTCATAGTTCATTTAAATAATTCGATTATGGAATTTATTTTCTACAGACAGTAGAAACTGTTCCAAATAGATCAGTCGGGTGTTTTTGTGATATGTTTATATACAGGCTGTGAAATTTGAAATTTTGTTTAATTCAAACAATATTGATTCAGTGTTTCCAAATGGTACACCCAGTATAACCTCTCTATAATGTATGGTTCAAATCGGTTGGTTATTTTCAAAATGGCCGTCGTTGAAAGAAAATAAACTACACTCTTCAATATCTGTGAAATAGCAAAATTACTCATTGCTTGACCACGCCGCACGATGGTAGATCCGAAGAATAACAAATCATGTCCAGTTAAGAATTCAGGGTATTCCATAAACCAAAAGAAATAAATATCATCTGGAGTGGTAAAAACAGAAAAATAAATTATAACTTGGCAACGCTGCAACGGTTTTTCCCATCCTGAAAAGGCAAAAGAAAGGGAAATCAGTTTCGGGTACAAAATATATTTTTAATTCATCACCATATTCTTCATAGTCACAATCTAGAATACGGTAAATTAGTCTAGCATTGGTTCTCTCTTCATTAATTCATTGAAAATGAATTTTCAATGGCCAAAATAACGTCTCGGCTCTTGTACACTCGCCTAATCTTTCGATTCATTTTCCATTCACCAAAATAAAAAATCACCTATCCTTCTGTCTCTGGGTCTCCCACAGTATTTTTTGTCGGTGAAGTGGAGTTTAAAAAAAATATTTGGTTTTCCATCTCATTACATACAGTTAGTTATATATATATTCTGAAACTGTATTTCCCAGAATTGTATGATTGCTTGTTCTGAAAATACTTCCTGAATTACGTAATCACCACTACATCTACCGCTATACAGTAAGAATAACTGAAATTTTATATTTGCATGGTTCTGGTCACGTAATTCCCATCTATGGTAGCCAATCCACAGTTTTATAACTTGTTTGTGTCAATTGAGGTGTCTCAAACATTATGGCCACTAAGCAGAATCACCTTGAAAGTTCTCAAACTTGAAAGTGGAGAATAATCGTTGCGGTAACCATCATGTACCACTTAAATATCACTTAGAAGTCACAATCACTTTCAATAGAGTATGCTAGTTTCGGTGACGTTTTAGTACCTTCCATCAAACCTTCAATGTGGCAGACATTTGATTTTGATATGTGGCGATAATTGCCACGTTCTTGCTTTTTCCATAAGTGATTGCCACAGTCCGCATTTAATAAAATTCACTACAAAGTCACAGTTACTTTCAAAATTCATCATCAAGTGACCGTGGGTTGGTCCGCGCGATGACGAAAGCTAACCTAACTTTTCTCAAATGATTTTTTTGTGGCTTACAAAAAGTTTGTTTTACCTGTGACGTAAAACGTGAATGATAGTTATCCAAAATGAAATGGGTCATGCGTTTTCGTTAGACAATTTTTCTTGATTTTGAAGAGACCGTGGATTGGTCCGTGCGATGACAAAAACTAACCTTACATTCCTCATATTACTTCATTGTGGCTTACAACAAGTGCGTTTCACCTGTTACGTGAAATGTGAATGATATTTATTCAAAATGAAATGGGTGTTGCGTTTTCAATAGACAATTTTTCTTGATTTTGTATAAAAAGACTAATTCAAATATATCGGATCTCTGACTTGTGCGGCTGGTTACTATTCATAATATAAGACCTGTTGTACTTCTCAGATCATAACTTTGTAGTGGTGAGTCATGAGCCTGCGCCACTTTTTAGTGATGGAAAAGTTAATAAGTTAGTTCCACTGGCCAATTTATGATGAGAGAAACTTCAGAGTGGTATATTTTCGGTTTCTGCCACTTTGAAGTTATATTCTCCAAAAGCTGCCATATTTACAGGAATATGCTGGGAAGCCATGATTAGAGAAATGAACGAAAAATTCAGTAGGTTTATTTGTCGTCAGTACTACATCAAACGAAAAAATTCATTACGTAAGAATTGGTTTCAATATTTTTTTTATCAATCTTGGTTACGATTGATAAAAAAAATATTTGATGGATTTAAGTACATAATTTCAGAGGCGAGTTATTCTCCAAATTATAATGTTTTCCTCAAATAAAGAGTATTCAGATGGCGCGTGCTCACAATCGAGCTACAACACCCATATTTCACAGTGAACTTTCAATCTTTCTAATTTTATCCCGATCATAAGTATCCAAATTCAATATTGTTTCTCAAGTGTTTGTATGTTGAATATTCTTTTATTCATAGTCGATCAAGTGTTAGAAATAAATCAGGAAAAATTTAAAAATGGGAAATATTCATTATAAAAATTTGTTAGCTAAATATCAAGTACACAAGCGCAGTCAGTTGTTCAACGTGTCTAGTGTAGGCCACTACATATCCACGTTTTTGCCAGGTGACCACAACGTGGTTTGAATGTGGCTTTCTGAGATCCAGGAATGTAGATCGGATCGTAGCAGCCACCAAAAAAGTGTTCCCCATTTTGGTAGCCACCGCGTGATAGAACCATGGCAGTGGTTGTGGTCAAACACTCCAAAGTTTTCCAGGATAGTGGCCGCTACGTTACGTCCACTGAAAATGATACTTGGGTTGGGACCAATTTCAAATCATCGCGTTCTAGGTAAAAGTAGGTTAAGTAGGTGTGAAAAATGTATTTACAACAATTTCAACTTGAGTGATTACGCAGGTTCATTGAAGAATATGTTTTTTGACGCAGTCAACCGCAGAAACACAATTAAATAGCAATTTTTCCTTATCATTAATATGAATCAATGGGAAAATCCGTTTAGAGACAAAGTTTTTCTATTCAACATTCTGCATGAGAAAATTAATTTAAAAAACTTTCTAGGATGTACGAATCAAAGTCAATTATTTCAGTTACAGAAGAATTCTTCAGTATATTTTGCATTACAAAATCTTATGGAAAAATCCATTCGTAACTGAATGAATCCATAGTTTTGAAATATCATTTTTCATACGAAATCCCCTCCACTCGAAATGATCGCGAATTTGCAGATACACTTCAATGAAACCTTCATCTCATTTTGATTACTGATATATGGATAGTGTTTAGGATCATCATTTCCAAAATATCTCATTTGCCGGATGTGGTATAGCTTAATATGAGTAGAATGTTTACATCCATTACGAAGACAGCCCTAGCTGAGTAACCTGAAGAACTGAATGGTATTATAGTCACCAGCTGAAAAATTTTGCTTAGTTTTCCACTTTCGAAAACTGCTATGATGACTGATATATGAGTTGAAAACACACCTTTCCCGACTGAAAGTGACCGACTCTTAATAAGAGATAAACAGGGTGTTATGTAATAAGTGTCCGATATTTAACAGGACGATTCCTCGGTAATTTATAAGGTGAAAAGTTCATATAAGCATGGGTCCGCAGTGCTTCATTTTTGATATACAAGGTGTTAAAAATTTATTTTTATTTTGGTTTTTCGTAATTAATTTTGAAAAAATGTCGATATTTGGACGAAAATTGGTATTTGGGAATTTTTTAATGTGATAAATTCAAATTTGATTTTAATTTGGCCCTTAATTGTAGGGGGCGCCGCCTACAGGTCACACAACTTTGTATGTATGATTCACATTTTCTAGAGAAAAAATCGATTCCTCTATCATTTTAACCTAAAAAAGGTATTTTCTTCAAAAGTCGCTACAAGCAGCCGTTTTGAAGAAATTTTGATTTGAATTAATCGATGCTTGTTTTTGTAAAAAAGTAAAACAATTTTTATTTTTTTTTTATTTTAACATAGAAACATTTTAAACGCTAATTTATAAACAACAATAAACAATGGAATACTAGATATAAATCTGAATCAAAATCACAATGAATGTTCGAAATGTCCACCTCCTGCCTGTATGCACGCATCCAATCTTCTTCTCATTGATTCGCCCACTCTTTGGAAAATTGCTGGAGTATTTTGAATCGTTCTACAAGAGTTGATATTCGATTACTAATTTCTTCTTCATTTTGGATAGGTGTCTGGTAAATTAAGGATTTTAGATGTCTCAACAGGAAAAAATCCAAACTGTTGAGGTCTGGTGACCTAGGGGGCCATGGTTGAGTCCCTCTCCGACCTATCCAAAGGTTGCCGAAAGTTTGATCTAAAAATTCTCCCGCTTGGATGCTAAAATGTGCCGGGGCACGGTCATGCATAAACCACATTTAATTTCGTAGTCTTAGCGGAACATCTTTCAGTAAAATAGGCGAACCTCCTTCAAGAAAATGACGATATCTCTCTCCGTTTAATCTTTCCGGAATAAAGAAAGGACCTATAAAATGAACTCCAAGGATTCCTGTCCACACGTTAGGAGAGAACTGTACTTGGAAATGTGATTCCTGTATCGCATGGGGGTTTTTCTCTGACCACAAACTATTGTTGTGAAAATTGCGTATAGCGTTGCGTGAAAAATTTGATTCGTCGGTAAACAGGATTTGATTTTCAAATGAGTTATTAGAGAAACCAACGACAGAAATTGATACGTAACGGAAAGTCACGAGGGAGTAGTGTCTTAACTCTTTGAATATGGTGGGGATATAACAAATTATCAATTAAAATTTTCCACACCAGAATATGAGAAACGTCAGCGCTATTTTACTGGAGCTTGTTTTCGGGTGTTCTCACACCAGATTGAGAACTGCTTCCTCGGTTTCTAGGGTTCTTACCGTCCGATGGGCACTTGACAGATGACTAGCTTTCTCAAAACTTCCTGTTCCACTTAATCGAGCGTGAATTCTTGGAAACGTTTTTGAAGTAGGAGTTGTGCAGTTCGGATAACGCTCCTGATACAAACGTCTAGCCTCATATGCATTTCCGTTAGCAAGTCCGAATGTAAAATGTATGTCAGCATACTTTGCATTGGTAAAGTTGACCATTTTTCAACAAATAATCACAATAATAATAAACAGAACTATTTAACGATGCGTCAAGATATTATTTTTGACATGACAGCACAAAGAAAACCATTGGAATAAACTCAGTAGCCTACTTGATACTTTTATTTTCAAAGAGTTCGCGAATCAAAGAGAAGAAGATTGGATGCATCGATTCATTTAAATCAAAATATCTCGAAAACAGCTGTTTGTAGCGACTTTTGAAAAGCATACCTTTTTCGCGTAAAAATGATAGAGGAATCGATTACTCTCCTAGAAAATTTGATACATACATGCACGAAAAAGTTGTGACTCCCCAAAAGAGACAAAGACCTGTTTGCGGCGCCCCCTACAATTAAGGGCCAAACTAAGATCAAATTTGAATTTCTCATATTAAAAAATGCTCCAATAACAATTTTCGGCCAAATATCGAGATTATTTCAAAAATAAACAAAAATAAAAATAAATTTTCTACACCTTGTACATAAAAAATGAAGGCCTTGCGGACCCATGCTTATATGAACTTTTCACCTTATAAGTAACTTAGGAATCGTCCTGTGAAGTATCGGACACTTATTACATAACACCCTGTATAGTGGACATGAAAATATCTGCTGACAGAATGATCAAAATTCAAACTTAAGACAAAGAATCTTGTGATATAATCTATAACTATATCTCTGCGTTCATATCACTTCAATAGATTGAGAAAAATATGTCAACACCATTTGGTAAAGCAATCAATCATCAAGAAATAGGTGCCTTGCTTATATAATAAATAATACGCTTTTATTCACACAATAAAAATACAAAATACAAAACATATGTCAAATTATTTGTGAAACAAAGCAAATCCGATAAATGTATACACACCTGTTTCGGTATGAGAAATATGAATTATAAAAAATAGAATATTTGAATAATGAACAGGTATAAAATACAATAATAAATTATCAGATATATAGTATAAAAGAGTAAATGTTCAAAAGACAATGTTATTTGATAAAATAACAGAAATATGTAAAACATTAAATTGTAGGCATTTAAAAAGAAAATCATATAACTAAAAATGTTTGTTAGTGTTCGGTATCAAAAACATAAAAACAATATACTGTAAGGTATCGAAAGAATGCCGATGTAAATTGAAACTCTTTCATATGAATGGAAACCCTAAATGACCAGAGATTGATTGGAAATGTATTGATAAACAGCAAAAATCAATAGACCCGCACATATCCCAAAGGTGTAAAGAAAGGAATTGGAAGGATAATTATAATCTGCAGATTTGCTGGCCCATTGGCTGCGTCGATGGAGTAGATGCTGAATGTGACGTCATCTTTTCAGTTCGGTTTATTTCACATTCCAATGGAAGGGTCTCCTTTAAACGTCTCTCCAGAAAACAAGTGAACTTGAGTCCAGTCCGGACCTGTCTGAAAACCAGGTAAAAGCAATTCCGATGGCGTAATGACAATTTGTTAACATTGTACTGTGAATAAAATGAGGGGTTGCTTACTGAGGGGTGTCAAATGGTCCTGTATTATTCCTGTACATTGCTCTTAGACGGGGAGTTTGCACATATTTTTGACTATTGACGTGCAACTCTTCTTTAATGTTACTTATTGAGCTCCACTTTAAGGAATTCCAATCATCTGAGGCCTCTTTCAGATATAACTCATGTTATTCATAAAATTATGGCTATGAGTTAATTTTTTATCTATTCACTGAAAACTAAGCGATATACTTCCAGCGTGAATGCCGGTGTATATCTGCGTTGATTATAAATTGAATTCAAAAAAATTATTTTCAGTATTACCAAGAATAAAATTGAAACAATATAAAAGTTCTAGTCATAATTACCTTACTGTTTCTAACGACTGGAAATGTATCATTAGTATTTTTACTCTACCCCATTGTATATGTATGTATATATATAAATATATATATAAATATATATATATAAATATATATATATATATATATATATATATATATATATATATATATATTCTTCATTTTCTCGGAATAAGGGCCTTAGTCAGTCTATATATTTTCATTTCATTCGACGTTTCAACATTTTTTATGTCATCTTCAGGTAAAATATAATTCAACTATTATTCTTTCATTTCATTTCATGTTTCATGATTGAATCTTGTTAGATTCAACAACGTTCATTCAATCATGAAACATGAAATAAAATGAAAAATAAAAGTAAAAAATATATAGACTGAATAAGGCCCTTATTTCGTGAAAATAAAGAATATGAACATATGTGGTCAAGAAATTAAGAAAAAAAATATATATAAATATATATATATATATATATATATAATATATATATATATATATATATATATATATATATATATATATATATATATATATATATATATATATATTCTTCAGTTTCGGAATACAAGTATGATTAGGTCAGTTTTTATTATTCCCCTCAACAACGTTTCGACAAAGTTTTGGTCATCGTCAGGTTAAAAACAGTAAAAACATGGAGTTTGAAACATAACACGTTACTTAAGACAATATTAAAATATCTATGATATATAGGAGTATGACTTGACACTTACAAACTATTCTATATATATATTTATTTGCTTTTGCATTATACGAAAGTTGTTGAAGGTGTGTGATTTCTTTGTTATGTTATGGTTTATCTTCCATATTTTTTCTCCTTCTTTTATTTCGAGAAACTGAAGAAAATATATATGTGGAATTGAAGAATATATATATATATATATATATATATATATATAGGTATACATATATATATATATATAGGTATACATATATATATATATTCATATATATATATGAATATATGGTGTGGAAACCTATAATGGAATAAAATCCGTATCTCCATAATGGAAATATATTCAGAAAAATCCTCGGACTGGTCGATTTTTATTTTTGAAAATCTTTTTTTTACATGAAATTCTTCAACCCGGCTCTGCAGATCAACCCCATCCAAAATTCCATATCCGTAGGAAGCCATTTGAAAGATTTAAAATTCATTGAAATTCTCGTCCAAATTGTTGATAATGGTAGGTACTGTTTCTTACTGTCTGATTGTATTATTCGTAAAACAAATTCACCTTCTTATTTAAAATCAGATTTTGATACGGAATATCCGTCTACGCCTATGTTTCCCTAATGTTTTTTTCCTTGATTTCTGAAAAAGGGACATTTTGAAACTGAAGAAAATATACTTATTTATTTGTGTCAGATTTTTTGTTATTTTCGCAGGTACTTGTAGAAAATGTGGTAAAAAAAATGTTTGCACAGAAATGGAAAATGTTTGCACAGAAGAGAGCATCCTTTCATTGACGATGATACTAAACTAAATGCATTGTTGGAGAAAAAGAAAATCCACCGACTTCTGCAAGGAATACCAATGTAAATCATACAATGATTACAAAACTGCTAACAAACTACATCCCCGCAAAATTCACTCGACACAAGACTTATGTGAAAATGATCTCGACCACCGGATTGAATTTTTTAGGAAATGATGAGAACGTTAGACCAATATGAATTATTACTAACCCATGTATTGTTTTCTGATTAAACCACCTTACCCTTCATGGACATGTAAATCGTCAGAATTGTATATACTGGTTTCGAGAAAATCCTCACGCGAGAGTTACAGACTCAGAAACCAGAAAAAGTAAGTACCTCAACTAGTTGAGTTCTTAGTTAGCAAAAATTGAACTGCCTGATTCGCTTTTTCAGGCTGATTAATGGGCTCTGTGAATCTGATCATCCTCAGTTTCATTTTTCCAATTATTTTCGTTTTATATTAATTTTCCTTGTTTCAATCACGGCAGTTTTTATTTCCCTACTTTTCAAATCTCTGCATGTTTAAAAAATTGTGCACGATCCCAAGTAGCATTTTAAGTGGACAGAACGTAGCGGCCACGATTCTGGAAAACTTTGAAGTGTTTGGCCACGTAATATACACGGTTCTATCACGCGGCGGCTACCAAAATGGGGAACACTTTTTTGGTGGCTGCTACGTTCCGATCTACGTTCCTGGATCTCAGATAGCCACATTACAACCACGTTGTGGTCACCTGGCAAAAACGTGGATATGTGGTGGCCGACACGTTAAACAACTGACTGCGTTTGTGTGAATAATATGTAGCTCGATCTCTGTTCAGCAACATATTTTTGTGATCGATCAACTCACTCGAAACTCGATCAACTTCAGAAATATATAGCATATAAACAAACGTTTAAGGGAGTATATTGAATTTGGATACTTCTGATCGGGATAAAATCAAAACGATTGAAAGTTTTTTGTGAAACATGGGTGTTGTAGCTTGATTGTGAGCACCGCCATCTGAATACACTTTATTTAAGGAAAACATTATAAATTTTGGAAATAACTGGCGTCTGATATTATGTACTTGAATCCCTCAAACATTATTTTGTCAATCTTGGTTAGTTGGAACAAATATTTACGTAACAAATTACTACGTTTGATGCACTGCTGATAACAAATAAATCTTTATTGAATATTTCGATCATTTCTCTGATAATGGCGACCCAGCATATTCCTGTAAATATGGTGGCTTTTGGAGAATATAACTTTAAAGTGGCAGGAAGTGTAAATATACCACTCCAAAGCTCCTCCCATCATAAAGTGCCTAGTGGAACTAAATTATTAACTTTTCCACCACTGGAAAGTGGCACTCACGTCGCAGGCCCATGACTCACCACTTCAGAGTTATAACCTAAAAATTACAATAGGTCTTGATTCCTTGAAAGGGGCGAACACGTCGAGCTATCATAACCTGCCACTTCAAAGTTTTAACCTCGAAATTGTGGGTACATGTTCATTAATTGTTAAAAAAGGACATGTAGCAAGTATAGTGGATTTATGCAGCTCCAATCAACAATTATCAAGTACCAATTATCAATTAACAAGTAATGAAAATGATGGCATTTATGCAAACAGAGTTAACAATTAAAGTATACATATTAAGCAGGAGCACAAGTCAGAGATCCCATCTATTTAAATTAACCTTTCTTGTACAAAATCAAGAATTTTTTTTTATTGAGAACACAAACCATTTTATTTCGAATGGATATCATTCACGTTTCACGTTATAGGTAAAACGAACTTTTTGTAAGCCACAATAAAATAATTCCGGGAAAGTTAGGTTAGTTTTCGTCATCGCACGGACCAATCCACGGTCACTTCAAAATCAAGGGAAATTGTCTATTGAAAACGCATAACCCATTTCATATTGCATAGAATCATTCATGTTTCACGTAACAGCTTAAACAAACTTTTTGTAAGCCACAATTAAATAATTTGAGAAAACTTGGGTTAGCTTTCGCCATCGCGCGGAATGGTGAATTTTGAAGGTTATCGTAATCACTTATGGAGATAGCAAGAACGTGGCAACAATCACCACATATCACAATCAAGTGCCTACTACATTGAAGATTTTATGGAAGTTACCAAAACGTCACCGAAACTATCATACTCTCTTGAAAGTGACTGTGACTTCTAAGTGATATTTAAGTGGTACAGGATGGTTACCGCAACGGTTATTTTCCACTTTCAAGTTTGAAAACCTTTAAAGTGATTTGCTCAGTGGCCATAATGTTTCAGACACCTCAAATGACACTAATAAGTTATAGAACTGTGGAGTGGCTACCATAGATGGGAATTACGTGACTACAACCATACACATATAAAATTTTAGTTATTCTTACTGTATAGTGGTAGATTTAGTGGTGATTACGTGATTACCACCGAGTCGAAGTTGCAGTATCAGTTTCCGTCACTATAATGCTGCTTGGGATGGTTCATAGTTTTTTTTTACCATACACATAACTCATAAATTTTTAGTATGACAGACAAATAAATTGTTTTTTCCAGAAATGTATTTTTATTTTTCAGATAGGACTGTTCTTTGCTCATCAGTTACGTTTTCTATATCTACAATGTCGGATCTGATCCCCCCGTCTAACAGGCAGGCAACATCTGTATCATCAGGTGAGTGCTCCTCCTCTTCAGACCACACGCACAGCCTTTACACCAACACATTAATAAAGGTATGCCGTTATTAATACTAATATACTTTTTCATACTCCGATCCTGCGGCTACAGTTGGTCAGACGAGTCATCGAAGATACTTTCTACAGGAACGTACAATAAAGAAACAGGGTATATTTTACTATCAAGTAATCCTGCCAGCGAATTGCTGTAATTGATTGACTGTAAACGTTTTTTATCTCCGGTTACAGTCCGATACGTTGACTATTCGTTAGAATTTAACTTTACAAATTCATCAAACATGTGCCGGTTCCATTCTGAGCCGTTTTTTGGCGCCCATGTATTCAAAACGTATTCGTCCTATGTGAGTGAAGTTAGCAACGAATTCGTCAGCAACGTTTCTGGAAAAATCGTTGCCAGCAACGATTTGATGGGGCGGATTTCATGCAGTTCAAAATTATTTTTTATGGTTTTTGAGGTGAGGAATCTCACAGAGTTTGAAATGAACGTAATACAATGAAAACCTGTTGAAAATATAAACATGATGTTCATAAAATCAGATGTGAAATCATCTGCGACTGAAAGATAAACTTTAGTCACTATCTTCCATCGTCAAGATAACCTCTTGTGGGGTATTCATGTTTCCCTTTTCAACAATGAAAACCATTGTGCCTATGTACCACAGTTAAATAAATTGAAAATTTGAGAATGAAGCAAGAAAATTCGGTAATTATCAATTAATCTACATGATGTCGAGTAACTCAAGAACGAAGAAAAAAGTCACCTTGGAATTCGACCAGATTATGAAAAATTATGTGGTCTTTTCAATAGTTATCGAATATTTTTTCACAAGCTTTCATTAAGTTTTTCCACTTGTGTGTTTGTTCATCAGTTTGGGTCAAATCTTGCAAGTAAAGTTGAACCCTAGGCGTCCGATAACTTGGAATTTTGCAGGTGGTTATAATTCCGTTGACAATGTATTATTTTTGTTGGCAAAAAAGCAAAATGGCGGCTCCAAGACGTCCGACGAGATTTGTGGTCTGATTCAAAATTGGTATGTGGGGTTTTGAGGTCGGAGATTATGATTTTATGTCAAAATTATTTCATTCAAGACGGCACACGAGTTTTGTAATAAAAATTGGTATGTGGGGAGATTTAGGGTCAGTCGGAGAGTCGAAAAGTAATTAAAACCCCGATTTTTTATTGTTTTCGTTATTTTTAAGACGTATATCTTGAGAACAAGGAATGATGCCACCGTGAAATCCGACAATAATATGGAGAATGATGTGTTCTTTCCATCTGTAATCGAAATTTTCTTTAAAATCCGGTCGGAAAGTAGAAATGGAATAAAAATCACAATTTTTTATTGTTTTTGACATTATTAAGACGTGTATCTTGAGAACAAGGAATGATACCACCGTGAAATCCAACAATAATATGGAAAACAATGTGTTCTTTCCATCTATGATCGAGGAAATTTTTAAAATCAGGTCGGAAAGTCGAAATGGAATCAAAATCCCAATTTTTTATTGTTTTTGCCATTTTTAAGACGTATATCTTGAGAACAAGCAATGATGCCACCTTGAAATTCGACAGTAATAAGGAGAATGATGTGTTCTTTCCATCTATAATCGAGAATTTTTTCAAAATATGGTCGGAAAGTCGAAGTGGAATTAAAATCCCAATTTCTCGATTATAGATGGAAAGAACACATCATTTTCCATATTATTGCCGAATTTCACGGTGGCATCATTCCTTGTTCTCAAGATATACGTCTTAAAATTGGCAAAAACAATAAAAAATTGGGATTTTAATTCCATTTCGACTTTCCGACCGGATTTTAAAAAAATTCTCGATTATAGATAGAAAGGACACATCGTTCTCCATATTATTGTCGAATGTCATGGTGGCATCATCCCTTGTTCTCAAGATATACGTCTTAAAAATAACGAAAACATAAAAAAATCGGGGTTTTAATTACTTTTCGACTCTCCGACTGACCCTAAATCTCCCCACACACCAATTTTTATTACAAAACTCGTCCGCCATCTTGAATGAAATAATTTTGACATAAAATCATATTCTCCGACCTCAAAACCCCACATACCAATTTTGAATCGGACCACAAATCTCGTCGGACGTCTTGGAGTCGCCATTTTTTTTTTTGCCAACAAAAATTCTCTAATACATCGTCAACGGAATTATAACCACCTGCAAAATTACAAATTATCGGACGCCTAGGGTTCAACTTTACTTGCAAGATTTGACCCAAACTAATGAACAAACACACAAGTGGAAAAACTTAATGAAAGATTGTGAAAAAATATTCGATAACCATTGAAAAGACCACATAATTTTTCATAATCTGGTAGAATTCCAAGGTGACTTTTTTCTTCGTTCTTGAGTTACTTGACATCATGTAGATTGATTGATAATAACCGAATTTTCTTGCTTCATTATCAAATTTTCAATTTATTTAATTGTGATACATAGGCACAATGGTTTTCATTGTATTACGTTCATTTCAAACTCTATTTGTGAGATTCCTCACCTCAAGAACCATAAAAAATAATTTTGAACTGCATGAAATCCGCCCCATCAAATCGTTGCTGGCAACGATTTTTCCAGAAACGTTCCTGGCGAATTCGTTGCTAATTACACACACATATTCGTCCTGTGATTCAAATACACAAATACATGCAGTTGAAACGATGACGTCATATATAAAACGATTCAAAACGTATTCATAGAGTTTTGAAACCAAGTCGAACTCAGTTTCAAAACATAATTCGTTGTTTTGTGATTGTCATGATTGAAGACGTGGGTGGATGAGGATGTTATGTTCCAATTTTTTTCAGTAAAGTGAGGTCAAAATTTTGTTTATTTGATTTTTTTACATTCAAGACTAACAAGCAACGGTGTGCCCAAGTGGTTATCGAAGATCATCAAATTCCACTCACAAATGATTCATTTATGTGAAAGATGGTACATACGAGAAAACTTTCATTTATGCAAAAATAAACAGATTTTTTAGGATTGTAACATAACATCACCTTCATCCATTCGAGTCTTCAATTCATAATGATAGCCCAAATAAATCTTGGTAGTGGGACATTCCACTAATAATTGTGGGAGTTTAAAATTTTAAATGAAAGAGATTGAACTAGGAAATTATATATTAACAACTGAGTTGGAAACCTGAGTTTATCAAAATATTGTCTACGACTTTCTCACAGAAAATGTCTCAAGTTAGGTTCGATTATTGAATCGTATTCGGAATTATGCATTCTTGCGGTTCGTGATAATAATGACGTCACGTAGAATCGTATTCAAATGCAAGATTGAATACGTTTTCACGCCAGAAAACACCTCTGAGTGTGGATTTATGCAGCACTAAATAAAAAATATCAAATAACAAATAGCACGTA
Source organism: Gonioctena quinquepunctata (assembly GCA_018342105.1). NCBI lineage: Eukaryota > Metazoa > Arthropoda > Insecta > Coleoptera > Chrysomelidae > Gonioctena > Gonioctena quinquepunctata. Next base: position 197,495 of record JAFIRS010001256.1, on the reverse strand, counting down.
ACAAATAACAAGTATAAGTTGAATTTCTTATTTTTCAATGACACTGTTTATGCAGCCAAGTATCAAATATCAATGAACAAATAACAAATAAGAAGTTGACTAACTTTCTCTTTCTACGTTAATTGAACGTGATTTTCTTATTGTGCGCAACAAGTACGCAGGTGACCGTTGATTGGCCTGTCCAGTGAAGAAACTTAACCCAACTTCTGTCAAAACAAACGATATCATTAACCGACGAAACGAAAGAGGAGGAGGTTCTCTAGTCGACGCGTATATATTTTCAATATTTTTTTTTATGTATGATCACGCATAACTTTCTACTGAGGCGTCCGATTCCGATAATTCTTCACTCAGTGGATAGGGTGTACTTCGAAGTTGGTCCCATTTGAATTTGAAAGATGAAATCCACCCCTAAAGGTATCAAAGTGAAGGATATTGATCACTCACCCTCTGAAATATGGTCCGTTAACCGATTCTATCAGGCATAACTTTGTACTGGGATTTCCGATTTGTATGATTCTTCTATTATCAGATAGGGTATACCTCATAGTTGATCATATTCGGATTTCGAATGGAATTATCCACCCTTACGGGTAGCAAAATAGGGGATAATTGATTTTTCACTTGTGAACATTGTAGTTGACAATGACAGATCGCTAGTGTCATTATCACAATCATTATATTCTATGGGAGGATGGAATGAGTAATGAGTAATGAAATAAACTAACCAGAACAACAAAAATATTTTATATTACAACACATAGTAAAAGTGGATAATCATATTATTTGACTGGTAATAGTTGAAGTGAGGTGGGTAAGTAAGTATTTTGGAAGAACATAATCAAAAAACAAGCAGTTAGTTATCAGTAGATTTCAGACACAAAAAATTTAAAAATAAGAACTTTTTAACAAAACATTAAACCGACGAAATACGGAACTAAATAGTAAAGAATAAAATAAGCCTTTTTAGTCTCGATAACTAAGCTCCAAAACTAATGTAAGTAACTAATTTTGAGTCGGCGCCAAACAAACAATCAACGAAGATCATTAAATTACTTTAATAAAATTATTAGAATGTCACCGCCCAACTCGATGCCATCATTTTACGCCTTACCTAATTCATTTGCTTGTTTGTTTGGCGCCGACTCAAAATTAGTTACTTACACTAGTTTAGGAGCTTAGTTATTGAGACAAAAAAGGTTTATTTTATTTTTTACTTGTCAGTTCCGTATTTCGTCGGTTTACATTTTTGGTAAAAAGTTTTTATTTATGTTTTGTGTTTGCTTTTATCGAGGGTTCTGTTTGGAACAAATATATTTTGAGATGGAATTCGACGACGCTGTTCTTGTGGACCTTGTTCGAAAAACTGACTTGTGCGCCTGCGTACCATTTAGTGCTAATTGTTAATTTGGTGTGCATGAATGGTAACATTTTCACTACTTGTTATTTGATATTTGTTACGTGATATTTGTTATTTGTTATTTTGTGCTGCATAAATCCACACTAACTAATCCCGATTTTTTCACTTGATTGAGTTTCCTATTCTTATTTCTCAGAACGAGCTATTTCCAAATGTATTCTATGTCCCCCGCATAGTTATCTGCTGTAGGTTCAATCTTTGCCCTTCATCATATTTTTTCAATGTCCAATTGATCCAACCTCTGAACCAACAGATGTTTACTTTCTTCCACAAACTATAAAATGGAAAGAATGAATCTTCGGCAAAAGCATGGAAGTAATTGTCAGATTATTCAGGAATTCGAATTGTTATAATGAATATATTTACAATAAAGTTAATGGAACAAAGAATATATACGATGACATACTTCCGATATTATTAATAACATGACATACAACTTGACATCTAACAGAGCTGCCAACCTGACTTATAACTACATTTGAGATATTATACAATTATTTCAACATTTGTCATCGTATATATTCTTTGCTCCATCAACTTCATTGTAAATATATTCATTATAACAATTCAAGTTCCTGAATAATATAACAGTAATGAATCTTGGGCAAACTACAAGTCAGAACCTAAGATACTGCGGTTCATGCGTTTGTTACAAGGAATCACATTGTATTCAATATTCACTATTTTCCATCGTCCAAGATAACGTCTTGTGGAGTAATCATGTTGAAAAGAGAAACATTCTCAATTAAATATTAAATAGAAAGATTTTTGAAAAGCCACGATAAAAATGAAGTTATTTTTTGTTATAATTGGGATTTGATTAGGGTATGGAATAGCAAAATTATTTTTTTTATGAAATAAAAAGAAGTATCTAACAGAAAACAACTACTTTCACGGACGCTGGATATTGAACTACATCTCATAGATATTGAGAACCAACCCTAACTCAAACGAACAGATGTTTGCTCTAAACCAACAAATGTTTCCTTTCTTCCACAAACTATAAAATGGAAAGAATGAATAGTGGGCAAAAGCATGGAAGTGATGAGTCTTGGGCAAACTACAAGTCAGAACCTAAGGTACTGCGCTTAATGCGTTTGTTACAAGGAATCACAGAATATTTAATATTTTGTCATTATTTATTACCTCATTTTCATTGGCTTGGGGCTAAACAGTTACTATTTTTCAATAACAAAACGTATAAGTAATTTGTTTGAAAATATGAACAGGATGTTCGTAAAATCAGATGTGGAATCATCTGCGACTGAAGGGAAAACTTTTTTTTTATTACAGCATTCAACAGATACAAGAAGATCCAATTACAGAATAGATATATACAGTATGAACTATTCAACATGTTAGCTATATACATTCATATAAATCATTGGACAAAAACAGAATAGTCCAGTTTTTTTATGGAGGCTACACTGCAACAAAAAATGTCAATGGTTTCATTCATCTTATCATATATAGGTATTGCATATCTTATAAACAGGTGCATTTAATTTAACATTGGGGTGACAAAGTGAAAGATAGGAAGTATTGTTTCTCCGAGATGTGAGTCTAGGAATATGAAACTTTAATAAATCCAAAATGCAGCTGCAGTCCAAATTGTTGTGAATAAGATTGAAAAGGAATTCAACATGTGATCTATTTCGACGAGATTCAAGTGAATCGACTGAAAATCTAGAAATTAGTTGTTTATGTGGATAACCTACGCCTGGGTAGTTGTTTGAAACATAGATGCTTATAAAAATGTCATTGGATATTTTTTAAATTGTTTATATATATATATATATATATATATATATATATATATATATATTATATATATGTATATATATATATATATATATCTCTATATATATATATATATATATAAATATGAAAGAGAGTAATATCGAGGGGACTGTTAAAAACAAAATGGAAGGAATTCAATGGACATATTTGTCGTTTTCTACCAAGTGTTGTTCATCCTTGCACTTCTCCACCGTACTGATGAGGGCCGAGAGCCCGAAACACGTGTCTACGGTTAGCACTTTTCTCTGAGGGCTATGTCCATTGAATTCCTTCCATTATATATATATATATATATATATATATATATATATATATATATATATATATATATATATATATATATATATATTTCTTCATAAGGTGATCCATGGCCAAATCAACTGTAGTGCTATTTTGAGTTTGCTGAATTTTCATGTTCCAAGAGTAAATTCAAGACATAACAGTCTATTTTACCTCGAATTCTCTAGAACAAATGTACAGAAAAACTCACCCTTATTCAGAATTTGCAACAACTTCAATGCTGTCAATGACAGTTGTGACATTTTCTCTTGCAGCATTGCTTCATTGAAAATAATCAGTTTTTGATATTAATTTTCTTTTTCTCTAGTTTTTGTATCATGTCTCATTTCTACACTATTGTTGTATCTTTACTGATTCTCAAATTATTTATGTTTTTTTGTTTTTGTACCTGTGATTTTCCCACCCTGTAAATGGATTTCTGTTGGGTGGTGTACAATTTATATATATATATATTTATATATATATATATATATATATATATATATATATATATTTATATATAAATATATATATATATATATATATATATATATATATATATATATATATATATATATTTTAAATATATAAATATATATATATATATATATATATATATATATATATATATATATATATATATACCTGATAATATGGTGCCCAAACAATTGATGCATACTCTGAATTTGATCTCACAAATGTGAAATATAATTGCAGAAGAGTTTTTTCATTCCTTCCAGAATCTTTTGACACTCTGATTATGAATCCTAATGATCTACATGTTTTTTCAGTGACTAGCTCGATATATTTTGCGAAAGAGAGTTTTTTGTCGAATATTACTCCTTTGAAAGTGTCGGGTCTTTTCAATACGACATTGTCCGGTTTATAATTGTAAAGAATTGGATTCAGCTTAGCGGTGAAAGACATAACCTGGCATTTTGGAACATTAAGGAATAAGATATTCTCGATGCACCAGAGATTGAGGCGATCTAGGTTATCTTGGAGAAGAGTGCAGTCTTCTGTGGTGATAATTGTATGGCATATCTTAAGATCATCGGCATACAGTAATGAGCGACGGAGAGAGTAGCTACAATGTCATTAATTAACATTATGAAAAATAATGGCCCAAGGTTAGACCCTTGGTGGGAAGGACTCAAATGGACTTTTTGACCATGAGAACTGACATACTGCTTACGATTATAAAGGTAGGATTGAAATAAAGATGTGAGATTTGGGGTTGGTCCGAAATAAGACAGTTTGTGAATAAGAATTCTATGATCAAGCCTATCGAAGGCCTTCGAGAAATCCTTATAAATTATATCACATTGAGAGCTTCCATCGATAGTATCAGATAATTGCTTCGTGATCCAAATTAAATTTGTTATCGTTGACCTTCCTTTGAAAAACCATGTTGACTAGGGGTGATTTGATTTTTCACATGCGTATAAATGTCATCATGAAGTAGGATCTTAAAGGTTTTAGAAAAATGATTTATAATGACTATAGGGCGGTAGTTGCAAATGTCTGATTCAGCCCACTTCTTGAAAACCGGTATGATTTTAGATTCTTTCCATAGTGTAGGAAATGTATTAGTTGAAAGACATAAATTGAATAATGTACGAAGAGGGTTCACGAAGGCAGTTGCGCAATCTCGAAAAACAAAGGAGGGGATATTGTCAGGTCCACTAGTTAATTTGGGTTTCAATTTTTTCAATGAGACTAATACTTGCTCTTCAGTCACTTCATTTATTACCAACGAAGGATGATTATTGAATGAGTCAGGAAAAGTGATATCTTTGGGAGTTGCATGAGACTGCTGAGAAACCTGGGCAGATACATTAGAGATGTCTTGCGACTCAGATAGAGTTTGTTGGTTGAAGTTATAGGGTATTCATATTGGAAAGAGAAACATTCTCAATCGAATAATGAATAGAAATATTTTCGAAAATCCACGACAAAAAAGAAGTTCTTCTCTGGGAATATCTAACAGAAAACAACTACTTCGCCGTACGCTAGATATTGAACTACATCTGATAGATATTGAGAAAGGACTCTAACTCAAACGAATAAAGAACATGATTCATGGTGGGTACTCTCTTTTGGAAAACATTCTTCTTTGACACATTCACCTTTATGAGTCCTTAATTAGGACTAGAATAGAAATTCAAATAATAAAAATGCAAATTTTCACTTTGAAATTTTTTTCTTTTGAGTTTGGGTCGTTTTTCAATATTTATCAGATGTAGTTCAATGTCCAGCGTGAAGATGAAGTTATTTTCTGTTAGATATTCACATGAAATAACTCAATTTTTATCGTGGATTTTTCAATTCACAGAAAAATCATTCTATTCAATATTCAATTGAGGATGTTTCTCTTCTTGGGGATTATCTGAATGATAATATGATTATGGGCAAATCCAGAAGGATTTTTCAGATGTATTTTCATGACGGATAACTGATTGCAATACTTGGATCTCTCTATCAATTGACCAGAAAGGGATCACAAATCTTTTTCATTTTTATTCGACAACGCTATCACTGATGAATAGGAGAATCCCATCAAAAATGAAATTGAATTATTCCAAAAAAATTAGTTCACTCTTTACAATAAATTGGGAAAAATGTTTGGATTGCATACGAAAAATCTTAGTCAATCTTTTTTCTCACAGTGGAAATCGGTATGCAAAAATTTCCCGATAGTGGTTACTGATTCATGGGTGATTTGATATTTTAATTTTTCACATGATTGATTGACTGGTAATTCATATGTTAATACACACATCGTAAAAGTCTTGTGATATTCTTTAAAATTATAAAATTATATATTCAATTATATAATATATATATATATATATATATATATATATATATATATATATATATATATATATATATATATATATATATATATATGAATATATATTTGAAATAATTCAAAATTATAAATATATAAAAGAAATTGGTGAAATACAGAAAAACTGTGACGGAAAAAAACTTATAAAAAATGTACTAATCATAACTCATTAGAAAATTCTCTCGAAATTATGAAATCAACACATAAAACAGAGTATGGCCACCTCGTTGATTGATCACGGTTCTACTCCTATTGTTCATAGACAAAATGTGATTGTCTATGTCGCCTAGGGGTAAATTGGTCCATTTGGCTGTTAGAAGCTTCCTGAATGCGAAAGCATTATGAATGTTGCCCATATGCGGGTAAATTGTTCTTTGAAGCATGTCCCAAACATGCCCCATGCCAGTGGCAAATCTTCAATGAAATCATTAATTTTTCCTGAAGAACTGTAGATATCTTTCCGCTGTAAGTTGTCCGTCGAAAATTATTGGCCCCAAAAGTTTTCCTCCGATAACAATTGAAACCGAATCGCTCTTGAAAATGTCCTTCCTGCATCAGATGTAAATATGTTTGAGACCAGTACCTTTCATTATTCCGATTGAACAGACCCAAGTTGGTGAATCGAGTTTCATCTGAATAAATAATTTTAAATGGAAAACGTACATCTTCTCTGTATTTAGTCAAAAACCAGTTGCAATAAGTTCATCTTCGGTTGTGGTCGTTATCGTAAGGATGTTGGTGTAGTTGGTACTTGAATGATCGATAATCATATTTGTGAAGAATTCTCCAAAGGACGAATAACTTATATCACACACAGAAACAATTTGGCGAATTGACGCCGCACAATCCACTTCAACATAGGCCAACACGTTTACTTCTTTTTCTTCACTGACGATGAAGTTAGTGGCATTTTCTTCTGGTTCATTTCGCATTTTCCTTTCCAGTTTCGGAAAATAATGCCAAGTGTAACCTCTGCGAATATTTTGAAATTTTGATGAAAACATGTAATTTGGGCGGAAATTGGTTAATGAAAATATTTGGACTTCTCCATTGCGGAGGAAAAAACGGCCTTCTTTTGTGCACGTTCACCGCTCCATGTCCGACTCGATTTTCACCAAACTTGTTATTGACTGAGTCTCCAATATGCGATAGCTCTAAATACCTTCTCTATTGATAGTTCTCCTTACTCCAGGCCTACAGTCGATCGAATAAAAGCATACTTCATCGGTTGAACCATCATCGAGAAACACTTCACAAGTTTACATTGCTATCAGATGTTTGAACTCACTCTATAATCTTAATTCTACAAAAAAACATTCTCAATCGGCGTTCACCATAGCATTGTTTTGACGCTATTATATTTGGTAGGCAGAAGCGACTGGGCCATCCTAAATATTAATCAACGTCAGAAAACGTACGTCCGACTCCGGAATCCAGTGGACCATATCAAGTTGTCGATATTAAATATTATCGAATATACGAGGTTTCCCAATGAGTTTGATTTTTGCTATCGAGTGTATTATAATTGCCATTGTTTTGACAATATTTGATAGGCAGTACTTGGTTGGAGTTGTACGAGTCTTCTTTGTCCGAATTATGAGATGAAATTATTCTGATTCGTCCCCTCCAACGGAAATTAGGGGAACTGCTGGGAGACGTGGGTATTCTATTATTGTCTTCTGTGTGATATGTTTCCAACGATTATATGTAAATGACTTTTTTTTATATTTTGAGCCCAGGAGAAGGGAAAATGCCGAATGTGAAGAGAACTGTTTTCCACAAATTATTCCAATTCCAAAGATGGATGATATTCTTCTAATCTTGAAGAAACTGATACGAACGATTGCTTATTCAGTTATCACAATGAAAGAGACCAAAGACGTACCTTGGATATCACAGGATATCAAAATGGTAATGTTTGTAAACTTATCACTTAGCTTTCGATTCAGGAGGAATATCGAATATTTCATTGACGTTTTCTTAAAATTTCCATTCAGTCTTTTCCCGGTTGATTCCACAACATTGAAATTTCACGTAAATCATGAAAACATGTTGAAAACCTTCTGGTACCAAGCCTCAATTCGGAAATGAATACATCAACTGGAAAGAGAAAATTCTAAAAAAGAGTTCTTAGGAGTAGATCATGTACTAGACATGTAAATGGATGATTGATCTTCAAAGACACAGGCTCTCACAAGCTTATGAATACACTAATTATTCATCATTGAAAAAATTACTGATCGATTATGTTTCTTTCAGTGATGCTTCACATGACAAAAAAACCCTTCATCATTCTGTCACGTATCATCTCATCATGTTTTGTAGATCGTAGTGGCACCTTACATAAGGAACATTATATGATGAAATCAATTGTTTTGAACTAGAAAAGTAATTTTGTGGCAATTTGGAAGATTTGTGTCTATGCGGATTATGAGCTCAACCCACTGCATTGAATTGCAGTATGAAGTAATTTTTCTGGCGAGAATATTATAAAATTCATGCAGAAAATATAACACTGGGCACTGGCAGCAGCCAGAATGAGGTCCCAGTCTGATGGATGTGTTCTGCTGAACGCAGATTTTAAAAAATTTCAAGGAATTCAACCATTTTTGTTAATCCAAGAATGAAGGAGATTAGGCTGCGACTGCTATTTGAAAATTTTCACAACTCATTTTGTTTGTCAGATATGATTTTTGTAGTATATTTTTCTCACAAAGAGGGAAATAAGTATATCTTTTCCATTTGTAGTGAATATTGCTACAGGAAACCTGATGAACCTCTTTGATATACTATTTTTAAACACCCGTTATAAATCAATATGATAATAAGCCAAAAGAGCCCTTCTTTACCAGTCATCTGATCATCTCCCGTTTCAATTGCAGCCTCAAATTCTATTTGGTAACACATACACATATTCTGGAATCTCTGGCGAATCCTAAGGATTTTTTTTTAGATTTGCTTTGTATATATCGTAGGTTTGTTGTAGCGGGTTTGAAGGTGAACATATGTGTTCTTATAACCAGTTTTCAATTTCAATATACACACATCAGAAAAGTCTGAGGATATTTGGAAAAAGTTGAGAAATTTAACTGATATTGCTTAGATTTCAGATGTATCCTATTTATCAGTTCAAACGCTTATGTAAACAAGTTTTTCTACCAGACACATCTGAAAAAGTTCACGAAAACTGCGTATTCATGATAATGCTGCAAAAAATGAAAATTGTAATATGCGTTGAATTCTTCGATTTCAATAATTTTATTTATCTTAGTGTTACTTTGGTGGCGATAACTTGTGGGACTGATTTGTTTGCAATCGTTGTTCATAATGGAACGACGTCATTTAACTTCAGAAGAGGTGAATCAAGTGATAGGTCTGCTTCAAGCTGGCATGATACAAATCGTTGCAGCTGAGCAAATGAGTGTTTCACAGAGTGTAATAAGTCGATTTGTTTGAAAATATGAACAGTATGTTCATAAAATCAGATGTGGAATCATCTGCGACTGAAAGTCACTATCTTTCATCGTTCAAGATAACCTCTTGTGGGGTATTCATATTGAAAAGGGAAACATTCTCAATTGAATATTGAATAGAAAGATTTTTCTGTGAAATGAAAAATCCACGATAAAAATGAAGTTATTTTTTGGGAATGTCTGACAATATTCAATTGAGAATGTTTCTATTTTCAACATGTAATAAGTCGGTTATGGAGGCGTTCCAGGGAGACCTGCCGGAAATCATCCAGGACGTGGACGTTGTACAACAGCAGTACAGGCAGATTTTTCATTAAACCCCAAGAAGACAACCCACAATCACAGCGTCTGAGTTGGTTGCGGACTTACGACGTGCGCACAATTCAACCATTGGGCGAAATATTGTCAGTAATCGTCTTCACGAAGCTAATGTTCATTCTCGGAGGCCACTTAGATATCCACCTCTTTGTAGAGGCAATCGCGCTGCAAGATTGGAATGGGCACAAGAATTCCAGAACTGGGATGCAAATGGATGGGCTACAGCTTTGTACACGAATGAATGAGGATTTGGAAGATTTTGATTTCATCCAGATCCTCATCGAACAAGAGTTTGGAGATGCCCTGAAAGTGCATCACGCTTGAGATACGTTCAGGAAGTGCACAATTGGCGGAAGAACAGACCTCGTGTTTCCACAACGTTTTCTCAGAGCTCAGCAATATTTGGATGATATTCATCAACCCATTGTATGCCCATTTGCAGAATCTGTTGATGAAAACTTTCATTTGGAATATTCACATATCGCTCATATTGTGACAGATTGGTTGAATAAGGAAGGAATTGAATTATTGGTATGGCCAGCGCAATCTCCAGACCTGAATCCGATGGGGCATGTTTGGGACATGCTTCAAAGAACAATTTACCTGCATATGGGCAATATTCATAATGCTTCGCATTCAGGGAGCTTCTAACAGCCGAATGGACCAATTTACCCCTAGGCGACATAGACAATCACATTTTGTCTATGAACAATAGGAGTAGAACCGTGATCAATCAACGAGGTGGCCATACTCTGTATTATGTGTTGATTTCATGATTTCGAGAGAATTTTCTAATGAGTTATGATTAGTACATTTTTTATAAGTTTTTTTCCGTCACAGTTTTTCTGTATTTCACCAATTTCTTTTATATATTTATAATTTTGAATTAATTCTTAAAACGACTGTTAAGTCATAAGCCTCAAAGTCGTATTTTTTCCATGTTACTTGATCAAGAATGAAGCGATTTACACGATCCATGGCATTCTAGATCGAAAAATAAATATTGTATTAAAAATGACTTTATTTGTCAAATATTGATAAGTGAGGTGTTTTTTGGATTAAGAATGTCATTTTCGATCGAAATAAGTAAAAACATATAGGATTGGGAAGTTGGGGTCATTTCCGCTCAAACCGGAAGTACGGCAAATCAAGTGAATATGTCAAAGAATGTAAATTGAACTATAATACACAACTCCCAAATTTCGTTTTTCTATCTTCAATAATAAAGAAATTGTAGGGGTAAGCCACTTTGGCAAATCTTCCGGTACGTTTGAAATACAAAATGAATGAGGTTTCACTTTGAATTTTGCCTATGGCTTTGAAGGGTTTTCAAAGTGAGTTCTATTCATAGTATTACAACCCGAATTATTACACTCTTTTCATTATGAATTGAAAGTTGAATATTGTACCAGGAATAAGTGAATTTGAAGTCAATTTATCCCCACTTTGGTATAATTTTCCTAATATGTTAGTTGAGTTATGAAAGGTAATAAATATCTACGGTAGAATATTTCAATTCCTTTGAACTTTTTCGATGTTATTCCTCAGAAAAAAGTATTCCATAATGTTGGTGAGAACATCATGGTAGATGTGGGAAAATAAATACTCCAAATTTTTCAAGCGGCATCAAAAGGACCGTAAAGAAGCTTTCGTATCAATAAGAGATGAATTCAATTTTTCTATACCCCCACGTAATGCATTACCGATTCCAAACCCGCCCAAAATGACTTTCATTTTTCGCAGTATTTCCCATGGACCCACAAAGAAAGTTCAATAAATCTTTATTAAACTCATAATTTAATAAGGTATCGAGCTAAAAGCATTTTTGAACAAAATAAGTGAGGCAAGAAAAAATAATTAGGGAGGAAGAAAACCAAATGACAGGGCTTACTCTATAATTAACCATATTGAAGTGAAGAATATCACACCGGTATACCTGTCGTAGTGGTTATACCTTGAAGAAATAGTCAGGTGGTCTGTCCCAAAATCATGACAAACGTTATCACTTTTAGGACCATTTTGTCGATAATGAGAAAGCGTTATGGAGGTGAATTTTACAGATATTCAATAAGGGTACTGATTGGTTATGATTATAACAATGTTTTTTCAGAGAAAATGTAGAAATAAAACGAATATGACATAAGCTGAATTTGTGAACAAACAAAATATAACAGACGAGAAACATGCTTCTTTGTAATCAGGGCGGTCATATCCTCCATTTAAGGTGGATCATATAGTGGGAGGATCTGTAGTATGAAAATAATTTTGCAATAATCAGTACTCACAAAACCTTACACGGCATCTTCCTCTAGAAGTGTTTTATGAAAAAACCGAATCAGAAATCTATTGGTCAAAAACTTTTGAGATAGTTTTTTGACTCGTCTTTTGATATCATCGTGGAAGATTCATTATGAATACCCCACAATAGGTTTTCTTGAAAGATGGAAGATAGTTTCCTGAACGATAGTGATAGTGATCGTAAGTTCAGTGATCCAATTAAACATATAATATTGAGGAGCTTTGTTGGGATTTGGATCAGTTTTGTTATAGAAAAACTATTGTTGCCTTGCCAACGTTTCGAATTTTAATAAATTCATCTTCAGGACTCTGTAACTTGCAAAAACGTTAAACGAAGAAAACTCCAAGATCGCATTTTCAAATGACAACACTGTTGGCAAAAAGTTTTATCCTCGCCAAAGAACGAAAACCCCTACCAATCTACAATCAAACGTCGTTTATACAATCAACTGTAATAATTGTACAGAATTGTAAAATTATTATTGTACAAACGGGCCGATATTTAATAAACGCATATCTGAACACCATAGGGACACAAAAAAACTTATTGCCCAAAATCCCACTGCTCTAGTAGAACATACTAGAGAAAATGGTCAGTCTTTTGATTTCGAAAACCCCATCATAATTGATGAAAAACCTTTCCTGTCAAAAAGACTTCTAAGCGAAATGATCGAAATTGTCCACCAAGACACCGTCAATACCAGGAGAGACATACAACAAATTCGATATTTCGCAAGCAAAGTACTTTTGACAAAAATCCTGAAATAGATCGATTTTTATTTTAAAATGCCGATTCTGTTATCATATTCTAAAGAGGTTTTGACATGGTGACGTAATCGGTAATTTTTTTGAATTGGAATAGATGTCTTGTGATACCTCATCTGAAAGGCCTTTCAATACTGCATTCAATGATAATAATTAATTAGATATTTTTTCACAGGGTGAACAAAAATTAATATTTTATTCCAATAAGAGAATAACTTTATATCCAACAAAATAAGATGTTCGAAATGCCATCCACCAGTCTCTTGACAATGAGCAAATCTGCGGACACATTCCTCTTGCACATTGCGAATAACTTCCGGAGTAATTCTGTTAATTTCGATCCTAATTCGATTTTTCAACTCTTGTAGATTTTGCGGCCCATCTACATAGACCTTCGATTTCAAATAACCTCACGAGAAAAACTCCAGGGGCGTAAGATCTGGAGATCTTGGGGGCCACTCTATCGGTCCGCGTCTACCAATCCACCTCCTAGGAAAACAGTTATTCAAAAACTCGCGAACATCACGTGCATAGTGCGGGGGTGCACCATCTTGTTGCAACTAAATACTTTCATTTGGTGAGTTAGGATTGTTGGCGTTTGGAAAAATATTGGCAAGGCTAGGTATAAGTTCATTTCTTAAAAATTCCAAGTAACGCTCCCCTGTGAGATTTCCTTCGAAAAAATACGGGCCAATAATCCTGTCGTTTATTATCCCTGCCCAAACATTGACTTTCTGAGGATATTGAGTATGCCCGTCCATCATCCAGTGAGGATTATCCCTACCCCAATATCTGCAATACTGACGATTTACTGAACCATGTAGGCAAAACGTAGCCTTATCGAAAAACAGAATTTGTTTTATAAAACGTGGATTGCGGTTACACAAATCCTGCATTATTTCACAGAACTCCACATGATCGGGATCATCATAATTGAGTTGTAGATGTAGCTGTACTTTGTATGGATGATACTTTTCTGCTTTTAGAATACGTAATACAGAACTTTGGGATATGTCAAGGTCTGCTGCAATTTGTCGTGAAGTATTGTGAGGATTATTCTCTACACCCAATATAACATCAAGTTTAACGTTTTCTTCAATTTTAGGACGTCCAGCATTCGGAATATGTTTGACATGACCAGTTTCTCTGAATTTTTTCTCAATCTTACTGACTGCTGAACGACTGATAGGTCAATTTGGATACCCCGCATTGAACAAGTCGCATACCTCTTGCTGAGTTCTGGTTCTATCTCCGCATCCAATAAAAATTAAAATTTCTATGCGTTGGGTTCCACTTAAAGTAGCCATAGTTTACTTTTAGAACCTTTTCACTTTGAATTTGTGAAGAATATTTGTTGATATTTCAACTGACATTTATTTGACACTAACTTGCCCATTATGGCATTAATTTGTGATTGTCTTTTGTTTCCATTTTAGACTAGGAAATAGCTAACTATTAATATTTGGAAAAGATCCATTGGTGTAGTAGAGCACTGACTCACTAGTCTGCCAGGGCAGTCTAAGGTATTAGAGCCTTGGCTCAAAAAAGTAAAATTTTGCATTTTTTAAAACGCTTTTATTATCTTCACTTGTAACTAAATAACTCACAATGTAATAAAATCTTGGAAGTAAATATTCACCCACTTCCAATCTTCCGAATAACCCGAAATTTGTCACATATATCAAGGACCGTTGGCAATACAAGAATTTCATAATCATAATGTAATAATAATAAAAATATATTTTTCCAAACGCCAACAATCCTAACTCACCAAATGAAAGTATTTGGTTGCAACAAGATGTTGCACCCCCGCACTATGCACGTGATGTTCGCGAGTTTTTGAATAACTGTTTTCTTAGGAGGTGGATTGGTAGACGCGGACCGATAGAGTAGCCCCTAAGATCTCCAGGTCTTACGCCCCTGGATTTTTTCTTGTGAAGTTATTTGAAATCGAAGGTCTATGTAGATGGGCCGCGAAATCTACAAGAGTTGAAAAATCGAATTAGGATCGAAATTAACAGAATTACTCCGGAAGTTATTCGCAATGTGCAAGAGGAATGTGTCCGTAGATTTGCTTATTGTCAAGAGACTGGTGGATGGCATTTCGAACATATTATTTAACTGTTCTATTCTGTTGGATATAAAGTTATTCTCTCATTGAAATAAAATATTAATTTTTGTTCACCCTTTAAAAAAATATCTAATTAATTATTATCATTGAATGCAGTATTGAAAGGCCTTTCAGATGAGGTATCACAAGACATCTATTCCAATTTAAAAAAATTACCGATTAGGTCACCATGTCAAAACCAGTGACATAACCTCTTCAGAATATACATAAAAAAAGTCGGCATTTTAAAATAAAAATCGACCTATTCTAGGATTTTTGTCAAAAGTACATGGCTTGCGAAATATCGAATTTGTTCCATAATTTTGACGCGCACTGTAGAAGGATTGAACACGTCCTATTTCAACTTGATATGTCAGATTCCTGAATGATTTGTTATCGTTCTCTACCACAAAAAAAACTATATGGTTCACGAATAGAGTTTGAATTTTATCTCAATATTCGTTTGTGTCGTACTTGATGTTGAACCTGTTGTCTCGTGAAAGTGTTTTTCGTTTGTATCTAGAATGTCTATCGTCACTTATGATCGAGAGTGCATACGAAAATTATGAGTTTCTGCAGTTTGTCCTGATTTTTCGACTTTCCTTTGTAATTGTCCCAATTTTACTGAAAACTTTTCCAGCACCATAACAAGAATACAAAAAAAAAGAATTAAGCAGATCCATCGTTCGCATCGTGAGTTATGGTCAAGAGTTCATACAAGAATCCCATGAAAAAAAGTACTTTCCCGAATTTTCCGTGCAACTTTCCCAATTTTTCTTTCCATAAAAACCTTTCTCAGACTATTACGAACATTTCAAAAACAAAAAAATCGGCCCAGCCGTTCTCAAGTGATGCGCTCAGCAATATAATTTGACAATCATTTCTATTATACCCGAGAAAATAGGTCAACATCGGATGCTATAGCCAGGTTAATAAGTACTATCAACAACTCAGTTGATAAAAAGCTATCTTCTATGTGTATCTTTGTTGACCTGGCTGAGGCGTTCGACACTGTTGACCACATCAAATTACTCCAGTACATGGAAAATATTGGAATTAGAGGAAACTCGCACAAATTGTTCACAAGTTACTTACAAAGAAGGCAACAGTGCGTACGTATTGGAGACGAGCTGAGTGCTATGCGAACAGTAGAATATGGAGTACCCCAAGGCACAATCCTAGGTCCCCTCCTATTCAATATATATCTAAACGACATATTCCAGCTAAACATCAGAGGAAAGATCACAACATTTGCAGATGACACAGCAATTCTTTATGGAGCTGCAAACTGGCAAGAGCTGAAACAGATTGCTGAGATGGATTTGGGGTTTATCTTCAGCTACCTTGATGATGAACTTTTACCCGTTAATTTAAAAAAACATTCTCTGTACCTTTTTCCTCTTACTCCAGATACTTACCTGAATACAAAGAGCTGCGCATAAAAAACAACTCCAACGAGAACCTAACAGTGAATTCTGCTGAAAATATAAAATACCTTGGCATCTACGTAGATAACCACCTCAGATGGGACAAAGATATTGAATATGTGATAAAAAAACTCAGACCAATGATATACAGATTTAAATTATCATCAAACACTTTACCCCTAAATTTACTGAAATTTATCCCGTTTTTTCGTTATCCCGGTGTGCGGACACGCCTGGAGTTCGAACCCGGGCCCTTGGAGTTACAAATCACACGCTCTAACCACTGAGCTACTAGGACCTTTACTAAGAGCTCAGCAGATATTCCTTTAGTTAGCCAAACTATTTATATATTCCCGAATTTTCAAATTTCCGGCAACTTCCTCAATCAACATAAAAACCAACCTCGGGCTATCACGAACATTTGAGAAAATCAGCCAAATCGGTCCAGCCGTTCTCACGTATTGCGCTTACAATTTTTATTATATAGATTTTGGAATATGTAATATACTATTTTATTAAATTTAATAATAAAAAATTATACAATAAACTCAGCCCTGAGGACTTCTTTTTCGGTTTTGAATGTGTGTTTCAATAAATGATCTCAAAAGTGTTATTGTAGAGACAAATCAAAATGATCGATATTTTTGGGGTAAATGGATATATTGCGTATTCAGAGGTGATTATTAATTCTGAACAACTTTTCATTATAACAAATTCATATTATTTTTTTCACCAGTCGCGGCCCATACTTGATGATAATCCATAAATAAAGTAAACTTAAAACACTTCACTAGGATTTTCACAAAAAATGTGTATGCAAAACCCATACTATAGCTTTTTCAAGTAGAGATACTGGGGATTGACATGAATAATAGGAGCAGGTATTCAGTGGATATTATGTAATTAGGCGATTTTTGGACGAAACATTATTCAATTTCTAGTAAACAGATATAAAAGGGGCGAATTATTCAAATTAATCTGGTAATTTGATAAATATTGTGAATTATTGTCTTTGTTAATCTCTAAACTTTCTAGGAGATTGCGATTTTGGCCTATATTTTTCTACATGCAAAAGTTCAAAGTCATTGAAAAAGCCACGCTTTCCAGTTAGGAGATGGTTAGAGAAAGTTGTATTAGATTTGCCCTTATGCTCGGATATACGTTGCGTGAAAGTTCTACCTGTTTGTCCTATGTAAAAACTTGGACAAGTACCACAAGTGAGTTTATATGAGGTATTCAAACACTTGAAATGATCCAGAATGAGTTTTTGAGATTTCTTGATAATAAGGCTACTAGTACTTGGAATAACATGGCAAGCACAGATTATCTTAGACAGAAATACCAGTTCCATACACTGTAAAAATGTATAGAAGTCTCTGATGTTATATTTATATATAATAATGATTCACCCTCTATATTGTCGAACATGAGCATTCATGTTCCTAATCGACCTTTAAGAAATAATACTCTCTTTTTGATAACTTCTCACACAACAAATTAAAAAAAAAAATCACCCATCAATAAATTGATCACATTATATAATACTTAACACTTAGATATGGATATTTTCAATATTTCAATTAGTTTCTTCAAGAAAATACTCAAACAGTCCTTTTAATTTAATTGGGGGGTAAATATCTAGTTACATCACACATGCACTCCGAATATGGGGAAAACACTTTTCTTACGTGTTTTTGCCCCCTGAACACGAATCCGGAAGAAAAATGCGGCGGTCTCATACCGTTCTCGAATTTTAGCACTTTGAAAAAAAAAATTCAAGCACCGTTTTCTCGCACAAAACTCACTCAAAATGCCTCCTTCTTTTTACCAGCATAAACCATTCACCCTAAATCACTTATTTACGGCACAACTTTGCACAAAATATCGTCGTTTTTATCGAAAAAATCCTCCTTCTTACACAGTTGCAAATGAACAATTCTCATTTCTTTGACAGATGACATTTATTTACTTTTCTTATTTTTCATGTTGGTAATAAATGAATAAACTGTGTGAGAAGGAGGATCTTTTTCGATAAAAACGACGATATTATGCAGATATGCCGAAATAAGTGATTAGGTATTGTTATGCTGGTAAAAGAAGAGAATTGAGGAGTTTATCCGAGAAAACGGTGCTCTTAAGTGCTGTAACTCGGAACGGTATGAGAGTCCCATTTGTTCCGATTCATATTCAGAGCAAAACACGTAAGAAAGTTTTCATGTCGAGTGCATGTGATTAACTAATATTACCAATTAGGGTTTAGTTGCATATTCTTTGTCATTATTATCTGAGATATAACCCTCATCTCGCAATATGTATTATACCTTCATACATTGTTGTAGATGTCGATTCAGGCATGTGCCTTTTGATATCCTATATGGTCTTTGAATAAATAAATATACTCCAGATTTGTCGGACTTTTCAATATGATTGTTTTTAATGAATTTTGTCCTAAATAATCAGAAATTATCTCTGGAGGTTTGCCGAAATGAGTAATAACCCTGAAATGTTACTTTGTATCCAAATTGGTTGGATAAACTTCCTTTACATAGGACAAACAGGCACAACTTTCAAGCGACGCATATAGGGGCATATAAACAGTTTTATTAACGGCAAATATAATTCAACTTTCGCTGACCATCTCCTTACTGTGGAGCATTGCCTTGGTAATGACTTCGAACCTATGCATGTAGCAAACAAAGGTCAAAAACTCAATCTCCTAGAAAGCTCAGAGATTACCAAAGACAAGAATTCACAATACGTATTAAATTACCAGATTAATTTGAATAATTCGCCCCTTTCAAATCTGTTTACTAGATATTGAATAATATGTTGTCCAATAATCACTTAATCACCTTATATCCAACTCACTTCCCGCGCCTATTATTTATTTCAATCCCCAGTAATTGTATCTTATCGTGTCGTGGGTTTTGTAAAATATTTTTTTGTGAAAATCGTAGTTAAGTGTTTTTAGTTAACTTTTTTCATATTTTTTTACAAACCTCGTATTGATAAATTTTAAGATTTGATTATCTCAAATAAGGTTTTGGAACATGCAGAACTTTTTATGGAAAATTACTTTTTTTCCCAGAACAAAAAATCAAAGAGTTTTCCATTTGTTGCCAACTTAAGCTGACACACTGAATATATTTTGTTTCTGGGTACCTTGATCGACGAAGATATACCAACATTTTTTGAAAGTCGTGTCCTCAGCAATATTATATTTTGTTTAGTTACGCCTTTGGATTAGGTACTAAGTCTGTGTGAACTAGAACAAAAATCGAGCCACTTTTGGCTTCGGATGGACAAATCGCTCATTGTGGAATTCGGGTCAATCATAAAAGACCACAGCATCAGTTGGCTCATCAATAGAGAAAAGGTGTGCTTGGACCCCTTGCCTACAACCGTCGCGGTTATTGTATTATTAGGATACCTCGAGGTAATGATTTGAAGGCCTTGGGTGGCCATGGAGGTCGTTCGATTTTTTGCTTATTTGCAAATCCTTCGTGATTCATGAGGAATTTGGTGGAAAAATATTAATTTAGTCATTATCTGTCAAAAGTATTCCAGGTAAAAATTATTGATCTGCGGGATGATATCATTCAGGGGATTTTTCTTTCGTGGTACCGCGTTTTTACAAAGTAGTGAACTACTAACTAAAGAACTATTCATTGTTTATAACTAATGGAAATATACAATTTTCTATTGTATACAGTTCCTCCCAGTTGACAACTTTTGTGTAAAAATAAAAATAAAATATCACGGAAACCAATTAACTTTTTTTTGAAGAACTTTCTAACAGATGCGTGTGTATTATGAACCACCATACCCCTAATGCCATATTCTGTGGAATCCACAACGATATTTTTGATGTATCATTTTGAAGGAAAATCAATTGAGAATACAAGGGTGTAATACAATTCGACAATTTTGCAAGAGTTTATCGAGTATAAACAGTTTTCGAAATGTCGTCGTACATTTCTGTCACTGTGCGACAGTTATCTACAACTTTTCTGCGTAGGCCATCATGAGAACTGGGTTTTGAGATGGGTATAGACTTTAGATTTTGAATGTCATAACATAAAAGTCCAGGATACACTTTCCTGGAAAATGGTTATTCAAGAATTGACGTACCAGTCCAACGGAGATTTGAAAACTACCGTTCGTGCCTCGAAGCCCTTTAAATTGGCATATGTGTGATACACTGAGGAGTTTGAATAAAAAAGAAATCAATTTGCTATAATTCAGAAGATGGTAATGGCAAAGTGCATGAAATGAATCATGAATACAAATGTTGGATATGTGAACAAAATCTGATAATTCATCGTATTTCTGTTGAATTTTTCATTATAACTGCTACAGAATAATAATGATAATAATAATAATAAGTTTATTTACCAAATGTTATTATTACAGAATTAACACTATGATAGTTGTTGAAATGTAAATAAACGTGGAAGTCCCACTAAAACTGAAGTTGCGCGTGGGTTTTGCACAATTTAATTTACAATATTCCTTATGCATATGATATTCACAATGTAAAATAGCTTGAATTGGTCTCACTTTGTTCATATAAATATTGATTCGTAACATTATGTCATCTAAATTATTTTAGTTATAACTACGGGAAAATTAATAATAAACAAAATTACTAAAGAAACAATTTGTGAAGTATTATGATCGACAGACGATATTGATCTATATAAAAACACAATGATAACATGAATATTCAAAAAATACCTTAGTCAAAGAGAGAGCGAACCAGATCTCGATATTTTTTCAACATTTGACGAGAATTTATATTCATTATATAATTTTTTTGTTCAATGGGCAGAAAATTTTAGATTTTTCGAATGAGGTCAGATATATTTCGTTGACCGATTTTTGTACTACTCAGAGATGCTTTAACATATTTTTTTTGCTAGTAAAATGTTCATGGTCGATATTATTTAATAGATATTTGTTTTTGTTTATATGTGTGAGTATGTTATTGGGTAATGTTTGTCTTACATCGCATATTCTTGCTTGTGAAAAAAATTAATTGATCGAGAAGGTTGGTTTTTTTCCATACATCATTTTCAGAATTCGTTTTTGTACCGTTTACAACTTTTTCAAGCAACAACCCCTCCCCAGCTCAAAATGGAATATTGAATACGAGATTCCACTAGAGCGGAATACATGATCTTTGAGTGGTGAGTGTCAAGTAATCTACTCAAATATTTGAATTTGAACAGTATACTCCTTAAGGTTTTTGTAACATTCTCAGTGTGAACGTCCCATCTCATGTGACTTTCCATTGTTACACCTAAGTATTTAATGGTATCTGTTCTGGAAATAGCAATAACCGATTCGTTGTTAAGTATATCGGGGGTGTTGAAATTCGGTAGATGATTTCTGCGAGCTGTAAAAGTCGTGAATTTGGTTTTATCAAAATTTATTGTTAGTAATTGATGATTAAACCAGTCAATTATCTATGAAATATCGGACTCTACCTTTTCTTCCATGCCACTTTTCATCCTCATACATTATCACAGTAACATCTGCGGAGCTGATTATAGTTCCGGTAGTATTCACGGTAAGTAAATTATTGAGGTATATTGAGAATAAAAGTGGCCCAAGGACAGTTCCTTGTGGCACACCAAGTTGAACTATCTCTCATGTACTCAGTTCATTTCCAATTTGTACAAATTGTTTCCTCTGGTATAGATAACTTTCTGGGTGATTATACGTTCTTCCTCAAACTCAAATATCTTTCAAGGTTTCGAGTAGCTGTGTATGACTCACAGTATCGAAAGCCTTGGAGAGATCCAGAAATATACACAGACTAGGTTTTCCGTTATCCATCGCCCGATGAATTCGGGATGTTAAGCTGATTATACCATCTTGGGTTTTTCTGATAGCAAGTTGTTTTTCTTTATATAACCATTCAGTCTGCTCTTGAGAGCTTTTTCAAAAAAAATCGCGATATTGGATATCAGTGAAATGGTTGTCAATCACACATTTTTCCTTTTTTTATGAAGTGGTTTGATAACGGCTACTTTGAATATAGAGGGACATACAACAGATTGTATCATTTTATCAATAAGATATGTCATGTGTTAGGCGATTTCTCTTTTAATTTCTTTGAGGGTTTCAGATTTAATTTGATCAATTCCTGGTGCTTTCTTTGGTTTCAATGAATTTATAGTCTGACATATTTCTTCCTCATCTATAGGTGAAAGAAACATTGAATGTGGCAGAGATTTTCGAGATATTGGCTCAAGAATCGGTTTTTGAATTGGCGAGGCCAGTTTTTTTCCCACTTCCGCATAGTGTTTATTGAAGACATTTGCAATTTTCAGGTCATCGGTCAAAACATCATTGTCTGTGATAATTTTTTGTTGTTTTTTTCTTCTTACATTCTATACTATTTATTGTGTTCCAAAGATGTTTCGAGCTTTTTTGTTTTTTTTCGATCTTTGATCTATAATAGTTCAACTTCAAAATTTCCATCACACGGTTTAGACGATTGCGGTAATTCTTAAATTTTTTTCCGTAAGCATCGGGGTTCTCCCGATATTTTTTATATAGTTGATTTTTTGTATTTATTGATTTTATAAGAGCTTTTGTGACCCAATCTTTTCTTCTTTTATCCCCCTTCCTGTCAGTTCACCTATAAGTTCAATGAAGAATGGAATGAATGAATGATCTACCATCTCGTAGAATGCATGCCAATCATATTTGCATAATTCTCTCCTCAAGTTCTTGTAATCAGTGTTTTCAATATATTGAAGTTTGAAGAGGTTCTGATTGAATCGGCATTTTCATGATTTGAGTATAGTGATCTGTGATATGTGAGCGTACAATTATTGTCTTACCCTTTTCTCTGAGCTGAGGTGTTCTACATTTCAAAAAAATATGATCAATATATGAAGCAGACTTACCCTGTACTCTAGTATCTTTGTTTATCATCGATTCAAAATTGTTTTCATTCATTATGTTCAAATACTCTGATACAATTTCGTCATCCTCAAGTTTGATATTTATGTTCATATCACCGACCTAAATAAGATAATCTGATGTTTTTTGTCTTGATTGTTCCAGGTGTTTGAGCTGATCTAGGAATGGTAATACGTTCGTTGAGGGGGGTCCATAAGTAAAACGAATTTCCAATGTTCATACCAATGTTATTACAATTCAAAATCCTCATTCAGATTTTATACCGACTACTACCTGCTCTACATAGGTATTCAAAATGAAATATCATGATTCAGTGTTATATCCATCTGAAGGAGCTGATTGTGCTCGTCTAAAGTCCGTTCCCCCCCTACTAATTTTTGAACTACCTGGTATACCGCAACGAAATTTGGAGAGCTCCAATAGGAGATGAACCTACTTTTTCAAGAAAAAATCACAGCTGAAAGTTCTAAAATGGCGGCTGAGCGCCATCTTCAATCATTTTTTCAAATAGAACATCCCGTATTATCCATTTTCGAAATCTGCTCATAATTCTCAATAGTTTTCTCAAATGCACTGTACTCCTGAATTCAATTGTTTTCGAAATATCAACGCTTGAAAAGTGACATTCCAGTTTAAAATGAAGTATGGATTTTGGTCACTTCCGGTAAAACATTGTGCTAATTAAACGTTGTTATTAATTTGTAGTTAAATATCTTAATGAATTCGACTGATAAGAGGCGTAAAGAGAGTTTATTAAGGATAACCAGTACGGCTTACCGGAAAATCTCGAAGTCTACGAACGTGTTCTGTAAATTCACAATCAAAACAAATTAGTTAGCTAAAAAATTTTAATTTATTTTTGAATAACACTTTTATTTAACCCCAACAATTATTTCATCAAGTGTTCAATGTGGCCCCTCCTAAATCTTGACAATAAAGTGTCCTATTATAAATAGCTTGTCTCACGTTGATGGAAGTCTGTTCATCTATTTCTTCACATGTATCTATTATTCTGCGTTCCAACTCTTCTATTGTTTGGCATTATGTGGCGTAGATTTTTGACTTCAGATACCCCCAAAGTTAAAAATCCAGAGGTGTAAGATCCGGAGATCTCGGTGGCCATTCTGTACTTCCCCTGCGACCTATCCATCGCCCAGGAGAGTTTGTATCGAGGAACTCTCTAGCCATGCGATCGAAATGGGGAGGTGCCCCATCCTGCTGAAATATTATTTCACGATTTTAAAACTCATCCTGATTGTTGAATTCAGTTTGTCTTATTCGAGGTTCAATTTCAGTTTCTAAAAGATTTCTGTAAAGAACTCCTGTGAGATTGTCTCTGATGGCAATTGGTCCAACAACTCGATGGCCCAAAACATCCACCTTTTCAGGAAACTGGGTATGTCCTTCTCTAAAAATTTGCGAATTAGTATCGCTCCAGAATCGTGCATTCTGTTTGTTGACTTTTCCATTAGAAAAAACGTGCATTCGTCTGCGAAACATACACGTTTTAGGAAGCCCCGTTCTCCTTCAATTATTCTTGTTAATCACTCACAAAATTTAACCCTCCGGTCTGGATCATCCTCCGTGAGAGCATGCAGGATTTTCATTTCATAGGGATGAAACTTTTATTTTTTCAGGACTCTTTGGACACTTTTTGAACTCACTCCACAGGATTCAACAACTGCAGACGTCGACTGGGTCGGATTGATTACCAATTCAGCAATAATTTCTACCTTTTTTCTTCTGAAAGAGGCGGTCTTCCTGATCTTTGGAGCATCTTTCAGCGTACCAGATGTTCGGAGCTTATTCGAAAGTTTGCGCAAATATGACCTCGAAATAGGATTCTCGTGAAATCTGTCATTTAACATACGGACTGCTAGATGATAATTTCTTTCAGCTTCTCCAAATATCAAAACTCGTCTAAACTACGAGCCATGATCACACTTTTCATTAAAGGATTTAGGTCCTCAACGGACTATTTGACAGTTAGCAGTTCAGTTTGACAGTAAACAAGATGTTACCGTAACAACGATTTTTTCCAATGCAAACTTGACTAAAAGCAACATAAGTGTTTCTAGTTGGGTTTAAAATGACCAAAATGTCACTTTTCAAACGTTAATATTCCGAAAACAATTGAATTTAGAAGTAAAGTGTATAAGAGAAAACTGGTTAGAATTATATTAATATTTTGATTTTTTGATTAATTTCTCTCGTTGATTAATATGGCTCGGTCAGTAGAAGACACAATTGAAGCCCTCATCATATTTCATAGAGCTAATCGAAATTACCACGCTGCTAATCGCATTTTCAATGAGCGGTTTCCGGAACGTCCGATGTGTCGAAAACATCTGAAGAAATTGGTGGCAAAATCAAACAGAACAAGAATGATAATAGGTTCTTCAAGATCTGGAAGGCTGAAAATAATAACGGAAGATGTTAAAATTCAAGTCCTAGCTTAAATGGAAATAACTCGCAACCCTCAACTAAGCAAGTAGCTGAGACAGTTATGTTTTAAAAAAAAAAATAAGTTTCATCCTTACAAATTTTGCAGCAATTGATTGAAGATGATCCGGACCGGCGATTGGAATATTGCGGGACCATGGCAGAAAGAATTGTTGCATTTCCTATTTATTTGCAACACATTTGTTTCAGCGATGAAAGCACTTTTCACTTGATGGATGTGTACATACCCAGACTTGTAGAAATCGTAGTGATGAGAATCCCCATGAATCCTGCGAAGGGCTCACTCAATTTCTCCGAAATATTAATGTTTGGGCTGGCATTTCAGGTGATCATATTATGGGTCCATAATCTTAGTGGTCTCAAATACAACCAATTGCTGCAAGATACAACCACTCCCAGTATCAATGAAATTGTTGCGCAAAACATACATGAATTTAACTTGATTGTAACATTTCAGCAAGATTGGACTTCGAGGTCCATCAGAGTGGCCGGATCGCTCACCGGACCTCACACCTATTGAATAATTTCTTTGGGGATATGTGAAATCCATAGTTTCCAAGAACTGCGTCATCTCATTATTGAAGTGTGTTCAGAAATATCTCCTCAGACCTAGCATAATGTTAGGGAAGACTGTTTGTTTGTCAAGAAATGCAGGGTGGACATGTCGGATATATTCAAAAATAGATAATATCTTACTGTTTTAAGTTATAAGTTAAAACACTACATCAGGTTTGAATAATTCTTTATCTTTATTTCTGGACTATGTCATACATACATACATACATAATCTAGCTCGACTCCTTCATCTGATTCCATGACATATAAGAAGGAAACAATCAAAGGTCATCGGAATATAGCTGAAGCATTTGCGGATAATTTCTTGAGTGTATATACAAAAGAGAAAGCTGAATATAATATGGATAATTTCATTTGAACCTTATTAACGAACTCTTGTTTGGATATAGTATCGGTGAGCGATGAAGATATTCTGAACGCTGCCACAAACTATAACCAAAAAAATCCTCAGGTCCAGACATGATTCCTCCTTATATAATCAATGGATGCATACAACTACTGATCAAACCCCTTAAAATAATATTTAATTCAATCCTGAAAACTACCAATTACCCTTCATTGTGGAAACATTTAAATGTCTGTCCAATATATAAAAATGGCTCAAGGGGGGATATACAAAACTATTCACCTGTAGCACTGATTTGTGCACCCAGTAAGCTCTTTGAATCAATTATTTATGAAAAAATATTGAGTCATGTTTATCCATGTTTGAGTGAGAAGCAACATGGGTTTTTACCTGAAAGGTCCAGAGTAACTAATCAAATATGCTCTGTGCAAGAGGCAAATAAAGTAGTCGAAAATAACAATCAATTAGATGTTATTTTCACAGACATAAGAAGAGTCTTCGACAAGGCCTTCGATCATGATGTATTGTTGAATAAATTATACACTTTTGGACTTCCAGATGAGCTTTTGAAGCTATCAGCATCATATCTGACAAATACGATGCAGATAATAGTGTACAAGGGGGAAGAATCTAGGGATTTCTTCGCAAGATCAGGGGTACCACAAGGGTCTGATCTTGGGCCATTTTTTATATTACTGATGGATGACCTGCCCGGAAGAATTCAGTACTCACATTGTGCATAATTTGCAGACGATTTCAAATTATTTAAGGAAATCAGGAATCAAGAAGATGTGATTCTGCTACAAAAAGACCTAGAGAGAGTCAATGAATGGTCCCAGGCAAACCACCTATCATTTAATGTTGAAAAATGTTTCAGAATGTCGTTTAGCAGAAAAAAATCAAGGATCGAATCCCATTATATGAAAAATGATAAACACTTAATTAGAAAAACAGAATCCAAAGATTTGGGGGTGACAATTGATGAAAAACTCAATTTTGAGAAGCACATGACCAATATCGTCAACAGAGCATATAAGATGCTGGGCTTCATCTTTAGAAATTCCTTCAAATTCACCAAAATATCCACACTAGTAACATTATATAATGTATTTGTTCGAAGTATACTAGAATATGCTAGTATAATATGGACACCTCAGTACTCAGTTCACAAAAATGAAGTGGAGAAGGTACAGAAGAAATTTGAAAAAATTTTATTTTACAAAAAACATAGTGAATTCATTTTCAACCTCAGTTATCGCTCTCCCTTGATTGAATTTGAATCAACAACTTTGGCTATTGTACTATTTTTTCATAAATAACTGCATAATGAAGTGGATAATCCCCACTTGTTGGCACAAATTAGCATAAACTGTAGCATTTATTTCAATACTAGAAGAATAAATATATTTATCTCTCCTAAACCTCGTACAAACCTGGATCAGAATTTTCCATTATACAAAATGTGCTCTCTGGAAAATTGTTTGAGGAATATAGATTTTTACGTCGAATCTTATATAAAGATATTTAAAAAAAAATTACAAATAATTATTAGCCCTAGAAACATAATATGTATATATTTAATAAGTAAAAAATAATTTGTAATCTTCCAGTAAGATACATGTAATGTAACTACTGAATTGAGCTAGGATATAATGGAATTCTTAGTTATATACTAATATTGTTAAAAGAATAGTTATTGAATTTTAATATTGTAATCACTTATTGGAACTACCTGTTCTGTGGATTACTTAATGAAATAAATAAATAAATAAACATTGAATGTTATAGTTACAGAAAAAAAGCAGATGAATTCAATAAAATTTTTGTGAGTTTTGGGAAAACACTTGCTGACAGAATTGAAAGAGACCCTCACTTCGAGAGCACGCCAAAGATCCTGCCCAATACTATGCTACTAGCCCCTACGGATGCAAATGAGATATACAATTTTATAAATGAGCTCAAAAACAATAAATCGCCTGGAATTGATGAAATACGAACAGAACTTTTGAAAGAAATATCATGCCATATCTCTACCCCACTAGCATACATAATAAATGAGAGCATTGAAAAGGGAATTTGGCCTGATGCCTACAAAATATCCATTGTTGTGCCAGTATTCAAAGATGGCGACAGAACATCCGTAAGTAACTATAGACCAATTTCTCTCATTAGCCACTTGGCAAAAATATTCGAAAAACTTAAAAAAAACAGAATAACTTCATTCATGAATAAATTTAACTTGTTGTCTGATAAACAATTCGATTTTAGGGAAAAAACCTCAACTGTGGATGCCATACTCAACTTAACAAAAAAAATCCATACATCTCTAGAAAGAGGTAGGCCTAGCCTGTGCCTATTTATTGATCTGAGTAAGGCTTTTGACACTGTGAGCCACCCTTCATTAATTCAAGCGTTAGAGAACTCGGGTATCAGAGGTATAGTGCTAAATTTATTTGAGGGCTATTTGAGTTCAAGAAAGCAAGTTGTTAGAGTAGGGGATAAAATAAGTCAAAAACTAGACACTGAATATGGAGTACCACAAGGAACGGTCTTGGGACCAACATTATTCAATCTATACCTTAACGACTTATTCAGCTTGAAAATAAGTGGAGAAATAATAGGTTTCGCAGACGACACTGCTGTTTTATATGAAGCAGATACTTGGGCAAATCTAAGGAAAAAAGTAGAGAAAGACCTCAAGGTGATAAAAGACTGGTTTGATCACAAACTCCTTACCATGAATCTCAAAAAAACTAAATTTCTGCCTTTTAGCTGTAATGCTGCCGGCATGACAAATATGCAACAGATCAATATAAACATCAACGGAAGGACACATGGTATCCAATCAGTGAAAGAAATAAAATACCTAGGGGTATATCTAGATCGGCATCTAAGATGGGATAGACATATCAACTACGTGATAAAAAATTACAAAATATATATTTACCTTCAAACACATGAAAGAGTACCTACCAACGGAAAACTTGAAAACCTTGTATTTTGCCCTTGTGGAGAGTCATCTCAGATACGGAATACAGGCATGGGGCGCAGCTGGCGTACATACATCAATCCATCGAAATTCAAAAGATTCCTGAAAAAAGAATGTCAAAACCGCATAGATATTCTACTGAGGATCTGTACAGTACATCACAGATTATGGATATCCGTCAGCTTTTCTTTTTTAATACGTGTATATCAGTATAGATAAAGCACCGCACCCCTCTCATCGGTATATGACTCGGGGGCGCCAACTACTTACCCACCCATTATTGAAAAAATCACTGTCACTGGCACTAAAATGTATAACACCATCCCTGAAAGCATGAAACCTATTACAAACAAATTTTTTTCCTAAAATGTACCTGAAGAAGTTTTTACTACAGACTCCCAGAAATTTTTTTATTACCATGATAGAATCCAATGGTTGTTAAAAAAAAGTAGATAACCGTATCCTAATCTTTGCACATTGAATTGTATTTTTATTTTCTTTTATTCTATTGTATCTCATACTATTCAACTATGGGTCTTTGTGTTTTTATTGTATTTTCATTACTGTATTTTATTATATATCATGTATTTTATATTTTAGTATTTTAACTGGATCTCATCATTCATTCTTTTTTCAGTGGAATTTATGTATCTTATCTGTTTTGTTTATATTTATCTGTACTATATTTATCTGTACTATATTTATCTGTATTTTCTATATATTTATCTGTATTTTTTCATTTATCTTTATGGGAAACAAGTGCTTGCACTTATCCCTTAGTACTTTATTCACACCTAACATGTAGCCTTTTAGCTGTATTTAGTTATCATGAATAAAGTTATATTATTATTATTATTTGCTACGGTTTCATTTGTACTACTTTTCCGTAAGTACCACATTCATGGTGCCCATCAGGAATTAGCAACATCAGATAGCTTCCAGAAAGTTAGGATGGGAAAGTTAAATTCTATTTTGTTCCATTTGTAACGGTTTTCTTACTGAACTGGTGCAAAAGTAGTCAAAACAAAAATTTACAAGTGTCGTCAAAACAATAATTTTCAAATGTAAAAATTACAAAACCATTGACCTTTGTGATATAACAACATACGCCAACCTTGTTTATATTTTACGTAAAATCCAAGAAGCCAATTGCATATAGGGTGTCTCATTTAAAACGATAAACTATCAAGTCGCGCGCTCTTTTAAGTCACTCTGTATAAATGAAACTTGAGCCATTGAAGAGTTCTAATGAAACCTCATAAAGTTTGTTTTGATATTTTTTCATATATGTTCATATAGTAGGTGCTTTCAATAAATCCTAATATTTCTCCATAATTTGGATTAGCAACATTGCGTGTTCTTTGTTTCTCAAAATGATCTCCTGGTCCGAAACCCCAATAACAGAGAGTTGTTGACATTGTTTGAGATAACATTAAAGGATTCTGAAGGATTTCTAGCGAACGGATTCGAAAATTTATCACGCTCCAAATGTACCTGAAATCCAAGCTTGCGTGTTAACACAAGATATCTTTGAATAAACAATGGCCACAAACAAAAGCATAGTCAACTCACCTAACTATTGTCAATATCCTCAACAAATATATGTTTTACGGATTATTGTGTTTTATTCTGTTTGCCGAATGTCACTTCAACCTGTAAAATAAGTAAACAGTTTTAATTGACAGCATGAAATTTCATTTCGTTGGGAACTGCCCAACTTGGTGAGCACACGAAAGGTTACCAACAGTACCATTAGATCAAAAAACAATATTCTTACATGGTTTTCCTGATTTTCAGATCAATTTCCGACAGCATTGATTTTTCTTCGATGCGAAAAAACGAACTTTTCCGAGGGCGATGGATATGCCGCCCCCTCTTGGGCACATACATCTCTGAATTCATTGAACAATTCCGCTTCAAAGAGTTCAAGTGGCATCGCTGCTCGTCATTTGAAAAATGGTTGTTGGAAGTACAATTTTATGAATATTCAGGTATCAACTAATGCGGAGCCCGAATATTATGTGAAATTACTCGTCAATTTCCTGCATGTAGGAACTCTATAATGTTTGTTTGAGAAAGGGTAGTTTTCTACCACCTTTCGGTTATTGATTCAGTTTTCGAAGGATACTGAAGGCTTGCAGTTAACTTCTCACGACCTTCGTCAGTGAAACAATTATTCGATTGCGATCTTCATTCGTAAATGCTCGCAACTTCTTTTTCTATCATTTATACAGGCCAATAGTTGATTTTGTTCACCATCTTGGTTTACTGCTTTAGTTATTAGAAATGTTTTCGCTCCATATCTTACGTGGTTTACCAACGTCCCGTCGTCCTGTGGGTGATTCATCTCTAGTTATCAATCTCTAGTTATGTCGTCAGTCATCCAGATTATGTGTTCTTTCCATTTCTATTTGATGCATTAGACTAAACTATATAATGCATTAGACTGCTCTGTACCTAAGTACTCTATGTGTAATAAGAATAAGTATCCTCCCTGGTTTCCTGGCAGCATTTTAGACACATTCGTAGGAAGTTCAAATGCTGGTGTTCGTACAAAAGTAACAATGATACTCAATCACTAGAAGAATTCGAACAACTCAGACAATCAATAAAAATTGCCATTAACATTGCACATACAAATTATGTCAGACAATGGAAATTTGAAATGAAAATAAACTCTTAACAAATTCTAGGCATACGTTAACAACAAAAAAAACTAATAAAGTACCTAATAGCATGACTTACGAAAGTCAGCTACCCACCAATCCATCGGATATACTAAATGGCTTTGCGGACTTTTTAAGCAGTTCCTTCTAACCCTTCAAATACCACACTGGATAATGAACCATTTCACTACTTGAATTTGAACATAGAGAGCTTCCAAGAGAAAGAATGTTCATCTGCCTCAACATCTATTAAAGCAAAACTCACTACAGGACCGGATCATATCCCTGCATATATTGTTAGAGACTGCGCGTCAGTATTAGCTCGTCCCTTAACAATCCTAATTGATTTTTGCATTCGTTCACATACGATTCCCTCTATGTGGAGATGCTTCAAGGTGTGTCCGATTTTTAAAAAAGGCACGCGAACTGACATAAAAAATTACAGAGCGATTTCAATTATATGCAACTTTGGTAAGGTCTTCGAAATATTGTTACAAGGAATTGTTTATCAACACGTCAACAATTCTATTCTAGACCAACAGTACGGTTTCGTAAAAGGTCGATCAACAAGAACAAATTTCACCGTTGTTACACAGCATATAGCAGAAAATATTGATAACAAAACTCAGACAGATGTTATCAACATGAATATGACCAAGGCATTTGATAGACTTGACCATACTTTAATACTGCAAAAAATCTTGAGTTTTGGCCTATCGAGTGAGCTACTTGCATTATTCAAATCATATTTGTCCGACCGCACGCAGCATGTGCAGTTGAATGGATTTAGGTCCAACGAATACTTAGCCACATCAGGTGTACCGCAAGGATCTAACCTCGGTCCTCTGTTGTTCAACATCTTCATCAGCGACATTGGTGATATAATCGATCTAAATTTCTTGGTGAATGCTGATGATCTTGAAAAATGTTCTCCTATCTCTAACATATCTGATTGTGAGAAACTATCAGAAGATCTTATTCAAGTCAATCAATGGTGCAATCGTAATAAGTTAACGTTAAATCATACCAAATGTTGCGTAATGTCGTATACATTGAGATTTGACTTTGAGGTAGATAATCATTCTCTAGACAACCATCTAATTTCAAGGACCTTGGAGTTACCTGTGACCCAGAGCTGTCTTTTGAAGAACACGTGGCAATAAAACCGCCTCAGTGAACCGTATTAATGGATTTCTAATCAGAGTAGGTCATGACTTCAACCGTATAGATACATATAAAAGTCTTTACTATGCTTTTGTGAGATCTAAGTTTGAATATGCATCGGTTATCTGGAACCCTTATTGTCAAGTGCACATCTATGAACTGGATGCAATACAAAGACGCTTTCTCAAATACTCAAGTTTTAAAATAGATCAAACTCATCATGAGAGCCTACTGTCGAGACACAGCTTTATATCATATTAGAGTACGAAGTGAAGAGTAGGTATTTCGTCTTATCCAAGTTCAGGGTGGGTTTGTTGAGCCTGAACCATCTCTCTTCATTAACAAAGTCAGTTTCTGTTTTTTTACTTCTAAGGTTGCCCAGGAGTCCGATTGATATATGATAGCAGTATCGTCGGCAAAACTGAGAATATTTCCCTTTATTCCCAAATCAAGGAGACTATTCATGTAAATTATGAATGAAAGTGGGCCTAGGACTGTTCCTTGGGGTACGCCATGAGAATCGGTCATAGGATCACTGGTAATTTCATTTATGTCAACCATTTGTTTTCGATCCGACATATTGTCTCTCAAAATTCTATAGCATTTTCTCTCATTCCATAGTTTTCTAGTTTTGTTAATAGTTTTTCATGGCAAACGGTCTCGATTGCCTTAGAGAGGTCGACGGAGTTGCATTAACAATGTTGTTTATGATCCAAAGAATATTAGATGCGCGATGTTAGATGATATATTGCATTTTCGATCGACCTACCTTCTCTGAAGCCATATTGAAAACATGACAGGATATTAAGTTCATCCAGAAAACTCAATAGTCTCACTTTCAATAGTTTCTTGTATAATGGTTTGATCATTCCAGTTTTCAGTACTTCTGCAGCAAACCCCGAATTGAAACGTATATTAGCCAAATAAGCGAGATGGTCTTTTATTTCCCCTGGAGAAGTCCGGAAAATGCTTAGCAGTTTTTCTGGATTTAGCCAAGGCATTCGACACAGTATCACACTCCAAGCTCATAGATAAACTTTATAGATATGAAATTCGTGGAGCTATGGAAGATTTATTGCAGAACTATCTATCTTGCAGATATCAAAAAGTAAAAATAGACAAATATACCAGCGAACCCCAAAAAATAACCGTCGGAGTTCCACAAGGCACAGTACTGGGTCCGATACTGTTCCTAGTCTACATAAATAGTATTGGCAGTATAAACTCCATCGATCATCTCATTTCATATGCAGATGATACCGCAATTATATTTTCAGGGAAGTCATGGCAAGAAACATACCAAACTGCGGAAATTGGGTTGAAAGATATCCAAATATGGCTAAACTATAATCTACTAAACCTAAATATTCTCAAAACAAAATTTATATGTTTCACACTCTTAAGTAACAATCAACCGAATCAAGAAACACTGAAAATTCACCAAATGAACTGCCCACAGAATAATAATCTATGCACTTGTCCAACCATAGAAAAGGAATCAAAACTAAAAGATCTTGGAATTATACTTGACCAACATATGAGATGGGATGAACACGTTGGTCATGTCGTCAAACGTCTAAGACAACTCACCTATGAATTATACAATGTAAGAGAAATACTCACATGAAACAACCTTATAATAATATATAACTCTCTGGCAGAGTCGATCATTAGATACGGCATTACTGTTTGGGGTGGACTCTTCGACAACAACCTTAAAAACCTTCAAGCGATGCAAAATACTATTATAAAAATAATTTTTCATAAGAAATAACGGTTCTCTACTGAACAACTGTACAAAAAACGAAACTTTTCAATGTAAGAAGCTTATTCATTTACAACAGCCTAATATGGGTATATAAAAACAAGCCTACAGATATCATATATAGACGACTACAAAACACTAGATCAACAGAAAATCTAAATATGCCTCTCCCTATCTTCAAAAAAACACATACACAAAGAACACTTAGCTACTTCGGTCCCAAATTATACAATTCACTGCCTAGGAACATAAAAGAAAAAATAATCTCTTAGTCAATTCAAATATGAAATTAAAAACTACATTACCACACATTACGCAAACCTAATGAAATTATTTTGAGAGAAAAAAAAAATAAAAATCCAGCTCACAACCTCTAACTCTTGACCCCCAGGATCTTGTGAGGGTCCTATAAAAATGTGAACTAGTGCATGACTATATAATGGTATAATAGATACAAATTTCCATGTCCATTCACACCATGTATGTACACAAAATACCAAAATACCATTCCGGCAATCCTAGATGCAAAACAAAACAAGTGCATCAAGCACTTAGGTCAGCATCTAAGATATGGAAGGATATAACATATAATAATATATAACTAATAGATGGGTATGTATATGCATGTATGTTATCTGATTTTCACCATATAATGTAATTTCAATTCAATAAATTCAAATTCAAATTTCATGAGATATGGCTTTTAGTGTTTCTGAATGTATTTTATTAGATTTTAGCTCCGTCATAATTTTTTGAACTTAATTTCCATCAGTTTCATAGAGAAACATGATGTTTTCTATGCTTTTTTCCGATTCACTGTAGTTACGAGAAATTGATGATTCATCAGCAAGTGTTTTTCCTATAGTGCTGTATTGATTGTTGAAATTATTAGTAATAAGTTTAATTTCCTGTATACTGTCTCCATTTTCTAGCTTGATTTTATCTATCCAGATTTCTATTTTGTTTCTATTGCACAAATCATTTACACAAGTACTTTAGAACAGTTTTCATTTGCATCTATAACTTTTTTGAGTAATTTCATGAGTTTATTCAATTTATTCCTATATGTATTGTATTTTTCTCTCAACACATAGTAATTTGGGTTTCTCAATAAGTTTGTACATTTCACTTTTTTTCCTGATAGACACATATAGTGCAGGTTTTATCCACTTTTTTCTACTATTTTTTTTTATTATTATTTTTTATCCTAATTATTCGTGTATTTTTTTCTATATGAATATTGACTTTACTGATGAAATTTTCCGTGATTTCATTTGGGTCTCTTTGATCATATACACCGAACCAATTTTCGTTTTTGAGGTCAAGTCTCAATTTATCGTAATTCATGTATTTTTTATACTTTTCCGAATTTGGATGAGTTGTAGAATTTTATTTCATTTCGATGGTTAGTCCGTTATGTTTTTCTGGAAAATGTACGATTTCATTTCTGTAATAGAACTTTTTACAAAGAAACGATCTATACAACTTTTGCTCTCCGGGCGGATATACGTATTGATGTAGAATAAAAAACCGTGGGTGTTTGATATTTTTTTTTATGTGTTTATCAATGTTTTCAACATCATTCAAATATTTAGCGAGTTCAGAATTGAATTTCAATGGGCAGGTGTTTGGGGATCTATATACACTGGTTAAGATTACTTTCTTGTTATTGGTCCGGGTTCTGAGTTGGAAAACGTTCATTTCGTCGAGTTTATGAATAGCATAGGAACATTCAAGATGGTTTTTGAGAAAGATTATTACTCCATCGTTTTTGTTCATTCGGCCTTCATTATATAAAATGTGGCATCTGTTCATTTGAAATAGTGTAAGATCATGAATTATGTACGTTTCTGACAGTATTATGATATCAAATTTCGTTTTTGTCTCATTAAGGAATTCATATAGTTCATCCAAGTTTTTCAGAATACTTCTGATATAAGCGCGAAGAATTGCGAATTCATTCAATAATATCTTTTCAATAACTTTCAACCTTTCATTCATTAGTCGTGGTTGTAATCCATACTGTTTGTGAAATGGTTTCATCTGTACAGTTGAGAAATATTTAGAACTTAACAAAAAGAATAAAATAGGAAAACACTCATAAAAAAACCTCAATGACTGATAAGGAGAGATGAATGTTTCGTTAATACGGTTTATTATGATTGGTTGGAACAAAGAAGAGTTTAATAAAATATTTCAAGTTGAAAAGGAAAACATTCTCAATTGAATATTGAATAGAAAGATTTTTCTTTGAATTGAAAAATCCACGATGAAAATTAAGTTATTTTCTGTGAATATCTAACAGAAAACAACTTCTTCCCCGGCTAAAGCCACGCTAGACATTGAACTACATCTAATAGATATTCTGCAAAAAACCCTAACTCAAAAGAAAATATCTGAAATTGAAAATTTGCATTTTCATCCTATTTATATTTTCAAACAAATCAAAATATTTTAAGTTCTTTAGTAATGTTGGAAGACGAGTAGTTTGCGTCAACACATGTTCACCTCCTACGAGAGATGAAGATGTGTTGCGGAAACTTAGGTGGCTACCTCCAAGTGGTATCGCTGGATAACGGAGTTGACAAGGAAAATCCAGTGAAAATGACCAGAAATGGTCAAAACCTGCGGATCTCTAAGTCAATCTCAAACCAAATGCCACCACAACATGGCTTAATCCAAGGCGTCAAGCGACCCGTGCCG
Source organism: Gonioctena quinquepunctata (assembly GCA_018342105.1). Taxonomy (NCBI): domain Eukaryota; kingdom Metazoa; phylum Arthropoda; class Insecta; order Coleoptera; family Chrysomelidae; genus Gonioctena; species Gonioctena quinquepunctata. Next base: position 159,143 of record JAFIRS010001256.1, on the reverse strand, counting down.
AGGGATGGATGATACCTGAGCCAGTCAGGTATAAAAAAACGGAGCCTCTGGGATACATGGCGACCTCCCAGAGTAATCTGCCTTACACCTGCGCAGGGGGCACCGCAGGTGTGGACGACCCTTTCCCCTACACAAACAACCCTGGGGAACTTCCAGTTGAAGAAGACCCAACACCGATAGCGGGTATGGAAGTCGAGGAGATTCCAGTTGAATCACACTCGGCACCAGAAACCGTAAACCCAACCGAGGAGGGATCAGCAGATGGTCGAACACCTACTGAGAAACTCCCGGAAACAGAGTGGATTCCAAAGCCATTTGGTGAAATGGAAACCAAAAAGATTCTTCAGCTCATCAAAACCCAGGACATGGGGATAGATACTGAAGAATGGCTTGTCATCAACAGACAAGAGGAGGCCTCGGGTCTAACTCTTGTCTTTCAATCTTCGACTGTGACGCCCTAAGTGGTGGGCGACACAGAATCTTTGGAGAGATCGGTTTGGAAACGGGCATGAGTCCGAAGAACCCTATCAACGGGCTTCTAGACCTAGTTAGGGGCACAAACCTGTTTGAATGAGGAACCACTGACGACAGAGTGATACAATAGACCCCAGCTGGTCGCAGTGTCAATGGAAGCTAAAAAGTGCCAACCCTGTCTCTGGCTCGTCAGCCTTAAACCAACCAACCAACCAATGTTGGAACGATTTTATTTTTTATTTTTAGATCTTATTCTGAGCTTTTCTTTGAAACCATGAGAATTCACAACAGTTGATTTGAATGTTTTCGCAATTGGAAAATCTGGAGTTTCCCACCACATTTCCAGATCGGAAACAAACAAATTCTTGTTCTCTGTGGACAGAATGAAAATATTTGAAAAAATGAAATGTTCGTCGAGTGGCCACACCATCAAGTTTTGAATTCAATTACAGGCCAAAACAAAAACAAAATATCCATCTCAATGGGACTCTTCCCCGGGATTCTATTTTTTCAGTCCACCCCATCTGATGTGTCATGTGAGTAGCTGAAACTTCAAAATGGTAGAATCATATTGTATTAGTGTAATAATTTTTGGTTCTTTCAGTTATGATCTACCTAACCGGAAAATATTTTTATGTTTATGAGAAGTTGAGAAGACATAGTGATGAAAGTTGTAACCACTTCTTCATACCATCCCTTCATTTCTATATACATTAAGTTTTATCTCTTCTGTCATTTTCGATATGATGCATCCACATCATCATCTCCTTTTGCAGATAAACCGTAACTTACTCTGTGCAAATAATGACCAAAAATTGATTCGTGACGATTACGAATTCTTTATAAAAAATCGATCCCAAATAATAAAGGTTCCACGCTGTAACATTTTTCTCTTTCCCCCTCAACCTAATTTTTTTATTGTTATTTGTTCATGACTAATATTGACGATAAGTTGAGATTTGTGGCTTTCAGTCAAGCAAAGATCGCCATGTAGGTCCAACGATGAAAATCTTGTCGAAGATCAACTTGACAAGTCTCATAGTGATATTTTTTGTGTATTGTTTAATCGATAGTGATAGTGAAAACCCCCATGAGTAAGTGAATCTCTGTTCTGGGTGCGGTTTTATTTGGGTGGAATGAGCAGGGAGTGGTACCGGTTCATGTGTTGGGAAAATGCGTTTCTGTCAAGACGAAATGATATCGCTCAAGAGAATCATAAAAATACTAAACGCTAAAAGCAAGGGTCCCTTTCAAGAATGTCTCATAGGCCAGAAAATAAAATTATGCATTCCTTACGAAAGTTGAAAACAGACGATAATGAGTTATACATTTGCTGACAAAACATTTCAATCAGTATATATTTAATTGATAATTAAAAAAATATATCAGAAAGGTCTGTTGATCATCTATGGTTTTTTTATCCCAGTTTAGTGAAAAATCATTTAGTGACGTGAGTGTCTGTTATTTTCTCTTATCTGTCTTTTTTTCAATGACCAATGAAATTAATCAATTAGTTTGCAATAAAGTCCTTATAGAAATTCAAATCAATTAGGGGCGAGGGTTTGTGCTCCATGGCAATTAGTAAAATCTTTTTCTGAACAAAAGTGCAATCATAACATGTTTTTTTTTTCATATATAATATAACAACACCTAATATTTTGCTGGCTGAAAATGTTGGCAATATGATATACGAAAGCATTGTTGCCTAGCCTAGCATAGATAAAAATCCAGAGCGCTTTGGCGCGAGGGATTTTTAATGAAGATGTGGAGTGCTTTTGCTCTAAGACAACTTCAGTATAATATACAGCTTCAGTATATTATACAGCCAAAATTAAGACGTCAGAATATTAGGTCGAGTTATATTCGTCAAGACAAATTCTCGGAAAATAGCAGTTTTTTTAAAAGGGAAACATTCTCAATTGAATATTGAATAGAAAGATATTTCTGTGAATTGAAAAATCCACGATAAAAATGAAGCTATTTTTTGTGAATGTCTAACAGAAAACAACTACTTTCCCGGCAACAGCCACGCTGGACATTGAAAATTTGCATTTTCATTCAGGTAGTTATTTGATTTTCTATTCCAGTCTTGATTATGAACTCATAAAGATAAATGAAGCAAATAAGAATGTTTTTTTCTGAAAGAGAGTATTTACCAGAAATCATTCGTAACATTGACGCAAGAGAGGCATCGTATTCACTAGGTCTTCAATATATTTTTGTCGACGAAAATCTATTTCACGCTTCCACGAGCATCAGGAAGACCGTAAGGAATGGGAAACACATTTTCAAGAAGCAATCTCACTTTGAAAAGAAGAGAAAAGTAAGAATCATTTCTTTCGGAGAGACACTTGAAATTCGTGTTTTTTAACATTAAAACCTGTCATGGGGTGTGATAGAATAAAGTCACATACCCTTACTCATAAAGTTTACTAACTCTGAAAAAATTTCGGAAGTCTGTTAAAGATGTATTACTTGAGGAAGCTTTCTATGATTTGGAAGAGTTCCATTCAGAGAATTGGTAGAGACAGTATGCAGCTTCGTATAATTGTTCTGCTATATATGTGGGTTTTTATATGTTTATATGTGTGTATCGTATGTGTATATTCAAATAAAAATGTTTTATACTCTTGTCTAATGTTGAAAAATTAGTTCTCATTTATATATAATGAAAATCCAGGTCATATATATATATATATATATATATATATATATACATTTTTAAAAGAAATAGTTTATTCCTGAATATTTTAATAATCCTTGTGCCGATTTTGTTAAATTTGGCAGTGTTATTTGGAGTAGCAAGGGGCTAATTCAGCCCTGAGTAATTTGAACATATCATGTCCAGTGGCGTCCCGGAGGGCAACTCAACCAATATTTTTAATAAAAAGAAATTTGCGCCACTGATTTTTTTGGAATTTTTGTATGGTTTTCGTATTAAGCTACATAAACTAAAACTTTTTTATTCCCAGCATATTTTCGTATCTTGCTTTGTTTTTGGGGAAAAAAATCACTTTATTGTTATGTGGTAACGCCGAAAATTAACAAAAAAACATGAAACAAGAAGAACCAATTATTGAAAAAACACTTAGACAAATGGTACGCAACTTTTTTAAGGAAGAAAACATTCAACAATGAGTAACACAAAACTTACCTCGTCTTAACATCGATTGCCGAACACGTTGAAATATTTCCGGCGTTTGTCTTATCTGATCACATGAATCCCGTATCCGTTGGATTAATTCCTCTTCAGTGTTGACTGGAGTTTTATAAACGGGGGACTTTAAATATCCCAGAAGGAAGAAATCTAAGGGATTTAAATCCAGTGACCTGGGTGGCCATGACTGTGGACCTGCGCGAACGTTCCAGTTTTCTCCATAAGTTGGATCCAGAAATTTACGTGCTACTATGCTAAAGTAATGTGAGGCCTCATCGTGCATGAACCACATTGCTCCTCTTACTGCCAGTGGGATATTTTCTAATAGTACAGGTATCACAAATTCTAAAAAATGATGATACTCTTGACCATTCAATCTCGAGGGTAAGAAATGAGGTCCAAAGAGATAATCACCCACAATACCAACAATACCAAACCAAACATTCAGGGAAAACTGTTGTTGATAATGATATTCTATAACCGCATGAGGATTTTCAGCCCAGATATGATTGTTATGGAAGTTCATAATTGAATTTCGGGAAAAACACGCTTCATCGGTAAACAATATATGGGATAGAAATGTCGGAGATGCTGCCTGTTGTTGCAAAAGCCAAGTAGAATAAACAACTCGCTTGGGAACATCCGCAGGTAATAACGCTTTCACAGCTGCATGTGGTAAGGATACAGTTGATAGTCCCTTGAAATCTTCCATACAGTAAAGTGAGAAATGTTTAATTGTTGTGGTTAATTGTTACTTCACGTAAAACTGCTTTCTCCAGCTATGTTCTTACCGTTGCAGGTCTCCCAATAAGAGCAGCCGACCTTTGGAAGGTGCCTGATTCGTACAAATGTTTGTCTATTTGGTACAATGCCATGAGAATATCCCTCTTGATAAATGCGTCTAGCCGCTCTGGAATTGCCTTGGACCATTCCATAAACAAAATGCATATCGTCCATTTCTGAGTTTGTAAACCGAACCATTTTCTAACATCAGTAACGAATTTTATAGCCTGAAACTCTTAAAAACACTTCAAATAATTACTATCAAATAATTACGTATGCACTGTTTCAAGTTATGTCAAAGTCAAATTTGTTTGAACAATTGTTTTTCCTTCCATGACACTCTAACTTCACGTTCAAAACACTGCAGTGATAAGTAACGTTCTTTGTTTCATCGAAAACAGTTAATCTAAAAATTCAAAAGATGACTTTCGTGTAATTTTAATTGTTTAATTTCAAATAAAAATCTCGTTATTGCATATCCATGGACAACAATAAAAACATTTTTTAAGAATTAATATTTTTTTTATTGCTTGCATTACTGTTGATAACAATTTCTTAGACTAGAATAGACTATTGATATGGAAAAAAATAAAAAGTACACTCAAATTTTTTATGGTTTGGTAGTTCAAATTGTTGATTATGTTGTCCCAGGGACATGCAATGAAGTTATTTTTATGTTTTTTCTCAAAACAAAGCAAGATACGAAAAAATGCTAGAGCTTGAAAAAGTTGTAATTTCAGTCGTTCAATGCGAAAAAAAAAGTAGAAAAATTGCAAAAAATCAGTAGCGCACATTTTTTTTGGTCAAAAATATTGGTTAAGGTGGCTTCCGGGACGCCACTGGACATGATGATTCCAATCCAGTTGGGGCTGAATCAGCTCCTTACTACCTCAAATAACACTGCCAGATTTCAATAAAATCGGCTGAAGGATTATTAAGATATTTAGGAAAAAACTATTGATGTTGACACCCTGTATCTTGAAAACAAAGCTTTACCGGACCTTTGGTAATATGAACTTTTCGTCTTAGAATCACAAAAAGAATCACCCCTTCGAGTTTGGCCACGTATTTACATAACACCCTGTATATAAATATTATTTACCTACATTTAATCTTAAGCTCTTTTACTTTTCCCTTATTATGAATTAATTATTTCCGTGGTTGTTGATACCAAGAAGGGACAGTCTCATACATAAAAACCTGAATTTTCCGAATAACTAATAATATAAATCGCCTATAAATATTTTTTTCTTCAGGAAATCACCGAAAAATAGTAAAAGTAAGAGAACATTCGTGACCGTCCTATTCTCAAATAATAAAACTTCGCCCAACACAACTACAAACAAAAAGGGACTGTGTCGATGGCTCAAAGGACTGAAACATCAGAACAGACTCTGCATAAAGAAGAAGGGCTTAGCTGAGCTCCTGATGGACACTAGGAAATTAACTCTCGAATCCTGTAAATTCGTCTTTCAGTAAGTTTTTCCAACACCATTTCTCATTGTATATAGTATAATTGAGTAAGGTACTGAATAATTCAAATAACCAAGTTATTTACGATGATATTAATCGAAGCATATTTTGTCATAGAATTTTGGAACACGATACTCACTGGATTAGTGATGGGTTGAGCGTGCGCGCGATGATAATCCGTTGTTTGAAAGTTGTAGCTGATGTGGTAACTTGAATACTCTCGTTTCAGACTTTGTTAATAATGAATTCGATGGGTTGTCCCGACGTTTTGATCGCCTGTATCAATCGTCTTCAGGTTAAAATGAGAAACCTCCAAATCCATTGAGACGATTGACGTCCGAAACCGATGTAATCAGGACAATTTGTTGATTTAATAGTGTATCTAATGCACATCCACTGGACGTCCATTGAATTATTTTTTCGAATGTACGAAAAGGTAATCGTTTGAATGTTTATGGACATTATTTTCATATTGGCTACTACTTTGGGCACTCAATGTCCAATGCTCAGTGAATGGACAGATTTGGCCAAATTGGACACTTTTGAAAGTCCCGTTTTCAAACGGGATAGATGAAAACTGATGGGTGTGTCTGAGGTTCAATTTTTATGACAAACTTAATGTTGAAGACCGCATATCGATATCTATCATCGTTTCTAATTACAGTATGTTTTTCGAAAATGTGCATTTTTGAAAAGTTGCTGTGACTTTTTTCTGTCAAAAATTCTTTATTTCTATGAAAATATTTCCAGAGCACCTTTTTACGTAGAAAGTGAAATGAAAAACAAACGGTCTGCGGGATATGACGAGGTACCCATGTTCCTATTGAATGAAATATTATTTGCTATAATGAAACCCATTACCCATCTTGTCAATTTGTCCTTTTGCACCGGCAAATTTCCCAATATGCTGAAAATTGGAAAGGTGGTTCCGGTTTTTTTAAATAAAAACCCCTAATCTATGAGCAACTATAGGCCTGTTACAGTGTCTTGCAGTTTATCGAGAGTATTTAAATATCCATTCCTGGACAGACTGCTGGCGTTCGTGAACAGAAATAGTATATTGTCAGCATCACAACATGGATTTCGGGAGCAGGAATCGACATTCACTGCTATAAACTCTTTCCTCAATACAGTGATGGAAGACATAGGAGCAGGAGAATGTCCTGTTAGGGTCTCCTGTGATCTCAGCAGGGCATTTGACAGTATGAACCATGATAATCTCATAGCAAAACTGACGCAATATGGTATAGAGGGCGCGGCAGAAGAATGGATAGCTTCCTCTATCACTGAACGCGAGCAGTATGTTAGTATTCAGTACAAGGAAAATAACATGACCTCTGTAACAAATTCTCAACCTATTACTAGGAATATTGGTGTTTCGCAAGGCTCTGTTATAGCTCCAATTTTATTTATTCTTCATATCAACGAGATAAATCATGCATCAGATAAGGGATTTTTTGTTACATTCGCAGATGACACTTCTGTATTGATATCTGACGTTGAGGAAGATATTTTCGAACAGAAGTGTGCTGAAGTGATTAACGCTGTCAACTCTTGGTTCAAACAAAATTTGTTGTTCTTTAACTCGGATAAAACGAATCTCGTACGATTTCATAATTACTGAAAAGCTTGTATAAAACCAGACATAGCCCTCGAAAATAAATTGCTCCATTTCGGCGAACGAACCAAATTTCTTGGACTCCATATAGATGAGTGTCTTTCATTCGAAGGGCATTGTGAACAAGTACTTAACAAATTAAACTCATCCAGCTATTTATTTAGAAATTTGCGAACTGTCCTAGAAGTCCAACAGTTATTCAATGTTCACTAAGCGTATGTGGAATCTCGCCTAAGGTATGGGATTTGTTTTTGGGGGTGGTCCACTTCATCTCCGGAAGTTTTCGTGGCTCAGAAGCGAGTATTGAGAGCTATATTTGGGATTCCACTGACTAACTCATCCAATGACATTTTTCAACACTATAAACTAATGACATTGTCAAGTCTGTATATCTATGAACTTTATTTTTATATTTTCAAGAACAAATAAACACTTATCAAAAGTGAAACACATAATATACAAACACGACAGAAGGATTTTTTTACATACAGAACTCCACAAAACAAAGCTTGGATATTGTTAACCTGACAGTATAGGCACGAGAGCATTCCATTCACTGCCATCTACTCTCAAGAATGAAGAGTCGATTAGCACATTTGAAAAAGAGCTGAAAGATTACCTCGTTGAAAAATGTTTTTACGAAATTAAAGAGTTTTTCTCTGGATAGTATTTGTCTTTCATCATCTCATCATTTTATTAGTGTTATATGCGTATCTATGTTCTTCCGGTATGCTGTATATATATATATATATATATATATATATATATATATATAAATTTATCTTGACTACTCCTATACATGTATTTAATGTCTAATGATGAGAATAAATTATTATTATTATTATAGACCTTGTTTAAGAATATGGCAAAACGGTTTTATGGTGGCACTCAAGAATATTATTGGGAACGTTCGTAGATTAATGGCAGCTATACGAAGGTTACGTGAATATTGTTAATACATTTTTCCGGCAGTTAGTAATTGCAGCATTTTTCTGGATTATAATCGTTTTCAATACATTTATAGTAACATATATTTAGCCGATGCTTCATTTCTAGATATGAGCAATGGCCCTGTCTACGGCAGAAGAAGTACTTCAAAAAAGTGTACCGAGAAACTGCTCTGATGTACTCTTTGACGACTTCCGCCTTCATGTACCTGGTGGCGAAGGCCTGTGCAGCGGGAAAGCTAGAAAACTGCAAATGTGCTAGTCATGGAAAGTCTGATAACTCTTCGGCATGGCAATGGGGAGGATGTGGTGATAACACGAAGTTCGCCAAAAGTTTTACATACAAGTTTTTGAAACTCAGAAAAAAAGGTCAGTATATCTTTTCCGGTCAAGTTATTTTAATCACCCCAGAGTTGGAGCGCATACTTGAGAAATAATTAAACTGGTAATTTGATTTGGTGTCATGGATGGAACACCACCATTTCATCGGTGAATCATTTGCTTAAGGGATTTCTAATAGGATTCTTTCAAAACTTATGCTTTGCAGAATAGAACTTGTTCCTTTCTGAATGACGAAACGCTTATGAGCGCACTAGGCTGAGTCGACTCTCACGGTATCGAGAAAGACGATAATCCGCTTAAAATCATGTTGTAGATAAGTACGAGATGTAGTTCCGTACGAAATAGATTTAGGTATCCAAATATCAAAACGCAAATATTCCAATCCTGATGTAACTTAAACATTTCTTTCAATGTTGACGAGCTAACAAGTGTGAACAGGTAAAAAATTGAAACAAGCCCGTGCATGTCAGAGCCTACGCGGTCAGCTTGCAACATGTTGATTCTGGTTTCCATTAGCTAACTCTATTCTTTGAAAGTTATGTTTTTTTTGGTATTTTGATATCATAAATGTACTTATGGGAATTAAGTAACAGTAATGTTTACTAGAAATTCATTTAAAAACCCTAAGATGAAAAAATACTTAACATTGATAAAAATTTGCTAAATTTGAAGGGAATTTTGCATTTTGTATTGAATCCTGATGTCTAGGACTTTTTCAAATTATTATTCGTACTCAGCATACCAGAAATATGGAAATTATTTGAAAATAATCAAACAGCTTTCTAGTTGCGGACCTGTGATATCAGCGTCGATTATTAATTGACATTAATTATGAAAATTATATCCATTGACAATGAGGCTCAACGGAGAACCGACCACAAGCAGAGACAGAGCCGGATTAAAAGGGGGGCAAACGGGGCTGCAGCCCCGGGGCCTCCACAAGAGAGGGATATGCAAAATTATATATAAAAAGTCTGACAACGAAAGAGCAGTTCTCCCCCTTTTTCCTCTCATTTTTCGTTTTGAACATTCAAAAACATATTTTGTATTCTTGTCAAAATCCATGAATAATATTAATCTTGGATCTGATGAATCATGTGTATATGCGAGAAACAATCACCAAGTAAAACATCATACTATTATACAAAATATTATATCGTATCGAAATTAGCTGTGAAAACAAGAACAATTGAATTTAAAAAAAAATATACATTTTTTTTTAATTAAATGGAGGATTTTCTGTCGATGTATTCTTCGAATGACACAAGCGATCTAGATACACAATGAAATTCAATAATCATAAGCAAAAGAAAATAATATTTCAATTTATGAATATGATTGCATCAAATTATTTATAAGAGCCCTGTGCGCATTCCATAATAGAACAAAAGTTCAAATTCTGTTGACTATTTTTCTGCCGATTCTACAAACACTTTGCCCGTCTATACCTGTTTTTCCTATTCGTGGCGTTGACAAGTGTCCGCTGAGTGGCGCGCTTGTAACAGAGAAATCCCCGAAATCTGAAAGTGTGAGTCTAAGAGAAAGATGACATTCCGCAACAAATGTAAATCCTTCTGAAAAGGACTATCTATCTATCTATCTAAGATGTTCTATTATCAAATTATTGAAAACCAAAATTTCAGAGCTACAATCTCAAACATTGAAATTACAGTGATTATTTTTTGACATTGCTAGAAACCAATGGAAACGTTCAATTCAAATAATTCATATACGTTTTGGCTAATCAATAGTGGGAATATTCTACCTAGAAAATTGTCGCGGAAATAATTTGAGGTATTTTGTTTTTATTGTCTGACAACCTATATTTTTAATTTGACGTCTGTCATCAATTCGCATGAGAAGTGTGAAATGAATCAAATCCGGTTTAGTACATCATATAATTTTGCAAGGAAATGTGTTTATGATCGTAACATCAAAAAATAATCTAAAGAATACCACACGAGAGTTCGATATAGTAGAAAATAATTATCTAGATTTCTTTCTCATAATTGTTGGCAATAGCCACTCGAGCCAGTTGGTCTCTCTTGTCTATTGCCTAGCAACAAGTTTTCGAAAATCTGTCGAATTATTTTCTCTCTCTTGTGATATTACAACTGAGAATGTGATGATTTCAAATTGCACTGGAAAGCGCTCATTTTCCAAAATGAAAAAAATAGGCGAATTACGATGAGACAAAGCCGCCTATCAAAGTTATCGCTTCTTAGCATTGAGAATGATTTTCTCCGGATGCTGGATTTGACCGAAATCATCGATGATTTTTCGTCGAAAAAAGCTCGCAAGAATCCCTTTGTTTACGCTGTAATTTAATTTATTTCTTGTATTTTATTATACCTAAACTACTATTTTTTTAAACTGAAATATCCTTTTTATCTTCTAGTAGGTAAAAAGTGAAAAAAATATATAAATGTAATGATGATTTATAACGTCTGATTCGAACACAAGTAATGAATAAACAGTACGGATAAGTAGAGTGTTCAATCAATATAAGACACTAATTTATCTATATGCACGTAATAATATGCATATACCTACGAAATATATGTACTTGCTTGTGGAACATTGAAACTCAGCACCATAAATTTAAGGTACAGATATAACTGAATTATTGAAATAATTATGTATTTGATGTAGAAAATAGTGTAAAAAAAATTTAATTTATCGAATTGAGTTTAACAGGTACAAATACAATACGAAAGAATGGGATGTCATAAAAATAATTCATAAATTTTAACCCAAGTCAGTTTCACTGTCACTATCGTCAACCAAGTTCACAACAATTTTTTCTCTGGCAACTTGATCTATATTTGAATAAGATTTTTCTACTATTTGTACATGCGCTACACAATTTTCCCAGCTTTCATCCGGAATATTCCGCATTTCTGACTAAAGCTACCACACATGAATTTAAAGTTGGCGAAACATTATTCCTCCATTAATTATCGACCTATTGCCTTGCTCAACTGCTCAACAAAATTATTCGAGTTCCTTTTGAAAAATTGTATGTCAGTTTCAAACACATCATATCACCTAATCAGCACGGCTTCTGCAAAAAAAATTGGTGGAAACCAATCTGTTAACATTCACTAACAAACTTACAGAATATTTGGAATCAAATCAACAAATGGACTGTATTTCACCGACTATTAGCCAAACTTAAATATTATGGACTGAGCAATCATTCAATTTAGTTTTTCACATCGTACCTTCAACTGAGACCTCAGTATGTTACATATGGTGGTGACACATCTCACGTTTTACTGGCGGGGTCGGGTGTGCCACAGGGCTCAATTTGGGAACACTTTTTTTTCTCATCTTTATTAATGATCTACCACTAGAAGTATCGTCTGACTATCTGCTTTATGCGGATGTCTTTATAATTTACAATAAAATTCCGGACATAAATTACTATTTTGAACTGCAGAATTCAGTCTAATTTCCGCATGGTCCATAAAGAACAATCTGCTATTCAGTCTGTCAAAATACAAGCTTATTTCTTTCAGCAAAAAGAGTAGGAATTCACATCATCATATACACTCTGCAGAGTTCTACGTTGGAACGAGTTTTGGAATTTACTGATCTTGGTATTCTCTTTCAAAGTGATCTCAAATTTGACAGACACATTTTCAATATAACAAAAGATGCTATCAAGTTATTAGGTTTATTAAAGCGAACCACATCCGAGTTTACCGATACAAGCATAATCAGATATCTATATTTCTCACTTATTTGCAGTAAGCTGGAATATACAGCCTCTGTATGAGATCCCGCAAAACGAAGCTCAAAACAAAATATCGAGACAATTCAAAATGAATTAATCAAGTATTTGTACTATAAGGAACACGGTGTTAGCCCGGGGTTTGTCCCCTATAGCCCACTGAGGAAAGAATTCAGTATCGAAAAACTTGAACTCAGAAGATGTGCAATAAACATAACGATACTTTACAAACTATTTGATGGTGCACTGGGTAGTTCATATCTGCTTGTACAACACCAATTCTACATCTCACCATCAGGTCTGCGCCCTCGTCTTATTATCTTTCAAGTAACCAGTAGTGGCCCAATAGATAGAATGTGCAAGATATATAACAAGCATTGTAATGATTTCGCATGCGGACTTTCCGATATTCCCATCAGGAAATTTAAAACCCAGATGAGAAAGCAGATGAAAACTTGGTAACACAGCCTAAGAACATCCCTGATTGTACACGCTCACCAACACTGTCGTCATATCTTTGGACTATTCTATCATCCTACCTTTTCAATTGAGAACGCGATTTGGTGCGAGTAACCCCACAATCTGACTATTATTAGGTCAGTATGCACTTGTATATATAGATGTAAGATTATCTAACTATGTATTAGATGAATGTAATGTTGTCATACAAAATTACCTCAAGATTTATAATGAAACATGTAATTAGGCGCAGGCGTTGTCTGTTTCTGAATAAATAAATAAATAACCGTCAATATGATCAATCACTGTATGACAATAGTCACTGATTCCGAATAATCGAATTATCAATCGTTTCATTTCTTTTTCCGGATTTCATTCTAGGAAATATTTTTCTCTCTTTCCTTACCATTTAGATTCAAATCCACTCGATAATTCAATGGATTCCTGTCTTTGGACGACATTAGAAAAGATATGGAATTCTTTATTTCATAATTCATTTCTTAATTTCAGTGAGGTTCAGGTACATTGCGAATTTGATCTAGGTGATTGAAAACTGATTAGTAATGGAATAGTTAGTGAGAATCACTAATAATAGGTGTTTGAAAATTTCACAATATTTGTCTTTTCACAAGTGAAATTACAAAAAATTACAGTAATCGAAGACACCACCAATAACAAGAAAAATTAATCGCCAAATATCGTATTCACCAGTTCAAGTAAAAGTACATGAACTGAAAATAAAACAGGAGATGGAAAAGTTTTGAAATGGCATTTTAGTTCATTCATAATATATCATTCATTGGATAACTTACTGAAATGTGAAATCGATTGCGTAAAAACAATCAGTACCGATAAGATGACCTCCATTTAACTGATTGGTTTCTTAATTTAAGAAACGGTTGATATATAACAACCTGTGGGCGTGTCTATCGATAATAACTGAATATCGATACGCAGTAACAGACATACAATGACTCACCTGAAACTATTTGACTATCCATTACCAAATAAAATGAGATATGAGAGTCCTTGCATATTCCAAATAACATATAGCACTCCAAAGAATGTAGAATCATACTATATGGAGTCGAGAGGATTTATTTTGAATGAAAATATTAGGTAGGAAGGCCCAAGCTACCTTTCATTGAAAGGAAAGGTAAAAAATCACGATTTATCCTGCCCTCGAATATAGCAGTAAGAATCGGAGGCTTCGATTGACAAAATAAAAAAAAATGTTCCAAAGAAAAGTTAATAATGACAACTGATAATAATTGTTCCAAAGGAAAATTAATAATGACAACTGATTAGCCTCAATATATTTTAAAGAGTTGGGATGAGAATGGTATCTATTAAAATTGTTCTTGTTAGTAGGATAAAGTCATAATAATCACATATTTAAAATTCATGATGAGGCGATACTAGGCGAGGGGTATGCTGACTGAATCTGAGGAGTCTGTAAAGTCGCGATTACACTATGTAGCAAAACTCAAAACGGATAAATTCAACATATAGCAATTTTCGTTGCTACATGTAGCTTTCTTTGCTATCCAACCGGAGTCTGTAAGATCCAAGGGAATTTATGATATATGTTACATTTGCTACACCATAAGAATTCAAGTCATTTAACAAGTCACCATCACTGTACTTTTACCTGACTTGTAGCGATGGCCAGACCCGAAACCCTCGTTATCTTCTGTGAGCTACCAAAAATACTGTAATTGCTGCCACTAGCAACTGATCCTTCCTCCTCGACATCTTCTATGAAAGTACTCTGCTGCATTATTTTTGCTACATGTAACATGGGTCCATTTTGATTTAGCTTTTGCTACATGTAGGTAACATTGCTAAATATTTTGGTAAAACTGATAAATATAGCTTTTGCTATATAACATTGTAACATTATTATATATACCGAAAGTTATATGTATAGCAGGTTTTGCGACATAGTGTGAACGCGGCTCAAGAATTACTTGAGCTACAATAATAAAATCACAGCATCTGTTTGGCAAAATCACGGTATATTGATTTTTCATAAAAATAGTAGAAAAAACAGACAATGAATGATTTCACAAAAAAAACTGTATATCCTGAGTATTTATTAACAAATATGTGAATGAACACCGCTAGAATACCTGATGAAGTTGACATGATTTGAATAAATTAGTGTATTCCATGAACAATTAATGTTAATGACTGAAACCAAAATTTTTTGAATAATTCAAATACTAGCCTACAAACTCCTTTCGAAATACAAGAGTGTTAACTTTCTTAGTTTAAAGATATAAGCACTGTAAGAAGTAGATAACGGAATTTTTTATAAACAAATGCATATAAACAGGAAATTATGACAGATACAGACTTTGTGAGAAGTTTATTCGAGAGATCAACTGATGCTCTATAAAATCATTACGAATGTTGATAACTGTATCTTTATTGGTTCAAAAATTACAGCAGTTTGTCACTTATAAAATCAAGGGGCCGCTGCAACTATTATATACCGTAATTTTAGAAAAATCCATAAAAAATATTTAAAAAAATTATCACTTCGTTGGATTTGGTTGCTTTTGAAATTTTTTGTAATTTCAAAAAAAAAATATAATGAGATTTGGAATGTTGTTATAACAAATTGTTAACTTAATAAACAATCAAAATTTTAATAAAATGATTTTTTTAATTCTATTGAGAAATGCCAATTATGATTTTGAAAAGAAAAACATGTCTCAACTAATTATTTAAATAATAGAAATATGATTTTAAAGAAAAAAAAATGTCTCAACTAATTATTTGAATAATGGAAATATAAAAAAACTATTAACAATAAAAAAAAAATCAAGAAACATATTTTCTGTGGAATAATTGTATTCTCTAGACAACACAATGGCAAAAAAAATCAAAAATATTGAAATAATCAATTTGTTTATGAACAATTCATAAACAAAATGTCCTGAAACAATTTTTCCGACTATTATTAAATGCCTTCGTTTGATGCAAAACCAACAATAGCAAAACATATAGATAAAAAAAATTAACATTTTTGTTAACATTCAGAAATTATAATAAACAAAATAAACAACTTTTAAAAACTTTTATTACTTTTAACTTCATCTTTTATTACGTGCAAATGGCAACCAATGGGAAAAAAGTTTATTTCAAATTTCTCAGAAAATGTTATTCTTCATAAAAGTTTTTGCTTCTGCTCAAACCCAAATTGCACCATTAAAATTTCATTTATCTCCATTCGTATACGAGGGAGGTGGAATAAATTGAAAGTAGTACCTAGTAGTTTACTTTTGAAAATACACCTAAAGTTTATTTGAATAAATGACTTACAATTTGAAGAATATTCTAAATTCAGAATTACAGCCTCCTATTCCAAAAACAAGTTTTTACTGATTTTTTCCATATTTTAATTTACCACCCTATGTATTATGAGAATTTGTAATGTCATAGAACATTACCTAAAATGACCATAGGAAGTTAAGTTCCGTCCAACTATCAACTAGAAAATTGCATAATCAAACTTGGTGCCGACAAAATCTCATTTCTTGTTGTCATTGAGAAAAAGAATATATTTTTCATAATTAAGGTATAACAAATGACATCAGCAGATCAAAATCGATTGAAAGCATTCAAACTGTGTTGCAACCAACGTCAAAAGATGTAATTTGCTATACCTCAATTATGAGTCATTTTTTTTTCTCAATGACAACAAGAAATGAGATTTTGTCGGCACCAAGGAATTTCCTAGTTGATAGTTGGACGGAACTTAACATCAATTGGTCATTCAGGTAATATTTAATGATAAGTGTTCACAACAAATTCTCATAATACATAGGGTGGTGAATAAAAAAGTAGAAAAAATCAGTAAAAATTCGCTTCAGGTAAAGGAGGCTGTTATTCTGAATTCAGAATATTCTTTATTCCAATAAACTTTAAGTGTATTTTGAAAAATAAAGGTACTTTACTCCTAAGCTACTTTCAAATTACTCCACCTCCCTCGTATATGGCCTGGTCCAGTGAAGTGGCATTTCACGGACTCCTTTCAGTATCCAAAGTAGGCATTTTGTGCAGTGCATGTAAAAAAAAAATAAGTCTGCCAAATCTGCGAGAGATTTGATTATATCTTTTTTTTCTAGGTGATATTACCCAAAGTATACTAAAGTATAATAGTGAAATAGGAATGAAGGTTGTGATGAAAAATGAAGAAAAAGTCTGCAAATGCCATGGATTATCTGGTAAGAATTGGACGGCATTTCAAAATAATAAATGTTAGAGACCAACTTGGACAATTTGAAATTCGCAGAAATTGTAACATGTAATACCTCCTTCAAATTTTACAAACAACTTTTTCATTGAAAATTTAAGTAAATAATGAATCAATCGCCATCACTCCATTTTGGTTTTAACAATACATGTAAAGGAATTGTCAAAAAATTAACCTAGAAAATATGTAGTTGAGGTTACAATTCAAGCAGGTAAAATACAATATCATGTTTATATTGAAAAAATGAAACCAACGAAATAAGAAACTTGAAAGCAAAAAATTCAATAAACCTTCTTGGTCTCAATATTAACTCATAGAGCGCCAAACAAACTAGCAATTTATTTAGGTAAAGCGTAAAATGATGGCAGCGGGATGCACGGCGCCGTTTTGATTTTTTCTTCAGAGTAACATAATGATACTCGTTGATTGTTTCATTTTTCGTCGGATTAATTTTTTGTTAAACAAATTTTTATTTTTATATTTTTGTGGCCAGAATCCACTATTACTTCCTACTTAATTGACTCCAAATATCCATTATGTTGTAATGTCATCAGAACTACATATGTGTGCCAAGTTTCAACGGAATCAGTTGATAGATGAAACATCAATCATCCTCTATTTTTCTACCCCCCATGGATAGATTAATCCTTTCTTCATATGACTAATTCTGAAGTATACTCTATCCAATTGAAATAGAATCATCTGAATCGGATAACCAAGTAGAAAGTTATGAGTGGTAGTATCGATTAACGACAAAAATTCAGTGGGTAAACGATAAATATCTCCTATTTTTCTACCCTCAGTGGTGTTTTTTTTTCAAATTCAAATGGGACCAACTTCGAGGTATGGACTTGGAGCATGAGGAAGGAGTTTAACGTGCAGCGCCGCAGTAGCGGAATCGGGCGAACTCGACGTATAGTGTCACTTATCTGCATTCAACGCTTTGATAAAATGGGTGTTTACAAAGATCCATAGTTTAAATTTTTCTGTCGCAAACGTCGAAGTGACGTTTGTGTTGCAATTCGGCGGTTAAAAAATTCGAATCAAAGAGAGACCGAGTGTCGAAAGTGCGCGTATGATAAATGAATGACAGTGAACTATACGGCCGTAAATAACCTCAAACCAAATGTTTGGACGTCCCTCGTATGTATTAAAATACTGCGTAAACGTGTTTACAGTCGCCACGGGCACTCGCTCTGCAAGTGCAGGATCCTTGTAACATCTTTGTTACAATCACTCTACGAATTGACAAATCCTTCAAGTTTTTTGATAAATATTTCTGATACATTTTCACAATGATATAAACATTTTTTTTATACCAATAATTATAGTAATCTGAAAAAGCATAAATGAAACAAATGATAAATTTTTATTCGTGTAATACACATTCAAAATATTCTCACAGTAAACGAACAATACGAAAAAAAAGTGAAAATGTATGTATGTAGAAAAGATAATAATATTTCCGATATATTTATTTATATTTCTTTCATATTTATTCATATTCCTTTAATATTTTTTTATCAATGTAATATACTGTAACATTAGACATCAGTTTCAATTAATGAATGCTTTTCTGTACGAGTTTATCCAAATGCTCTGAATATTTCAATTGTTTTGCCATTGTCGTAAATAGGTGATCCCCAAGTAGCAGAAAACTTTTTTCCCATTTCCATAATTCCTGTTATTGCGAAAATTATAGAAGATCTAGTTCAAAGGAAGTTGATATCATACCTGGTAACAAATTCTCTGCTGTGTCTTGAGCAATTTGGTTGCAGAAAAAACAAATCAAGAGCAATTCCGAATGTTGTTGATGGACTAGAGAAGGGCGAGCATTCTTTGTTAACACTTTGTTACCTTTCGAAAACTTTCGATTGTGTATCTCATGCTATTTTACTTAAGAAACTTTTCTGTAATGGTATTCGTGGACTCCCTTTGGAATTTTCCAAGTCTTATTCACATGGAAGATCACAGTGGGTTTCGGTCGAAGGCACCAAATCAGTATTAATGAAAAACAATAATGGTATTCCTCAATGCTCTGTTTTGGGTCCATCCCTATTAATTCTGTACATCAATGATTTATATGATCATATTTTACCGAAAAAATGCACCCTCTTTTGCTGATGACACCACTCCAATAGAGCGAAAGAATAACTCAGAGGCATTGATTGACTCTTCCGAACCCACCGTGTAAATGACCATTGAATGGTTCTGCTCTAATAAGTTCTTGCCTAATTCGGCAAAAAATCAGAGTCCCATTAAATCCCCAAAACTCAGCGATAACAGGAGGTGAAAGTGTCGAATTGTTTGGAATATCCATCGATCATGAACTTAATTGGATGTGTCATATGGATAAACTGTCGAATAAATTGTCAAGTATCTCGTTCTTGATTCGCAGATTTAAAAATTGACAGTGACATAAGCTTCATGAGCATACAGTAAAAGTTTCTTAATTTTCGTTAAATTTAAAATTTTTCTTCAAAATAATGTATACTCAAAGTGAAAAAGGGAATATGTTATTAATATTTGGAGAATGTCATAGAAATTCAAAGAATGCTGCTGAGTTGTATACTTAGAGATATCTCAATCGGCAACATCAAGCCCATCAGTATTTTCCGTATTTTCCATATCCTCAAATAGAGAAATCGAGCATAGTGAGATCCGGTGAGCAAGCAGGTCACCGTACTGGACCATTGGTTGCAATAACTTGATCATTAAAATGCTCCATTAAGTATTTAAGAACTCCTCTGGTATCATGAGGGGGTGCTCCATTTCGTTGGAAGTGAATTTGCCTTGGAACTGCTAAAGGTAGATTATCAAGATGATCCTCGATTTCATTTTGAAGAAAACCCAAGTACCTAACACCTGTTAACTGACCTTGAAACAATATTGGCCCAATTATTCTCTTTCCAACGATACCAGCCCAGACATTGACGCCAAATCTTTCTTGAAAATTGCCCTCCCTCATTGCATGTTCAGTACCGAGTATTTTGCTTATTGAACATACCATTATTTGTAAATCGTGATTCATCGGAAAATAGTCTATCGCCATCGTCAGCATACAAATGTTGATGTAACTGATATATATTTAAATGCTCGATATCCGTGCTTTTTCAGTATTTTTCTTGCTGATTCGTGACTTATATGCATTTCCTGGCTGATTCCTCTTAAAGAAAGGGTTTTATCAACCTCAACCATAGCAAGAACGTCAATCTCACTCTCTTCATTCATGATGAACCCCTGTTTCGCCTCTCGATTTCCTCCTTGCCTAAAACGATTCTCAACATACGGAAAATACTGATGAGCTGGATGTTGATTGGGATATCTCTGAGCATACAACTCAATAGCATTCCTTGAATTTCTATGACATTCTCCAAATATTAATAACATATTCACTTTTTTACTTTGAGTATACATTACTTTGAAGAATAATTAAACTGAAATTACCTGAGTGAGTGTTTTGTTTTCCAAAGAAGACTTGATAAAAATAACTTCAGAATATTATGCATCATAGCTATCCATGGCACACTTGACAAAAGTAAATAAATTATCATCCAGTATTTTCCTTAGTAATATTTAATTCATGTTCTTATTTTTAATACAATCGCAAATAAATTAGTGTTGTTAGATTCGTCAAAAAATCCTTTTTTCGAAAAGTGCTTGTAAAAAAATGGTCGCCATTTGAAAAATGATAGTTAGACACGAAAATATAATTTTGCCAACATGTCTTGTTCCTATCTATCATACTTATCACTTAAACATTGCGATTGTAATTTTCTGACATCACCTGAGGTCCTCAGATTAGTTTACGTCCGATCATGGCCACCTAGATGCAATATTAAAAGTGACTCTAAAAAAATGAAGTAGGCGTAAAAACTCTTTAAAACTTCACATTCTGATCCAGAATTGTCTCAGAAATAAAAAAATTTTTACAATGTAGAGGATGTTCCATTTAAAAATTCAAAAGCGGAGCTAATTGCGATGAAACTGGAGGTGACCGGAAAGTGAAAAATATGCGAAAACTCTGCTCTTCACATACCGTTCACCTATGCCAAATCTCATTTTGATACACCTAGTATTCTAGAAGTTATGACTTATCTAATAGATTCGTTATATTATATGTATGTATATATGTTTTTTTGTCCATTCATCAGAAACCTGTCATAGAGCACGCATACTATTTTATGCATTTCAAGTTAACTAGAAAAAAAATTAAAAATTTATTCAAATTGTATTGGAATTTCTAATTGAGGGCTGTGGCGATTGATATTTGTTCAAAAATCACCAATTAGTTTGAACTAAGGATCTGATTTGTTCCAGCAGTAATAATATCCAATTTTCAGTTGCTACCTCATTTCTGATTTGAATATACAGTAGAGACTCGATAATCCGGAGAGCAATAATCCGGATATTTTGCTATACTCTGTTTCCTAATGTGAGAGAGTGATAAAATTTAAATTTGCAATGACAGAACCCATTGAACAGGTTGGACAACTTGAAGGTAATATTGTAAACTTGCAATGATAGTTTTTTAAATTCCGCATTTCAGTTATTCAAGACGTACACACCCCTAAATTAGGTCCTAAATTAGGGTCACCTTAATTTGTATAACAGTAGAAAGTGGAGTTTTCTGGATGAAATTAATATGACACCGGCGTAACTACAGGTAGTTCATCAGAATAATAAGTGAAATAATAATTTTATATGATTATAATTATAGAGATAATTGAGATATAAATTATTCTAATATTAAGTACATAAAAACTCATATGGAAGTTATAATAATATGAAAATAGATAAATTGGAATGAATATTAATATTTATAAAAAATTCTACTATGTAGAATACAACAATTTTATTTTTAAATTTTAGCTATCATATTCCGTGTAGCTCAATGAACTATCGTCGATGGGGTCCAGAGAAATAATAGGGCTCTACAGTATATTCTAGCATGATATCAGCTTCACACATTTTTTTTTATTCCAATCACTTGGTTGACGCACTTACTCCATTTTTCGCAATCCACTGTCTTCATTCTCTCTCACAAGAGGCTTTCATCGTCTTTCATTCCTAAAGTTGTGTTATGTCTTGCTACAAACCCTTTCACCCACACCAATTCTATGGGGTTTAATTTACAGTGATATGGCGGAAGGCGAAGTACCGTTATATTACGCTTTGAAGCGATTTCGTCGACAACAAATTTTGTACAAAGTGATTCATTCAACTTTACAATCTCCAGTAGCTCCTTTTCCAGCATATTTTTGTGATATGAATTCTAATTTAAAGTAAGCCAATGAATGATGTAATTTTTTTTGCAAGAAGACGTTGGTATTTTTCCAGATTTTTTTGAGTGGTAACATTAGCCATGACTATAACAGACCCAGGAGCAATCAATAAGATCTATCATTTGCTATATAATAATAGATATTCCTGTTTTCCCTTCGGAACGGCTCTCAAATATCGTCGTCGTCAGCAGATGATTTTGTCTATTTAGAATTTCTTCATAACGAAAATTCCTTTCCTTCAAAGTATTCCACACTTTCTTCCTACCCATGGGTGGAATGAAATCATCCTTTTTCATTTCAGACATTATTTTGTTGATGGTAGGTATTTATTTTTGATGCCAGTCTTTTCATCCTCACTTATTACAGTCTCCTATCTTCCTGTACTTCCTTTTGGAGACCTGATGGGGCCGCCTTTATCCTCGTGCACAAATCGGTATATTATTGACTGTCCGACTACAGTCATATTCAAACACATTTCAACTATTTTTGTAACTCGGAATGTTGAGTTTTGGTGGCGAACAGCGTTGAACATATTGAGAATAATAATCCGTTTCTCAGCAACAAATTCAGAAACACCTAGCCATTTTCAAGAACGAACTTTTCGAACAACTTCTGGAAAGTAACTAAACATTTCAAATTTTTGAAACACTGAGGCACATGTAGGTAAACTACCTGTGCCTCTACCTCCATTTGTGAAACAAATCCGACCATATTGTTATGTCTTATCGCACGGACAGATTTATATCTTCATGATATTATTTGTTAAAATACTTTTTGAAGAAAGGAAAATGGAATCAGGTAGGTGATTGTAAATTTATTATTTTATTGTACTTGGAACAGGAAATTACAGAGCATACTTAAGCGTTGTCCATTGTTAGGGGCTAATCATATTAACTGTCACTGAGCTGGTACAAAAAATCTTTCAACCAACTTTACAGGGTTATTGGTTATATTTGGACCAATAGATCTTATTTGAAGAGCTGGAAATATGGTTGAATCAGGAAAGTTGTACCATTTTTTCTGAACCGCCAGGAAATGTAATTGGAAAAACAATTGAGGGTCGTATTGAAAAGTTATGATATAAACTTTTGTTTTCTCTAATGGGACACCCAGTATATTATTGCATTTTTAGGTTCTACGGAAAATTCTAGATATATTTCATTCTTGATGTCCAATATGTACTTGCACATTACTATCTTAGTTTTTCATAAGCTATGACATAAACTTCAGATTCAACCTCGTACGCCTATGGAATACGGAGAAGACCACTCCGTTTTACAGTTCAATAATGATTTATCACTCTCTCACATTAGACAACAGAGTATAGCCTGGATTGATGCCAAACTTAAATTGTGAAATTATGTACCTTGTAATCCGGATCGCATGATTCGATGATCCGGATTTGCCATGGTCATCGGTTCTAGCTTGTCTGAACGCGCCATTTCAAAGCGGTAACTCATTTAAATTTTGATTATTTGACGGCCGGACGTGTTTTATTAACCGACGAAACCAAAAAGGAAGAGGTTCTCTAGTCGACGCGTATATTTTTCTTTTTTTTTATGAATGATAACGCATAACTTTTTACTGAGACGTCCGATTCCGATAAATCTTTTCTCAGTGGATAGGGTGTACTTCGAAGTTGGTCCCATTCGAATTTAAAAGATGAAATCCATCCCTAAGGGTAGCAAAATGAAGGATATTGATCACTCACCCTCTGAATTCTGGTCCGTTAACCGATTCTATCAGGCATAACTTTGTACTGGATTCTTCGATTTGGACGACTCTTTTTTATTAGATAGGGTATACCTCATAGTTGATCATATTTG
Source organism: Gonioctena quinquepunctata (assembly GCA_018342105.1). Lineage (NCBI taxonomy): Eukaryota > Metazoa > Arthropoda > Insecta > Coleoptera > Chrysomelidae > Gonioctena > Gonioctena quinquepunctata. The sequence continues at coordinate 134,779 of JAFIRS010001256.1, read as the reverse complement.
GATTCCGAATGAAATTATCCACCCTTATGGGTAGAAAAATAGGGAATGATTGATTTTTCACTTGTGAACATTGGCACACATATCTAGTTGACAATAACAGATCGCTAATGTCATTATTTTTGTTCTCCTACATCCGTCACGATCATTATATTCTATGAGAGGATGGAATAATATACAAAGTAATGAAATGAACTAACCAGAACAAGAAAAATAATTTATATTACAACAAATAGTAATAGTAGATAATCATATTATTTAACTGGTAATAGTTGAAGTAAGGTGGGTAGGTAAGTATTTTGGAAGTAATAAAAAAACAAGTAGGTATTAATTAGTAGATTTCAGCCTCGAAAAATTGAAAAATAAAAACTTTTCAACAAAAAGTTAGACCGACGAAATACGGAACTGAAAAGTAAAAAATAAAATAAACCTTCTCAGTCTCAATAACTAAGCTCCTAAACTAATGTAAGTAGCTAATTTTGAGTCGGCGCCAAACGAACAATCAACGAAGATCATTAAATTACTTCAAAAAAATTATCAGAATGTCACCGCGCAACTCGATGCCATCATTTTACGCCTTATCTAATTCATTTGCTTGTTTGTTTGGCGCCGACTCAAAATTAGTTACTTACATTAGTTTAGGAGCTTAGTTATTGAGACTAAGGTTTAATTTATTTTTTACTTTTCAGTTCCGTATTTCGTCGGTTTAATTTTTTGTTGAAAAGTTTTTATTGAAGTGCAGACTGGCAAAACGTAAACATATTAGTTTGTCTATAAAACAATAGTGTGAAATATGCAAGACGCGTTAATCCGATTTTTTCAATACGGATCAGCACTGGCTTCAATTAATACGCATTATCCAGTCTCTATTGTAGTACAAAAACTTGTTTCTTTCCATTTCAAGAACGAAATGGTAATTTACGAGTCATCTATGAATCAATCACAACATTACGTACATTTTTCAAAGTGCCATCTAGCTTCAAGACAGTGAAGAATGAAAAAAGAGTAAAGATATCTTCAACTGGCCGAGTAAAGACAATCTAAATCGAGGAAAAATTGTGTGCTGGATCAATTTCGTGGTCTCCTCCAAATTATTTTTTCCTCATCCAAAATCACATGGATCCTCTTCACTTACCCATATTGCAGTAATATATGAATTGGATTTTTTTCAATACTGGATTCCAAAACAAATAAAACGGCGTCCTCTATAGTTATTTATTGTACCTACCACATTGAGTTCTGACAATAGCAGCCATTGTTGAAATTTCGATTGAATTGATTGCCTATGAAACCTCTTGTTGCAAATTTTCTCATGAATTTTCAGGTTCTTGCAGCTTCAAAATATGTTTCAAAAGAATTCGTCCATTTATTGATATATCCAAAGATCTGGTGAAGCACTACCACAGCGCCATCAGAGTAGAACCAAACAACACTAACTACAAGCTTAACGTAAACCAGTTAGTGTACCTCGAAACCAGTCCAAGTTTCTGTCCGTTCACCGTAGGTCGCCAATGCAAAGATGCTGCCAACTGCGCCACCTTGTGCTGTGCAAGAGGGGCTACCTCTTCCACTACTACAGTGAAAGAAGCCTGCAAGTGTAGATGGCGCAACGAGAGTACATACCAAATAACGTGCCAGCAATGTGAGAGGGAAGAGATTGTCTACACTTGCCAATGATTTTGTGATTACCCAAGTGGTATGCCGTATTCAGTCATTTATCATTTGTTCAGTATTTATTTTTTATGACAATTGAAAGAAATACTATTTGTCCAAAATATTCATATAAGGTCGCTTCATTTATGTCAGTATTTTTTATCAATAAATAATATGTTGTATATCTCAATAAGTGACTTTATTATCCCAATCTAATTTTGTTTGCCAAAATTCTTTGAGGTACAGAAATTTCGAAATATAACTCCCCTAAATGTATAGCTTTGTCTGATTTTCAGGAACCTTATCAACATGCCAACTAAAAATTATTAAAATAGACAAACATAAACAAAAATTCAAAATTAATCAATTTCTTGAGAAAAATGGAAGTTGAAAACTCAACCCATGGGTGAAATATTTCATGAAATTTCACTCATTTTAAATCATTGTCATAAGTCTGGAAACATGTTTTGTTCTTCCCACAAAGTTGTACTTTACAAACTAAACACAACCAGTTTGTTCTGATCTCAAACTCTCCTGAACAATAAAGAGCACAACTCCTTCGACTCGTTCGTGCAGGATGATATGCTCTGTTTAAGCCTCATTGCCAGGCTTTAAAAAGGTTCCTTTTTCTTTATTGGTATAGTCAATTCGGTTGATGTTCTTGATGATGATAACAGTTTTTCGGCGACCAAATGCTTCGGAAGTCTTTCATTGATAACTTTGCAGTTTATTCATTTTATTTAGCGTATGGGGTTATAGTGCAATCTACATGATAGAAAGAATATAAAATACACAATACGTATAAACAGAGAAATTTTAAATATAAACAGAGAAACTTCAAATATATAAGGACATACATAATTATTATGCCAAACTATATATCTACATCCAAATTGCATAGCCATTCAATTGCCTCTGGTGGCTTTCATAAAATCTTCAAGGTCACAATCGTAGGAACGGTTAGGACATTCTGATATGATGTGGCGGATAGTTTGCCGCGGAGATCCACAATCACATTGTGGGGATTCTGCCCTGTAGTCTAATCAACAAGTTCAAAAACAATGATTTGTTGAAAATATAAACAGGATGAAAAGGGAAACATTCTCAACAAATCAATAAACAGGATGTTCATAAAATCAGATGTGGAATCATCTGCGACTGAAAGATAAACTTTAGTCAGTATCTTCCATCGTCAAGATAACCTCTTGTGGGGTATTCATGTTGAAAAGGGAAACATTCTCAATTGAATATTGATAGAAAGATTTTTCTGTGAATATTCAATTGAGAATGTTTCCCTTTTCAACTTCAAAAACGTGTTAAATAGATATAAAGCTCCTAAAAATATGAGCGACAGCTCATTCGATTCGGAATGACGTCTGTAAACATGTTTTTCAAGGGTTTATTAGCACGTAAAAAATTGCGATTGTTATTAACAAAATAAGATTAAAAAAAGAATGTATTTCGTTTTTCGTTAATAATTTCTAAAATCATGATATTTGAGGAATTATGAAAAAATATCCTGAAAGAGAAGGAAATTTCCAATAACCTCCCGAAACTCTATCTCTATTATTTATATTTTTTTTAACGCTGAAAATAGGGCTCCGCGAGCTCGTTACCACATAGGCGCACCGTCTAAAAAGCCGTTATATCACGTAAAATAATTTTTTTATAGTATTAAATAACAATTTGAAAATTTGAATGAATTATGGTGTAATCTAGACACTTGAACGAAAAAAACCTTGGTAAAAAAAATTTTCATGTCGATTTTTCAAAAAGTTACACCATTGTTAGTTAATTAATTTTTTTCCAATCTCTGTTTTTATAAATTACGACATAAACGTTTAAATAATTGGTCTATAAAATTTTTGCTTCGTGGAGCTCTTTTCATTTAGGTACCTAAGCAATGCAAAATTCATTAAAGTTTATTATTTTGTTAATTATAATTTTTTTAAATTATCAAAAAATGAAATTTCTAAAAAATGTTATCAAAAAATTGTTTTCAATAATATCTCATTATTGCTGTTTTTGCATCTAATATAGGTATTAGTTAACATTGGGAAAAAAATGTTTACGTCATTTGTTAAGAAATTGTTTATAAACAGACTATTTTGGGATTGAAAAAAAATTTCACCATTTATTCATTGGTAAAATTATGATTAAAAAAAATGTTTTATTGTTTACAATCGTTTTTTTTATATTCCAATTGTTTAAATAATTAGTTAAGAAATTATTTCATTCTTAGAAATCATCATTGACGTTTTTCAATGAATTAACGAAGAAATATTTTTTTTTATAAATAATTTCTTTGTTTATTAACTTAACAATTTGTTATAAACAAATAATATCAACCGTTATATTTTTTTTCGTCAACTTCAAAAAGTATCGAAAACAACTACGTATAACAAAGTATAAAAAAAAATAAAAAATGATAATAATAAATAATAAAAAATACAAAAAAAAAATTCCATACCTTGTTATACATAGTTGTTTTTGTTATTTTTTGAAATTCTCGGAAAATAATATTACGGTCAATATTATTTATTTATAACAAATTGTTAAGTTAATAAACAATTAAATTATTTATAAAAAAAAAATATTTCTCTGATAATTCATTGAAAAAGTTTTAAAAAAATTTTAAAATTTTTTAAAAAACTAATAAAATTTTTTTTAAAAATTTTTTATTTCAAATTTTACCTATGCAATTAGATGGTAAAAAAAAATTTTTTTTAGAATCATGAAATAGTCAAAAACAATTTCTTAACAAATGACGTGAAATTTTTTTTTTCTAATGGTCATTAATACCTACATTAGATGCAAAAAAGAATAATAGGATATTATTTAAAAAACTTTTTTGATAACATTTTTTAGAAATTTCATTTTTTGTTGATTTAAAAAAATTATAATTAACAAAATAATGAACTTTTTGAAAAATCGACATGAATATTTTTTTTCACCAAGGTTTTTTTCGTTCAAGTGTCTAGATTACACCATAATTTATTCAAATTTTCAAATTGATATTTAATACTATAAAAAAATTATTTCAGGTGATATAACGGCTTTTTAGACGGTGCGTCTATGCCGTAACGACCTCGCGGAGCCCTATTTTCAGCGTTAAAAAAAATTATAAATAATAGAGATAGAGTTCCGGGAGGTTCTTTTTTATCGGAAATTTCCTCCTCTTTCAGCATCTTTTTTCATAATTCCTTAAATATCATTATTTTAGAAATTATTAACAAAATTCGAAATAACATTTTTTTTTAATCTAATTTTGTTAATAACAATCGCAATTTTTTACGTGCTAATAAACCCTTAGAAATTATTTTTCTAGACATCATTTCGAATCGAATGAGCTATCGCTCATATTTTTAGGAGCTTTATATCTATTTGACACGTTTTTGAACTTGTTGATTGGACTACTGCCCCATTTGTGTAAGGAATCAGCACATTTTCCGCAACCTGTTCTAACTCGGTTGAGCTTTGACCATAGTCGGCGTGGCAGGTCAGATCCGTTGAAACACTGCGTTGGGTCATCTAGTTGAATGTAGTGGTCTCCTGCAGTTTCTGCCCATATGGTAATAGTAATTTGTATAAAATAAACGAATTCATAACAGCAGCATACAAGAAACATAATATCAATGCCCGCATCTGATCAAATTAATATACTGATTCGAATATTAATTACCTTAGTTACTTCTATATACCAAATTTAGAAATATATTACAATGAATCGAAATATAATAAAAATGATGGAGTAATTATATATGTAAGAAAGGAGGTTGATTGTAACGTTCCGGTCCATCATTTGACGGAAGTGAATTTGTTGAATTATTCATCGTAAAAGGAATTCCGTACTCTCTAACGGCACCATATAGACCGCCAGCAACCGACATTGATATCTTTTTAACGGAAATATTTATCCATACTGGCTGAATATCTTGAATACTTCCGATACAAAAATCAATAGATACTTATGTCGAATGGCCAACTTACTTTTCATTTATCAACAAACCTACTAGGGTTAGTCATACAACTTCAGGACTAATCAACAATGTATTTATCAAATTTACCAATGAAAAAATCCTATATACCCTAAAAATCTTATATACTTTCAACTAACTATACTTAATAATAATCCCCATTTTACCCTTTTAGGGTTGAATTTTCAAAAACCCTGTAACACATTTACCTTTATTTGTGAAGAAGAGCCCAAAAACTAATTTCCAGGACTCTAATTTCAAAGCAACTGTACTTTCATTCTCACTCGCCTTCTCACCCACCTTTTCACCCCTTCAGGGATCGAATATAACAAAATGCTGTTGAAATTTTAGCTCTCATATCCAGCGGTTTGATCTGGCCGTTGATCGTATATCAGTCACTCATAGTCCAAGAGGGGACTGCAGAAAACCTGGCCAATCGAATAACAGAATGAAATGTCTTTAAAATGTTAGTACTCACAGCAAACATGAGAAAAATGATTGACTGCCTGGGCAAAAGTAGTGCATAAGTTTTTTATGGCCATTTTTCGGAAAAAAACTTCTTAACAAAGAATTAAACCGACGAAAAAATCAACTAAAAAGCAAAAAATAAAATAAACCTTCTTAGTCTAAATGATAATTGAGCTCCTAAACTAATGTAAGTAACTGATTTTGAGTCGGCGCCAAACAAACAATTATCGAAGATCATTATCTATGAAAGAAGTCATCAAAACGCAGCCGTGCATCTCGCTGCCATCATTTTACGCTTCACCTAATTCAATTGCTAGTTTGTTTGGTGCCGACTCAAAATCAGTTACTTACATTAGTTTAGGAGCTCAATTATCATTTAGACTAAGAAGGTTTATTTTATTTTTTGCTTTCCAGTTAATTTATTCGTCGGTTTAATTTTTTGTTAAAAAGTTTTTATTTTTTACTCTTCAGTTTTCCGTATGTCGTCGGTTTAATTTTTTGTTAAAAATTTTTTATTTTTCAATTTTTTGTGGCTAAAATCTACCAAATACTACCTACTTGTTTTTTTATTACTTCCAATATACTTACTTACCCACCTATTACCAGTTAAATAATATGATTATCTACTTTCACTATTTGTTGTAATATGAATTATTTTTGTTGTTCTGGTTAGTTTATTTCATTACTTCGTATATCATTCCATCCTCTCATAAAATATACTGATTTTGACGGATGTGGAACAAGAATAATGTCAGTAGCGATCTGTCATTGTCAACTACGTATGTGTGTGCCAATGTTCACTAGTGAAAAATCAATTATCCCTTATTTTTCCACCCGTAAGGGTGGCTAATCCCTTTTAAACCAAAAAGGCCCTATCTATTAAAAAAAGAATCATCCAAATCGAAGAACCCAGTACAAAGTTATGCCTGAAGAATCGGTTAACGGACCAGAATTCAGAGGGTGAGTGATCAATATCCTTCATTTTCTACCCTTAGGGGTGGATTTCATCTTTTAAATTCAAATGGAACCAAAATCGAAGTACAACCTAACCTAAAATATACGGGTCGAATAGAGAACCTCCTCCTTTTTGGTTTCGTCGGTTAAAAATCAACCATACCGATGTAGCAACCGATTGGTGATAGTTTCATTTAAAATTAACCTCCGAGTGGTCAAGCGGTCTAAAGTGCTGGTTCACGAAAGGGAGCGTGGATGAGAGCGTGAGTTCAAACCCCAGGTCAGGCAGCTTTTTATTCTTCTAAAATTGAAAAATGATTTGTTTGGGGCGACTATTCTTCCCAAACCAAATCATTTCTCATGTCTGAGAGCTGGCTGCAGAAAACTTGGCCGATCGAGTAACACCATAAAAAAATTTCACAAGCGTTCATTTAAATTCATATATCTGTTTAGTTCAAATCTTGGAAGTGAATTTTGACCTACTTCCAGTTGTCCGATTAACTTGAAATTTGGTAGGTTTTCATTATTCCGGTGACAATGCATTACGGAATTTTTTCCGAAGAAAAAATAATTGTGATTATAGTTCGATTCTATTCAAAATCAGTATGTGGGGGCTTTTGGAGCTGGACGTCATGATTTTTCTGCCAGAATTCATGAATTTATAATGGCAACTCCAATTTGTCAATAAGTTTTGTGGTTATAGACATATTCCAATAGAAATGGATATGGGGGGGTTTTTGGGATCAAAGATTGTGATTTTTTTGGTCATAATTCAAGATGGCGGCTCTAAGATAGCGACGACTTCTGTTATTATAGTCCCATTCGATTCAAAATTGGTGTGTGGGGGTTTTTGTAGTCGAACATCATGAATTCAAGATGGCGGCTCCAAGAAAACGACGTGTTTTGTTATCATGGTCGGATTCCATTCAAAATTGATATGTGGATTTTCTGGGATCACAGATTATCAATTTTTGTCAGAATTCAACAGGATGACGGATTTCATGAACGACTAAATAGAATGAAATAAAAATGATTGAGAAAAAAATAAGACAAGCTTTCATACAAATGCACCACAAAGGAAAAATTATTTCTTTACTTGTTTCATCTAGGTTATTCTGTGAGTAACAGATTCAGAAGCTTGCCGCGAATATAAAATAGGTATTCTTGCGCGGCAAGATTTTGAATCTGTTATTCACAGAATAAACTAGGTCAAACAATAAAAGAAATTATTTTTATCTTCTCAGTGCATTTGTATAAAAGTTCAACTTGGTAGTAGTTTGAAGCTGTTACTCGATAGATATAGTAATGAAGCAAAAAACGTTTGGTGTCAAGGCAATAGAACAAGATTTAACGAGGCCCTGAAATATATTATTTTTTTACTCTGTGGATACTGAATTTCAAGAGTAATTCTAAGCTGATACAGCATTGGTATGGTTGCAGTACGAAAAATGTTCCAGAGAGAGAATAAACACATTTGAACAAATTCTGCCCAGAAACTAAATTATTTTTCTTATGGTCTCTGTGAGTGCTAATATTCAGAGCCGGATTAAGAGGGGGACAAACGGGGCTGCAGCCCCGGGGCCTCCACAAGAGAGGGACCTCCACAATATAAATTTTAAGGTAAAATTTCCTAACAAATACCGAAGGATATGCAAAATTATATATAAAAAATCTGACAACGAAAGAGCAGTTCTCCCACTTTTTCCTCTCATTTTTAGTTTTAAACATTCAAAAACATGTTTTGTATTCTTCGATCTGATGAATCATGTGTATTTGCGAGAAACAATCACCAAGTAAAACATCATACTATTATACAAAATATTATATCGTATCGAAATTAGCTGTAAAAACAAGAACAATTGAATTAAAAAAAAAAAAAATTTTTTTTAATTAAATGAAGGATTTTCTGTCGATGTATTCTTCGAATGACACAAGCGATCTAGATACACGATGAAATTCAATAATCATAAGCAAAAGAAAATAATATTTCAATTTATGAATATGATTGCATCAAATTATTTATAAGAGCCCTGTGCGCATTCCATAATAGAACAAAAGTTCAAATTCTGTTGACTATTTTTCTGCCGATTCTACAAACACTTTGCCCGTCTATAGGTACTTGTTTTTCCTATTTATTGGCGTTAACAAGTGTCCGCTGAGTGGCGCGCTTGTAACAGAGAAATCCCCGAAATCTGAAAGTGTGAGTCTAAGAGAAGGATGACATTCCGCAACAAATGTAAATCCTTCTGAAAAAGGACTATCAAAAAGACCAATCTGAGATGTTCTACTATCAAATTCTTGAAAACCAAAATTTCAGAGCTACATTCTCAAACATTGAAATTACAGTGATTATTTTTTGACATTGCTAGAAACCAATGGAAACGTTCAATTCAAATAATTCATATACGTTTTGGCCAATCAATAGTGGGAATATTCTACCTAGAAAATTTTCGCGGGAATAATTTGAGGTACCTATTTTGTTTTTATTGTCTGACAACCTATATTTTTAATTTGACGTCTGTCATCAATTCGCATGAAAAGTGTGAAATGAATCAAAACCGGTTCAGTACATCATATAATTTTGCAAGGAAACGTGTTAATTTGATTATATTCATAAAAAAATTTCAAAGGAATTATAATTTTTTTCTAGAAATGCCAATAATTTGTCAACTGAGTCAAGAATCACAGTTTATAAGACAATTGTTCAGCCACACTTCGACTACTGTTCCTCTATAGATATAGGCTTCAATCTGAATAAATTGTCTCGGCTCCAAAAACTTCAGAATCGTGGTATGAGGATCATTTTGAAGTGCAGTAGGGATACTCCTATTGAGATTATGCTTAATGTTCCAAATTGGCAATATATTTTCCAAAGACTGTTTTATTTCACCATACTGAAAAATTTAGGGCCATGTTATTTCAAACAGTACATTGTCTTCAATCATGACCTTCACCACCACTTCACTCGAAATAATAATAATTTATATATTAATAGAGCAAATCACAAAAACACCATGAACTCTTTGATTTTCAAAGGTTTCGATCAGTTCAATTAATTACCAAATCTAATTTAAAGTAGCCCATCTCTGAACATTTTCAAAAATGAACTAAAGAAATTTGTTTCAAATGCACAATTATGATATTTATTATTCAAACCAACTTTTTAATGTATTTTATTTAATATTTGTTGTATATTTTATTGTATATTTTTTCAATATGTACTACATATCTCTTACTTTAACTTTTTTTTTTAGATGATTTGTATATTAGGATATCCTAATTAAAATAAAGATCTATCTATCTATCTATGATCGTAACATCAAAAAATAATCTAAAGGATACCACACGAGAGTTCGATATACTAGAAAATAATTATCTAGATTTCTTTCTCAAACCTGTTGGCAATAGCCACTCGAGCCAGTTGGTCTCTCTTGTCTATTGCCTGGCAACAAGTTTTCGAAAATCTGTCGAATTATTTTCACTCTCTTGTGATATTACAACTGCGAATGTGATGATGTCAAATTGCACTGGAAAGCGCTCATTTTCCAAAATGAAAAAAATAGGCGAATTACGATGAGACAAAGCCGCCTATCAAAGTTATCGCTTCTTAGCATTGAGAATGATTTTCTCCGGATGCTGGATTTGACCGAAATCTTCAATGATTTTTCGTCGAAAAAAGCTTGCAAGAATCCATTCGTTTGCGTTGTAATTTAATTTATTTCTTGTATTTTATTATACCTAAATATGCTCGTGCCGAAATAATTTGATTTGTTTCGCAATAAATTAAAAAAAAAATGTTTGAAAAATAATTAGGGGCTTCCACTCCTTCGTTGCTCCAGGGCCTCCACACCTTTCAATCCGGCCCTGCTAATATTTTAATAAAAATCAATGAAAGAATTACACAACTGCAGTAAAAAGCAAAAAATAATTTCTTTGTTTGACCTAGATTATTCTGTGAGTAACAGATTGAAAATCTTGCCACACAAGAATACCTATTTTATATTCGCGGCAAGCCTTTGAATCAATTACTCATAGAATAACCTAGGTCAAACAATTGAAGAAATATTTTTTTTGTATGAAAACTTCTTTTTTTTTCAATAACAACAAACGAAAGTTGATAATCTACGACCCTAAAAAAACCCACATACCAATTTTGAATGGAATCGGGCCATAATAACAAAACACATCGCCTTCCTGAATTCATGATGTCCGACTCCAAAAGCTCCCACACACCAATTTTCAATGGAATCGGACTATAATCACGAAATTCGTTCGCCATATGGAAGCCGCCATTTTTTGTAATGAATTATGATTACCTGCCAAATTTCACGTTATTCGGACTACTAGAAATAGGTGAAAATTCACTTACAAGATTTGAACTGAACACATACGTGTTATGTGAAATTATATAAATGCTTGTGAAAACATTTCATTCTGTTACTCGATCGGACAGGTTTTTTGCAGCCAGCTCTCAGACACGAGAAATGATTTGTTTTGATACGAATATTCGCCCCAAAACAAATCATTTTTCAATTTCGAAAGAAAAAAAAAAGCTGCCTGAGCTGGGGTTTGAACTCACGCTCTCACCCACGTTCCCTTCCGTGAACCAGCCCCTTAGACCGCTTGACCACTCGGAAGTTAATTTTTGATGAAACTATTACCAATCTGTTGCTACATCGGTATGGTTGCTTTTTTCGAAACAAGGCCATAAACAACTTATGCACCACCACCCAAGCAGTCAATGATTTTTCTTATGTTTGCTGTACTAACAATTTATAGACATTTCATTCTGTTCATTCTCGATTGGCTAGGTTTTCTGCAGCCCGCTCTTAGCCTATCAGGACATGTAATTATATATGTACATATCACCCCAAACACGAGGTAGCTGCTATTAACCGTTGAGGAGATCTTCGACTGTCTTTCGTCTCCATCATCAGAATAATTCCAAGCCTCCATAATGTTGTAGTGTCATCAGAACTACATATGTGTGCCAAGTTTCAACAGAATCGGTTCATAGGAGTGAACTGAAAAAACAATCCCCTATTTTTCTACCCATAGGGGTGTTTTCTTTCCAAATTCAAATGGGACCAACTTCGAGGTATACCCTTTCCATTGAAAAATGAATCATCAAAATTGGACTACTCTGTAAAAAGTTATGAATAATTCTGAAGAGAATTAAAAAAACTAAAAAACGCGCTTTTATAGAAAACCAGACTGAAAAATTGAAAATAAGAAAAACATTTATTTTATTTAAAAAAAAGCGTGGGGAGCATGGTATCGCCTCAGCCAACAATTACCTGTGATCTGAGGCATTTCTTACTTTAGTGCCATAGGTGTGTAATGTACTATATAATTATTGATACCATGCACCCCACGTTTTTTTTTAAATAATTTTTTTTTTCTTATTTTCAATTTTTTTAGTCTGGTTTTCTATAAAAGCGTGGTTTTTAGTTTTTTTAAACTATTATTTATTCCCTACTTTTTAGTGTGGTTTATTTAAAAAGGAGTTATTTTTTTTTTAAACCATTATTTTTATCATTTTTTTGAAAATTAAAAATATAAATATTTTTATCAAATACGGTAATCATAATCTCCGACCACAAAAACCCCCACATACCAATTTAGAATAGAATCAGACCATAATCACAAAACTCGGCCGCCATTTTGAAGCCGCCATCTTGAATTTTCCAATTTTTACAAAAGCATCATATCTCCGACCCCAAAAACCCCCACATATCAATTTTGAATAGAATCAGACCATAATCACAAAACTCGGCCGCCATTTTAAAGCCCCATCTTGAATTTTCCAATTTTTACAAAAGAATCATAATATTCGGCCCCAAAATCCCCCACATACCAATTTTGAATAGTATCAGACCATAATCACAAAACTCGTCCATCATTTTAGAGCCGCCATCTCGAGTTTTTCGATTTTGATGAAAGAATCATAATTTCCGACCACGAAAACCCTCAGATACCAATTTTGAAGCGAATCGAACCATAATCACAAAACTCGTACGCCATATTGGAGCCGCCATTTTGTTTTTTTCTCCACACAAAAAAATTCTTAATGCATAGTCACCGGAATTATGTACACCTGCCAAATTTCAAATCATTCGGACGTCTGGAAGTGGGTCAAAATCGCAACCAAAGGAGTCGGTTACAAACAAACAAACAAACAAACAAACATACAAGTGAAGCTAAAATAAAGCGTGTAATAAAAAGAAATACTCATATTATAGAAATTTCCTATGTAATTTAGTAAGGACCACAAAACATAACTATTACGAACAGCTATTTACAGGTTCTACAAAAAATGTTAAACAAAAGTGGGAAAATATTAATTGAATCACTAACGTCAAACAAAATATAAATTCTGATAACCTAGTCATAGTTGACGAACATGATGAGAAATTATCATCTGATGAAGATATGGCAAACCTTTTCAACACCTTCTTTTCTGACATTGGAGCCAATATGCACGAAAAAATTGACATACATCCAACTCCCTTGCAACAAACAAACGTAGGCTCTATATTCATGCACCCAATATCCAATAATGAAATCATCTCAAGCTTAAAAAATTATATATCTTCGGGCGCCGACAAAATATCACTAAATTTCACACAAAAATGTGTCACATCTCACACATAACACTGACAAAAGGGGTAAAGTGAAGCATTCGAAGATTACATAACAACTCCCATCTCCAAATCTGGAAGCCGTAAACATGCTACGTATTATAAACCTATAACAGTGATCAACAATTTTCCCAAAATATTTGAGAAATGCATCAAGAACAGAATAATGGATTATTGTAATAGCAATGAATTATTTTCTGATTCACAATACGGTTTCAGAAGGAACCTATCGACCGAAATGCGGTATTTGAGTTAAAAAACAACCTATTGACCGGCTTCTAAATTTAAAAAAGTGTATCACAATATTCTCGGAGTAAACCTTACCCTCTTGTTTGAAGGCCCCGAATTCATCGGAATCAGAGGTATTTCTTTAGATTTGCTAAAACTATTTGATCAAGAGCACTCAGGTTGCCAAAAAATATATGGGCGTTTCATAGAGTACAGTACTGGGACCGATTTTCTACTTCAATAATTTATTCTCGATTAATAAATTTCCTATGCTGATGACACACCAGTTACATTTGTTGGAAATAGAGAATGCGGAATGAAATTAATATTTAAATGTCCCAGCAGTAGTCTGCTGAGTCTTAATATCTCTTAAACAAAATTCATTGCCTTTTCCTCCACATCTAGGAAAATATAGATGGTTCAGCTATGTTTCGCAAGATGGCGTGCTCAAGATTATAATATACCCCCCACTTTTGCTTTGGTTTTAAGACCACACATGTGAGGCAGTTTCGTTTTAGAAAGAAAACATTAAATTCGTTATAAACAATACAATACCCCCCCAGTCAGTGAAATTAATAGAAGATACGGGACCCTGATGTACGGGTTAAACTCGTATTTGACAAATGTTTCTATTCTTTTTATTATTTTACATTGACAGTGGTTTCGCGTATAAGTTTTCATTCTGAAAATTTTTTTTTTCACAATTTAGTTATTATATTCCCTCCAGTGAAAAGTTGAGAAAAAAAACTCGAATATTCTATAGTCTCAGAAGAAATAATTTATTGAGATTCAACACACTATATTTTTATTTTCAGTGAGGAAATAATTGTTTGTATGAGTAAGATTGCACAATAGCATTTGCGGTGTCCTTGAAGACGGATGCGAGAGATTTCTCTATGATGGGCATGAGTTCTTTCAGAAACAAGTCGAAGTTTTTATTAACGACATCATTGATCATACCAACTGAAACAGAAAAAAAAAATTGTGATCAATCTGGATTTAGGGAAACTTTTGGCTTTCTATTCCTCCATTTTCTTTTCAGATATAGAAATCTCGAACACAACATGTTTTCAGGTACAAAAATATTTTTTAATCACATTTTGTATCTATTAATGTGGGTGTTCATAGATGTCAGGAAGCGTTTTGCCAAAATCAGGCGCAAACTCAGAACTAAACAAGAATATTAGTTATAAAACTCATATGTAAATGAAAACGAGAGAAACAAACATGAAAGTTGAAAAACCGGGATTGGTTGCTTTTGGACATTGTCTCACTGCTCAGCTTGCTGCTTGTCACTTTCTGCATGTCCGCAGCTTCGGGCTGTGGAATTATGGTTAAACTCAGCCATCGGGTGTTTGCTCCCACGTAGCAATAGCTAGATCAAGCGTAGCTATAACCTAACCGAACTTCAAGCCCAACAGATGTACTAGGAACCACCGTGTGCAGGAGAAAACATGTTCTTCGGGGCGTCGGGGACTGTTTATCATATCAAGAGCAGTCCTAACAAGCCAGAAAGCTAGAAATCTCCGTAGAAACTTAACTGGTACAGAACTACAATGAAAATATGCCCAGGTAAGAGGTGGAACAGCTAATGGGTGGAGTAGTTGTGATTATGCAAACTCCGGAGTTCCTGACGCCTCCCAATTCCACTTGTCTTCCTGTGGCATGTGGGTCTCTGCCACAGGTGACTGTTTGTCCCTAGCTTTTCGTGGGACCAATGATGGAAAGAAAAAACAGGGCGAGTACAACTCCCCAGCATACCTAGAAAACAATATTTCCATGGATACAGGCAGCAGCCTACAGGAAGCAGGAATTCCTGGAAATAAAGCTGCTCTGCATAAATCAGGATGCAAAGAAGGGGCCTCAATTCTTCGGAAACCCTCGAATCTATGGAGAAGAATAGGATCAGAAAGAGGTTTGAATACTGAAAAGGAAAACATTTTCAATTGAATTTTGAAAGAAATATTTTTCTGTGAATTGAAAAATCCACGATTAAAATGAGGTTATTTTTTGTGAATGTCTAACAGAAAACAACTACTTTCCCGGCTGAAGCCACGCTGGACATTGAACAACATCTGATAGATATTCTGAAAAGACCCTAACTCAAAAGAAAAAATCTGAAATTGAAAATTTGCATTTTCATTCAGATGGTTATTTGATTTTCTATTCCAGTCTCAATTGAGGACTCGTTAAGATGAATGAGACAAAGAAAAATGTTTTCCAAAAGAGAGTTCTCACCAGAAATCATTCGTAACATTGACGCAAGAGAGACATCGCATTCACTAGGTCTTCAATTCATTTTTGTCGACGAAAATCTATTTCACGCTTCCACGATCATCAGAAAGACTGGAAGAAATGGGAAACACATTTTCGGAAAGCAATCTCCTGTTCATATTTTCAACAAATCAGGTTCGAATACCTTATGAAACAGGGCTACCTGCAGAAAAGGCCGGTTTAAATCGATTGAATCTGAAGAAAGAGTCTGCCACAGGACTTGGAAAGGTACGGGGTACGGTCAAAGGAAAAGACTCAGGACGGTCCAAAAGAGTAGAAGGAGCAAGCAGAAATAGCAGTGCCACAACTTCTCTCAAATAAGTGGAGGCAGAAGGGTTGGCATTCTGCCAAAGGAATGACCAGAATTCCTTCTAACAACGATCTGTTACATTCGGTCCATGAGGGAGATAATCCTGGATAAGAACATTGAGATGGGAAGAAAGGCAGTCACGAAGCCTCTTCCCACAGTTCGTACAACGGACTAGGCTAGGTAACTTTGAAGTGTGCCGATGTCATCACCATTCAGGGGCTCGAAAATACCTTTGAGGACATCAAACCACGGAGAAAATTCTTGGACTAATAGAAGATCAAAACGGAAGCCTCAACGTTACCAACTGAAGGGTACTGAGGAGAGCATACGATGGTCCTCTAGACCTCTGAACGTTCTCGGTTGACCTTCCGTTAGACGATGGACTTGAGGAAACTGGGTTCTGTGATGAACTACAGGTTTGATCACACAACCTTGAGACCGGAGAGTGGCAAACCCAAGCGGACACTTGATTTCACATCCGAACCCAGACCCTCAGAAATCGGACAGAGTGCAGAGAGCTCCCAGGAACAGGCTGAAAAAACTTCCAAGGGTGCAGAATCTGCAGAAAATTACAAAGCTATGGTAAAGGCAAACAGTTGCCTCAAACCAAGGAAAAGGCAAAGGCCTGTAGTAACAGGAGGGAGGAGGAGAAAGGAGCTCCAAGGACCTGCAATACGAAATGAGCATAATGCTCAAAGTTTTCCAGGTAAATCTCCAACATTCAAAAGCAGCCACCGTAGCGCTCAGATGGAGGTTTGCTGGAGAAAACGTCAACATAGAGCTGACTCAATAGCCTTGAATGGATGGAGGAAGTCTACAAGAACTCACAATAAAATCATGTGGGTCATTATATCACAACACCACGTCTATCACTAAATTTACTCCTGTTCATCACTAGAGATCTGGCAAACACCATCATTCTCATCTATTTCTGATATATTTACTATTAGACACTGAATGTAATATGTATGCATACTTTTCATGCCACAAATTATTCTGAGAC
Organism: Gonioctena quinquepunctata; assembly: GCA_018342105.1. Lineage (NCBI taxonomy): Eukaryota > Metazoa > Arthropoda > Insecta > Coleoptera > Chrysomelidae > Gonioctena > Gonioctena quinquepunctata. The sequence continues at coordinate 117,274 of JAFIRS010001256.1, read as the reverse complement.
TAGAAAATATATGCGGAATTTGAAAAATGTACTCACGTAAAACCTTATCACCGTTGAACAGATTTTCTAATCGTACAGAACCACCTCCAACATCTACATGCAGGTCAAATTTTGTATATTTCAGGTATTCTTCTCCATTTTCATCATACAATTCACCAGTCAGTTGAGCTGTGGCATGTGCATCCGCTGAAATTTGAAAAATGTATACTATTTCAACAAGCATATAATCGTTTCAACAAAGCAGAACTAAAACTATCAACGCTTGTTGTGTTGATAATTGCTGGCTGTCATCCTTATATTCAGACTATGTGATTGCTTTCCTATTTTCTCTAATTGTTTTTGAATGGACATTCTTGTCATTCTTCAATGATCGTGTATTTTTGAAAATATGGGTATGTCCTGTAGTTTGTACGTGCTGGAATGTGTAGATGTGGTTTCTTTTCCGGCGGAATTTTGATTTACAACAGTAAAAATATATTGTTAAGGTGATTTAGCAACTCACTTATATTAGCTTCCAAATTTCCATTTCCTTTTACGGGCATGATCAGAAGTTTACCATCCACGCTATAATGGGCCTCAATACGAAGTTTCGGTAGATCAACATACAATGTGAACAGATGTGTATCCATGTTAACACTGAAACATTGAAGGTGGGTTGAATTATGTGAAACTTTCAAAATATACCACTTCTGAAAACCAAAACTCGTATCTCTCGTATGAAAATAGGGATGATTATCAATATAATGATATAAATGTTCAACTAGCAGTAATGTTTAACTACTCAACCGAAATCTCAAAGATACAAAACTAGAGTGAGATTTCATCGCATTTTATTTGTACCAAATCTCCATTAACAATTCAACTGCGATGTTGGTTCCATGGGAATAATTTCTGAAAAAATGAATTTGAGTATGATTGTGAATATTATAATGTATAAAATGTTCTCCAATTGATTTATATTTTCACCCGCAATATTAACCATATACCTTTCTGTCGGAGGTCCAATTGAATATCTGATTCCTTTTATAATCGTTTCCACCGATATTGAGAACAGCCTTAAACGATTGATGAAATATTTTCACACACGCTTCATTAGTATTTCAAATAAAAATTTTACCCACTTTCAGTCGTCTTGATTTTTTGAAATTCTGCACATGTAGTGAGAACCGATGCAGGTCACTGGTAAAAATGCCTAATTTACATTTTAAAGATTTGGTGTTATGGTCTGGTACTTTCACCAAACGTGCAAAAGACCTATTAGGTTTAGGTACGGGAAGACTGAAGAGCCATATCGACCGCCCTACAATCTACTTTCCCCAAAAGTTATTGAAAACTTCTCATGTGAATGAATTATTCGACGAGTTTTCTCCTGTATTTGCAAAGTTTTAAAACACATTTTTCTAGCAAGAGTAAAAAATAAAATTATAATTTGAAAAAACTAAAAAAACATTGACCAAAAAATTTACTTTTATGAAAAAAAGCGAGGGTTGCTCTCTACTTACCCCACGCTTGTTTTCAGATTAGGTGAATTTTTGACTTTATTGTCAATGACTTCATTTTAATATTAACTTTATACTTCAAGCTCAATGACTTCATTTTAATATTAACTTTATACTTCATACTGCCAGAAAAACGTGTTTTTTTAGTTTTTCCAAACTATAATTTTATTCATCATACTTTTCAAATATTGGCCTTAGCCTAATTATTTTTGGCCGGCGGACCTCTTTGTTCTCTTCACTGAATGTATTTATGTCATTCATTTCGAAATTTATCATGTCGTATTAACCGGGTGACAACTAATCTATTAGACAAGTCATAACTTCTAGGATATTAGGTGTATCAAAAAGAGATTTGGCATTGGTGAATGGTAAATGGAGAGGAGAGTTTTCGCATATTTTTCACTTTCCGGTCACTTCCGGTTTCACCGGAAGGAATTCGAATGAAATATTGTTTATAAAGTTTACATTGGTCAAACAAAACAATTATTTAAAGATAGAATCACGGGCCACAAAAGTGATTGTAGGAGGTTTATAAGATCTTATGCACTATCCATTCATTCTATTGACGAGCATCATCGTATCGATTCCAATAATTCCGAATTTTTTTATTTTGAAAGTGTCTTATCTAAAAGACTTTTTTTGGAAATAAGTATAACATCATTAATAAACAAACAGATATTGATGATCTGTGCTCTATTCACACTTATATTTTTCACAAACAGAATGAACTGCATTCAAATAATAATCTTCTTTTCTAAAAATGTCCATCTGTATATATATTCGGACATTTTGTAAAAAGTCAATTGACACTGTCTTACGATTTTTCCTTCATGAGAGAAACTTCTCATGTCACTCTTTGTAACTAATTTTGATATATATATATATATATATATATATATATATATATATATATATATATATATATATATATATATATATATATATATATATATATATATATATATATATATATATATATATATAACCATAACGTCACAAATATTACATTTTAAGGAAAATTTCATTTAATATTATAGTAAACCAAAGACATTCCATTACCTGTTTAATCTGTCTATTATTTTTCAAGTGGCGACCATTTTTGACAAGCACATAAATTTAATATTACCAAGGAAAATACTGGATAATAATTTATTTACTTTTATCGAATGTGCCATGGATAGCCATGATGCATAATATTTTGCATTTATTTTTATGAAGTCTTCTTTGGAAAACAAAACACTCACTTAGGTAATGACAGAATTTTCGTTGAATTTCAGTTTAATTTTTCTTCAGAATTATGTACACTCATAGTGAAAAAGTTGTATGCTCAAAGATAACCCAATCGGCAACATCCTGCCCATCAGTATTTTCCGAAAGTTGAGAATCGGTTTGGGCAAGAAGGAAATTGAGAGGCGGAACAGAGGTTTATCATGAATGAAGAGACTGAGATTACCGTTCTTGCTATGGTTGAGGTTGATAAAACGGTTTCTTTAAGAGAAATCAGTCAAGAAATACAGATAAGTCACGAATCAGCACGAACAATACTGAAAAAGCAGTTACATTAACATTTGTTTGCTGACGATGGTGATAGACGGGTAGTGTTTTGTAATTGCCTGTTTCAAAATCATACAGTTAACCGAAATTTAATCAATTTTATTCCTACCATATCCAAAACAATTTTCTCTTGACTCTGCTGGCGGTCCTGTCTCCAAGGTGATGAGAAACGTGGTGATAACCTCACGTTGCAATCTCTCTGGAAATATCCGCTCCTACTAGACTTGAAGCAGTGTCCTCTGCGATATTATTCTGGGGTTCTAGTTGATCCAGTATTCTGATGAGCATCTGTACCATGCTGTCGCTTTTTTTCTCTTCCTGACGTGATTTTTCCATTGATACTGTTTTCACTTCCGGCCTCGATATATTGAAAGCCGCTTTCTCTTCTAAGGAATGAACTAGAGCTCCACTGCATTTCTCCTTCTTCTGTTGTTTCCGTTCCTTGTTTGGTTCTTCAAGAATTTTTCAGAATTTTTCCTGCTACTTGATCATTTTCATTATAGCCTTCATATCGTCGTAGGGTGTTCCGTTATTCACCATCAATTGTTCTCAAGGTCACTGTAATCCCTACTTCTGACGCCAACCCTCAAGAAACTTGGTTAGTTTTCTATTTAAAATACTCGATTACTTTAATGCCCGTTTATTACCCTTCGAAAACACAATAATGCACTCTGACAATATACAGTTCATTTCTAAAATATACCGCGCTCTGTACATCAATAGATAGATAGATGGATAGTTTATTGATCCAAATGCGAGCTCATAAAGCTATAGGACAAGTCAAAACAAAGTACATGTATAAATAAAGGTATTCATAAAATACAATACATAGTTGAATATAGAAAAAATGAGACACACATCAACGATATCAACTCACAAAATCGATAAAAATATTATAAATATCTGAACAATTATAAATGTGAACATGTTTCAGGTGAAATGTTTGTTATAACAATAAAATAAAACATTAAAAATATTCAAAATATTCATCAAGGTTGTATGGAGTAATGCTCAATAAAAATGCTTTGATTTTTTTTCTGAAAATATGCGTCTGTTCTATTACTTTCAGCTCATTCGGAAGTACATTGTATAATCTCTGTCCTATCACGTTCAGTGATTTTTGAGCAATGGTGAGATGTGAGGGTGGTAAATGGAAGTAGTTTTTTTTCCTCGTATTATAATTGTGATATTGGTTGTTTGTGGGAAACGTTTTTTTATTCGCGTGAATATATGTTATGACTTCTAAGATAAAAAGACCAGGAAGTGGTAGAATTCCAAGTTTCTTGAAAAGATCTCGACATGACGTCTGCTGGGAGACGTTTGCAAGGCAACGTATTATTCGCTTTTGTGCGATGAATACGTCTTTCGCTGCTGGGGAGCTCCCCCATATTGTAATTGCGTAGCAAATTCTTGATTGTACCTGGGCGTGATAAAATAGGAGCAAACTAGGTTTGTCCAAAACGCGTTTGAGGATTCTAATTTGGTAGCATTTGGAGTGTAGAGAGCTAGTCAGATTATTGCAATGTGATTTAAACCTAAGATCGTTGTCGATTATGATACCTAAGAATTTGGAGGATGTACTATGTTCAAGAGGTGTGCCGCAGATGTTCAGGTCCAGGGAAGATGGATTGGTGTTTTGCCTGGTATGAAAAGTAGTAAAACTTGTTTTTGACGTATTGAGAAACAGAGAGTTGTTGCTCAGCCAACTATGTAGGGCATCAGTTGTGTTGTTAATTTTATTTTGAAGTTCTACTGCGGATTCATCACAGAAGAGCAGGGTAGCATCATCAGCATACAAACAGGTGAAGGCTCTTGGCAGAACAGTTGGCAGGTCATTTATATAAATTTTAAAGAGTATAGGTGCTAGGACGGACCCTTGGGGAACACCAATGTTATTTTGTTGTGGATTTGAGACATGGGTTATTGTTTTAATATTGTTGGTGTGATTGCTTTTTACCCGCTGGATTCTTCCTTCAAGAAAGGAACTGAACCATTCGTAAGGTTTACCTCTTATTCCATTGAGATGAAGTTTATCGAGCAATTTTTCGTGTACAACACAGTCGAAAGCTCGACTAAGATCGCAGAAGACTCCTGTTGGATTTTGTCCAGATTCAATAGATTGTATAATGTTTCCATAAAAAGAGTTGATAGCAGATAGTTGAATATCCTGTACGGTAACCATGTTGATCGGGATGAAGTAACTTATTCACGTTCGAAAAGTTGAGGAGTTGAGAAAGCATAGAATATTCGAAAATTTTCGAGGGTACGGGAGGCACTGTGATTGGCCGGTAATTTTCTAAATATTCACATCGAACTCGCTAATATAAAAATACTTCTTTCACGGTACGCGTGTGACCTTATACAGGGTGTTAGAGAATAAGTGCGACAAACTTCAGAAGTTGATTCTGCATGAAATATTTATGACAGTTTGCTATATAACTTTTGTCCGCAAATGCTTCGTTCTCCGAGATACGGGTTGTTAGAGTTTTTCTTAAAAACTGACTATTTATTTATTGCTCTGAAACCGGTCGAGATATGCAAATGAAATTGGGTGGGTTTTGAGAGATAGCCATCATTTTTGCATTTCTCGTTCAATTTGTGACAAAAAATCTCTCTTGCTTTTTTCTCGTATGAAGCGTTGTTTTTTTTACAAAAAAAGTTGAGAGGTGTCAAGGGACACCCGGATGGAACAAAGTTCCTTTCGATTAATTAGTGAAGGAATTGTGATAATTTTTTTATTTTTTTAAATATATATTATATATATATATATATATTTCTCTTTTTATTTTTAATATAATGCGGGTTCTAAACACAAAGAGTGTTTGTATATATATATATATATATATATATATATATACTCTCTCGACTTCGTAAACACAACAGCGTATAGGTAAGAACACGCACGCATTGATATTGTAATATTAAAATATAATTAGCTTTTAAATTTATTGAAGTTATGACGCGTACACTTGCCAAACACACAATAATGGAGAGATTATAACGCGTATGGCTTGGTTAGCACAATAGTAAAGAGAAGTTATAATGCGTACTTGCTAAAAATACATAAGCATTTATTATTGTCTGTATAAAATCTCTACTCACCTAACTCCATCAGCAATATCCGGAACTTGTGCAGAAACACTGTCAGAAATCATTATTGTTATTATTTTTTATTATTTATTTTGTACAAAAAACCTGTATACACTCAACAAAAATAATCGTCGCGACACCACACTGTTCAATGTGAAATAGAAAGACGGAACGAGAATAACTGGCTTGCTTTCTATGAGAGAGAGACAGACAGAGAATTACGCGCACGCCGCACGGCTTATAACCATAGCGAAAGTATCGTTACAACTTTTGGTCTTAATTTATTCCGTCTAGCCCTCTTTCGCAACGCGCGATAAGGAACTACGTTCCAAAAATCAAACATCCTAACGCTTGTTTGTCATTTCTTCAATACATGTTATAGTAGCGATGCTAGTAGGCTACTGTCAACATTCTGTTAAATACGAATATTTCAACAAAATGTCAAATTAGCTTTTTTTTCATTTTTAAGCTTTAAGTTTGGTATAACATTAATGATAATAGGTAATTAATTTTTCTTTTATCGAAAAAAATGGGAAATTATACAAATGCGGAATTGTCAGACATGAATTTTGTCTATGGTTGAAGTAATGGAAATGGTCGGCATGCTCGACGATTGTATGCTGAGTTGTATCCAGGAAGTAGGGTACCCCATCACACAATATTTGCTCGTCTTCACCAACGTTTGCGCGAAAATGGTACATTTAAGAAATAAACGGCTGACTGCGGGCGCCCTCGAGGAGTACGAACTGTGCAACTAGAAGAAGCAGTTATCGAGTTAATTGCGGAGTCAACTGAAACATGTGTTCGAAAAATTGCCACCATACTGAATGTAAGCAACTTCACTGTATTTAAAATTCTTGAAGAACAGCAATTGTATCTGTTCTATATTCAACGTGTGCAAGCTCTACTACCTAGAGACTTTTTTCCGCGCCTATTTTTTTGCCATTGGATTCTTCACCAAATTGCTCAAACTCCTAACTTTTTAGATGGCGTTTTGTTTACTGTCGAGGCTAATTTTGGACGACAGTGTATACGAATAGAAAAATCGAATTTAAACGGTTTTCTTCACATAAAGGATTCAATATAAAATTGAACCAGAGAAAGGTAGATCTCAGGTGAAAAACAACTACTTTCCTGGCAAATACCACGCAGAACGTTGAATGATATTCACCTGAAAATCCATGCATACTTCCATAAAATATCAATGGACATTGAATGCAAATGTTTCTTTCTGATAAGCTCGATTATGTTTAATTTAAGTCGTGTTCACCTAACAATCCGCATACCGGTTTCAGGCTTCTTGGCCCTCATCGTGGAACAATATCTATTGTACGCGAAAAGATAGTCAACCAGCCAAAGTCCAAGAACTCTGGCTGAAGTGAGACACAACGTAAACAAACCATCATCGATCTTGTAACACCTATAGGTACGCCGGAAAAGATAAACTTTAACTGGCGGTACCTAGTGACGAAAAAACACTCCGAAAATCTCCCACCTCGATAGGTTTCTAAATAAAGATTCCTTCTCAGTAGGATGGCAAGCCCGTCTAGCATATAGTGAGAGATAAGTGCCATGTGAAGTGGAATGAATAGAAAAATCGAATTTAAACGGTTTTCTTACATAAAGGATTCAATATAAAATTGAACCAGAGAAGGTAGATCTCAGGTGAAAAACAACTACTTTCCTGGCAAATACCACGCAGAACGTTGAATGATATTCACCTGAAAATCCATGCATACTTCCATAAAATATCAATGGACATTGAATGCAAATGTTTCTTTCTGATAAGCTCGATTATGTTTAATTTAAGTCGTGTTCACCTAACAATCCGCATACCGGTTTCGGCTTCTGGCCCTCATCAGTACGGTAGTCAACCAGCCAAAGTCCAAAGAACTCTGGCTGAAGTGAGACACAACGTAAACAAACCATCATCGATCTTGTAACACCTATAGGTACGCCGGAAAAGATAAACTTTAACTGGCGGTACCTAGTGACAGAAAGAAACACTCGAAAATCTCCCACCTCGATAGGTTTCTAAATAAAGATTCCTTCTCAGTAGGAGTGGAAGCCCGTCTAGCATATAGTGAGAGATAAGTGCCATGTGAAGTGGAATGAATAGAAAAATCGAATTTAAACGGTTTCTTCACATAAAGGATTCAATATAAAATTGAACCAGAGAAGGTAGATCTCAGGTGAAAAACAACTACTTTCCTGGCAAATACCACGCAGAACGTTGAATGATATTCACCTGAAAATCCATGCATACTTCCATAAAATATCAATGGACATTGAATGCAAATGTTTCTTTCTGATAAGCTCGATTATGTTTAATTTAAGTCGTGTTCACCTAACAATCCGCATACCGGTTTCAGGCTTCTTGGCCCTCATCAGTACGGAGTAGTCAACCAGCCAAAAGTCCAAAGAACTCTGGCTGAAGTGAGACACAACGTAAACAAACCATCATCGATCTTGTAACACCTATAGGTACGCCGGAAAAGATAAACTTTAACTGGCGGTACCTGGTGACAGAAAGAAACACTCCGAAAATCTCCCACCTCGATAGGTTTCTAAATAAAAGATTCCTTCTCAGTAGGATGGCAAGCCCGTCTAGCATATAGTGAGAGATAAGTGCCATGAAGTGGAATGAATAGAAAATCGAATTTAAACGGTTTTCTTCACAAAGGATTCAATATAAAATTGAACCAGAGAAAGGTAGATCTCAGGTGAAAAACAACTACTTTCCTGGCAAATACCACAGAACGTTGAATGATATTCACCTGAAAATCCATGCATACTTCCATAAAATATCAATGGACATTGAATGCAAATGTTCTTTCTGATAAGCTCGATTATGTTTAATTTAAGTCGTGTTCACCTAACAATCCGCATACCGGTTTCAGGCTCTTGGCCCTCATCAGTACGGAGTAGTCAACCAGCCAAAAGCCCAAAGAACTCTGGCTGAAGTGAGACACAACGTAAACAAACCATCATCGATCTTGTACACCTATAGGTACGCCGGAAAGATAAACTTTAACTGGCGGTACCTAGTGACAGAAAGAAACACTCGAAAATCTCCCACCTCGATAGGTTTCTAAATAAAAGATTCCTTCTCAGTAGGATGGAAGCCCGTCTAGCATATAGTGAGAGATAAGTGCCATGTGAAGTGGAATGAATAGAAAAATCGAATTTAAACGGTTTTCTTCACATAAGGATTCAATATAAAATTGAACCAGAGAAGGTAGATCTCAGGTGAAAAACAACACTTCCTGGCAAATACCACGCAGAACGTTGAATGATATTCACCTGAAAATCCATGCATATTTCCATAAAATATCAATGGACATTGAATGCAAATGTTTCTTTCTGATAAGCTCGATTATGTTTAATTTAAGTCGTGTTCACCTAACAATCCGCATACCGGTTTCAGGCTTCTTGGCCCTCATCAGTACGGAGTAGTCAACCAGCCAAAGTCCAAGAACTCTGGCTGAAGTGAGACACAACGTAAACAAACCATCATCGATCTTGTAACACCTATAGGTACGCCGGAAAAGATAAACTTTAACTGGCGGTACCTAGTGACAGAAAAACACTCAAAATCTCCCACCTCGATAGGTTTCTAAATAAAAGATTCCTTCTCAGTAGGAGTGGCAAGCCCGTCTAGCATATAGTGAGAGATAAGTGCCATGTGAAGTGGAATGAATAGAAAAATCGAATTTAAACGGTTTTTCTTCACATAAAGGATTCAATATAAAATTGAACCAGAGAAAGGTAGATCTCAGGTGAAAAACAACTACTTTCCTGGCAAATACCACGCAGAACGTTGAATGATATTCACCTGAAAATCCATGCATACTTCCATAAAATATCAATGGACATTGAATGCAAATGTTTCTTTCTGATAAGCTCGATTATGTTTAATTTTAAGTCGTGTTCACCTAACAATCCGCATACCGGTTTCAGGCTTCTTGGCCCTCATCAGTACGGAGTAGTCAACCAGCCAAAAGTCCAAAGAACTCTGGCTGAAGTGAGACACAACGTAAACAAACCATCATCGATCTTGTAACACCTATAGGTACGCCGGAAAAGATAAACTTTAACTGGCGGTACCTAGTGACAGAAAAACACTCCGAAAATCTCCCACCTCGATAGGTTTCTAAATAAAAGATTCCTTCTCAGTAGGAGTGGCAAGCCCGTCTAGCATATAGTGAGAGATAAGTGCCATGTGAAGTGGAATGAATAGAAAAATCGAATTTAAACGGTTTTCTTCACATAAAGGATTCAATATAAAATTGAACCAGAGAAAGGTAGATCTCAGGTGAAAAACAACTACTTTCCTGGCAAATACCACGCAGAACGTTGAATGATATTCACCTGAAAATTGTGTCTCACTTCAGCCAGAGTTCTTTGGACTTTTGGCTGGTTGACTACTCCGTACTGATGAGGGCCAAGAAGCCTGAAACCGGTATGCGGATTGTTAGGTGAACACGACTTAAATTAAACATAATCGAGCTTATCAGAAAGAAACATTTGCATTCAATGTCCATTGATATTTTATGGAAGTATGCATGGATTTTCAGGTGAATATCATTCAACGTTCTGCGTGGTATTTGCCAGGAAAGTAGTTGTTTTTCACCTGAGATCCACCTTTCTCTGGTTCAATTTTATATTGAATCCTTTATGTGAAGAAAACCGTTTAAATTCGATTTTTTCTATTCATTCCACTTCACATGGCACTTATCTCTCAGTGTATACGAAATTTCCATTACAATAACCTCTGGGCTGAGGAAAATCCACATGGAATCTCTGAAGCTCATTTTCAGCTTCAGTTTTCAGTAATTGAATGGCTTGGGGTACTTGATGATCATTTAATCGGTCTATATTTCCTCCCACAACGACTAACAGTTGGATAGTTAGGGGAGGTACGGAACATTGGCCAGCTCGATCTCCGGATTTGAATCCTCTAGATTTTTGCATTTGGGGATTTCTCAAGTCATTAGATTATTCTACTCCCGTCGAAAATGTTGAAGACCTGAGAAATCGAAGTTTAGCCGGCTGTGAGGCAATAAGAAATACACCATGAATATTTGCGCGAATTCGACAATCAATGAGGCGAAGAGTTGAATATTGTATCTTAAGGAGGTCATTTTAAACATTTGTTATTGTTGTGGTTTAACGTTATTGTATTAGATAGTTCTTGATAATGTATTAAAGAAATTAAAAATACGCGTTAAGATGTTTTAATCTTTGCATAAAAAGGGCCCCCATACAAAAAAAGGCAGGAAAGAGTTTTTGTCACAAATTGAAATCATTACCCCTATGCGCGCCAATGATGAACATAAAATTCTTAATTGCATGTCAAAAAATACGCAATAACTACTTATTGAAACTCAAAGTTCATTTGAATATTTCGACCGGTTTCAGAGCAATAAATAAATAGTCAGTTTTTAAGAAAAACCTCGACACACCATATCTCGGAAAACGAAGCATTTGCGGAAAAAAGTTTTATAGCAAACTGTCATTATTTTTTCATGCAGAATCACCCCCTGAAGTTTGTCGCACTTATTCACTAACACCCTGTATATCATTGTATGTAGTGCCAAGGGGAAATCTCGGTGATTCCGTTTGAAAATGTCTTTACCAAAAAGATGGTTCCAATCAGTAGGACTCAATATCGAGCCCATCAATACCTCCTTATTCCAAACAAAAGGATGGTTCCAATCAGTAGGACTCAATATTAACCCCATGGATATTCCTCAGTAGCCTTCACAAAGATAAAAAAAAATCATCTCGTCGAAAACAGTTGGGCAAATCATTGAGCGAAGGAGAAACATTGAATATCTATGCCTTATCCAAAATAATAAACTACTATCGAAAAGTAATGAAGCAGAATAAACCAATACAGTCAAGAAAACCTCAAATGTGTGTTGAAACTTAGCAGGACACAATTGGGGATATAACCCAAGAACTTTGCAGTGGATATACACAGCAATAGTGGGACCAATCATCATTAGATGAAATCTAGCCGCCACAGGAATCAATACCTCTAGAATACAAAGATTAGCCTGTGTATTCATAGCAGGTGCAATAAGAACGGGCTCAATGTGCCCTATGGATGTGCTCCTGAACCTCACTCCTCTACACCAAAGATTATAGTTCTACGTACAAGATCACCCACAGAAAAGTTGGCGCGAAAATGAAATGAAATCCTGGAAATTAACCACAATGTTTACATCTCTCTGTCAAAAATCAGATGACTGCTCGATTTTTCTTGTAGTGCAACTGGCAGTTTTTCTAGAGTGATTTTTTCTGAATACGTTTTCTTCAAAGCGATTTGTCAAAAATCGACATACACGTTTATACTGAATAATCAAGAATATTCATTGTTTTTACCTCCTTAAGTTTCGCATGCCCTTTATCTGTGGTATTATGATTGTTTTTTTTAGTCAAATAATTTCTAGAGTAAAATTTCACAATTTTCATCATTGCATATCTGCATGTCAATAAGGGTGGTAGTGAAAAGGTCCCAAGTGTTCTATTGAAAATTGCCCTAACGGCTCTTATTCTAGCTCAGGTAGTTCCGAGAAGATAATTAATTTAAGATTCCCCAATCCGAACTATGTGGAACGAGTACTTTGAATGGCATCTGGCTTGTAATGATGAAGATATCTCAAAGAAGGAAGTAACAAAATTATACTCAAATAACAGAATTTGCAGCATACATCTTGAAAATAATTTTATAAATACTCCTCATTTGAATCGAATGGCAGGGCCTACATTGAATTCGTTTCAAAAGTCAAAAGTTATTGACAATGGAAAAAATAATACCTAAAAATTTATTTGAGGGGTAGGATAAAATCACCTTGTTGTCTAAAGGGAAGTCAGTTATACTACAATCGGATGACAATAGGTTTTTTTTGGTTATATCAAGCATATTTGAATTACACAATTGAGATATTACTTCACTATGACGGTAATTTGAATTCTTGCAATAAGATAGTCGTGTTGTCTGCAAAACAGTGAACACTTTTTAATTTGCATAAAAGCTGGGAGACTAAGAGTTTTCACAATTTGGATTATTTTACTCAGACAGGACTCGAACCAATTGAGGCTTCGTCCTCTGAAGCTCTAGATATAAAGCTTACGTAACAGTGAAAAGCTTTAGACATACCACAAAATACTGCAGCGCTCACTTCCTTCAAGTTCAGACTAGAATATAGATTTTTCAGATAGTGAAAAATTGCAATTTCCGTACTTTAATTGGTTTGAAAGTCGAATTAGGTAATTGCATGGAATTAAAGATATTAAATGCATTATCCGCTCCATCATAAGATTTTTATCATGGCCAACTGTCCTTTGTGATTGTGGTTCCATAATGAGTATGTCGATATATATATATATATATATATATATATATATATATATATATATATATATATATAATATTATCGGAATAGATAAATAAGTATGTGTTAGTAATTTAAACAAGAACAATATTTTGAGATATTCGACATACTCATTATGGATCCACAATCACAAAGGACATTTGCCATGATGAAAATCGACTGAGGAGACACCTGAAGAAACTGGGATCAGAAAAGGAAGCAACGTGTAGATTCTGAAAGGAAGAGGACGAAACCTCCATCCACATTTCCTTAGGCTGCCAAGACACCTATACCTTCAGGCTGCCAAGACACTATACCTGGAAATATATGATATGGAAGATAACAATTTACACAACTTGAATCCATTCCACATCTGGAAAAAATTTGATAATTGTTAACACTTACTTCATTCCTCTAACGAAATAGTCTGTGCAACCCCAAGCTTTCACATCGGTTACTGTTATTTTCATACCAGCTGCTTCTTCCGAAAAAAAGTCTTTCATGATAAGCGGCTCCAGGCTGGGGATTTTATATTCAGGAACTCCTGAAATGCGAAATCAGTTGGTTTCTTCTTCAGCAACATATATTCAATTATCTTACCATCTACCAGAAACGGTCGAATGTCCTCTACAGCTGCCTTCATGCATTGGTCCAGATTGGGATCTTCTTTGTGACAGACGTGTATGAAAGAAGCTGAGGATCAGAAAATAAGAAGGAAGACTATGGTTATTTTGTCGAAAACGTCTAGGACACATTCAGTAACACTCAATGATTTTTCATTTGGATAAAAAAGTCATCAATAACATAAAATTCTGCAGACATGGTTGAGAAGTGAATACTTACGAAGTTCTTCGGCATGAAATGAATGTAAACTTATCAGAAACAACACAACAATCCTACCAAACATTTTGTTTTTCTCTCCTGCTATCTGTTCTAATTCTCCTGAAAATACTGCCGTTCAAACCATCAATTTATGTTAAATAGTTGTTGGAAAAGTAATTGGTTTGAATTGTTTCCTGAAAACAGACGAACAATAGAGACAATTATCGAACAGTGATATATTATTTCGATAGAAAATTGATGTGTACGTCCTGTGGATAAACTAGCTATTATGATAATCATCTGCTCTCCAACTATATTGAAGTGAGTATAACTTTTTTGATATGTGGAAAAATCCCATTTATTTGAAAAGAAGTTACATTATCAGAATATTAAAAACAATAGAATATATTCAGTTAATATAATCACTTTGGGATTTTGAAAGACAATATCTAGAATCACTGAAGTTGCAGGGTTTCAAAATCTGGTTAGAATTTATGACAGCTCTCGTCTCTTGTCACGTAGAATTCATGAAATTTATTTTTAGAAGAAACTTTTCATCAATTTTGTACCTCTTCAAGCCATTATTTCTACAATTGACCTGAATATCATATTATATGAGTTATAAGTGCTCTTTTATTTCAAACACAGTGCGGCTTTTTATAGAACCTCCACCCCTGTTAAATTTCGAACAGTTCGACGTCGAAGAATGGGACGAGAACCGTTTTGAATAATATCACCGATACTACTTTTTGAAATTAAAGACATTGTGATTGCTTGATAGTTGGCGCGGGTAGCACATCAACTTAAAAATTCCAAATAGCATGGGAAGTCAAGTTGCACATCGTTGAAAAAATTATTCAATTATCTTTTCAACTATGTATTTCTTTTTTAATTTCGTTGATACAGTTTCTTACAATATGCATTTGATATGTCAAGTATAAGTGCGGATCTGAATGGTATAGTCGCACTAAATATATAAGAAGGTCGTAAATCACCAACCACTTGAGTTAACAGCAGGCGGTGGATTCTACGCAGAGTCCCTAGCCATTAAATTTTGTTTTATAGGTAGGTATAATGATATTGGGTTAAGATAATGATTGAGAAAAATCGCTAGAATATAATTGAGAATTGTTTATATATAATATATGATAATAATATATATATATGATAATATATATATATATATATATATATATATATATATATATATATATATATAAATATATATATATATATATATATATATATACCGGGTGTCCCAGTATACCTGTTCCAATGGATTATCTCAGCCATGTCGAATGATAAAAATTTGAAAATTTCATGATCTCCAATTCGTTCAAGGAACCTTCAACTGAAAGAAACAAAAATTGAAAGTCACTTCCGGTTTGACAGGAAGTGACTCTGACTTTTCTATTTCAAATAGCACCCTGTATATTTTTTGCAATTTTTTATTTCTACTCAAAATTATCTTTCCAACGATGCATCACACTACGTATTTTACATTTGATTTGATGGAGAAAACGTCAATTGAAATTTTAAATTGAAAGAATTGCAGTAGGCTACGATATTTTGTGTAATCTTGATTTTGACTTCAATAATAATTGATAATTTATGAACAATTATACCTTATTTTTATAACGAGTTGCATACAATATTTTTTCTAAGTTCATGCAAAAACCAAGAAATGTTTCATTTAGGTGGCACTAAACTGTAAGGGAGACATTGTTTGTTTAAATCTATCTGCTAAAAGTAATACAAAAACATTTTGTGTAATTCAGTTGATATTCGAAGGAACTAATTATATTTTTAACAAATTGCAGTTTCTAGTAATTCATAGTCCATTATGTAATGAATATGATTGACAATTATATGAAACATGCAACTATTTAAAACGTAATACAATCTCACAGAAAATGGGCTAAATTTGGCGTCGATTTGAAAGTTCATGTCTGTCATGATGACGAAACGCTATAGTAGAATGACAGATGAGTTCAATAAAGTCTTTTTTTACGACAACCTCGATAAATATTCATTTTATAACCGTAACTTCAATCATAAACAAGCACATTTTGTACAGAATTTCATTTTTGCATCGGTTGCTAGGCAAGTTGCTAAGCAACAAATGCGAAATGGAATATTTCGTGTTAGGTCTAGGTTCACTCTAAAATCACGACGACTACGGCTTGTCAAATTATGACGTCCAGCGACAAATTGATGAAATGTCAGCAGATCGTTTCTGTCAAAGTTTCAATAGGTAACGAGTAATTTCATAGTTGTTTTCTATAAAAACTATTAATTAAAATGGAAACTGATAGTGATATCGACTTAGATTTGACACCTCCGAACATAATAGGAGCAGCGAAGGTAACAACACTGAATTTATTACCGGAAACGTCGAAGAGTATGTATCAACGCGCTTATAACCTTTTTTTGGAATGGAAGGTAGATCAAAAGAAAAAATCGTTTTCCAAGAACGTTTCAATAGCTTATTTTGGCGACTTAGCCAAAAAAATTAAATGTTTCACTTTGTGATCACACTTCTTAATGCTGAGAACGACTCTTAGTATCTATAATGATATAGATATTGCCAAATATTTGAAACTGAAAGCATTCCTCAAGCGGCAGTCTAACGGCTACAAACCCAAAAAGTCAAAGATCTTTACAGCAAATGACATCGATCATTTCATTGAACAGGCTCCAGATGAAATATATTTGGCAACAAAAGTAAGTTTTAAATTTCCATTTGATGAAAATATGTTTAAGTAAACTAATTTACATTGTAGGTTGCATTAGTTATGGGAGTAATGGGTGCATGTAGAAGACATGAATTACATCAAATGAAAATTACTCATTTCAATGATCTTGGTTCAGCTGTTTTAGTAACAATACCAGACAGTAAAACCAAAATAGTACGAAATTTTACTGTAACTGGCAAATTCTACGAGATTTATAAAAAATACGCAAATCTTCGCCCTCAAAATGCTAATCGTCTATGGTTTTTCATTAATTATCAAAAAGGAAAGTGTACCATTCAGAGAATAGGTCTGAATAAGTTTGGAGCTTTGGGAAAAGACATTGCCAAGTATTTAAAATTGCCAAATTACGACTTATATACTGGGCACTGCTTTCGCCGATCTTCCGCAACAATTCTTGTTGATGCTGGAGGTGACATAACCACGTTAAAAAGCCACGGTTGCTGGAAATCTACTACAGTCGCTGAGGGATATATTGATGTATCGAAGAAAAGTAAGCTTGACATAGCAAATGAAATTGCAAATGCAATACATAAAAGACATACCAACGAATTTAGAGATGGAGAATCGCGAGAAGCCGTCTACTTCAACGTCGACAAATTATCAATTTCGAAAAGAATTAAGTATTCAGCAATCAAGCTCTCCAAATATGATATTCAATAATTGCACATTCAACTTCAATTAGATACATACATTTATAGGCTTTTATTTCTGTGTACCTATTAGAAATAGCAATAAAGAAAATATTTACATATTTCATCAATTTATATTTTAATTCTGATAGAAAGCCCATTAGCGGCGAATTCCGAGAAATGAAATATCATCAGTTTATTTCTTTCAAAGTTTTTGCAATGTATGCATGTATTTATTTATTTATTTATTTATTTATTTATTTATTTATTTATTTCCAAAATACATCCAACAGGCCCAAGAGCCCATTAATAGGTGTACAAAATTATTAATAGGTGATAAGAGTAGTCTTATACTAAGCATAATCAATACTAAGTGACTGAGAGCGTAATGTATAATTATCAATTAGGAAGTATGCTGAGAATATCACGCTTGAATTGTGCAAATGACAAAAAGAAAATATCTACATTGGGTGAATTGTTAACGCTCCTAGACATTGTTGATAAAGGTGAGTTGAAGTTATGCACAGTGTTAGGTACGGGTAAGTAAAATGTGTTACATGAGCGAGATGAGAAACGAGGTACATTGAACATCATTTGTATTGTATTAAACGTGAACGATACGTTGTCATAGAAAAAGTATAGTATGCAACTCGCAACAAAATGGCCATTTTGCACTCGTATGAATTGCAGCACGAGCCGAAGGCAATTTCATACTCGTGCAAAATGGGCATCATTTTGTGCTCATTGCATAATATACTATTCTTGCACTCAGTGCAATAAAGAACCAGTTTTTCCACCAAACGAAGTTTTGTATTTTGCATGAACATAGAAAAGGAAATATTCCTCACTCATAATCGTCATCAATAAAAAAACCTTCCTCAAGTTGAAATCAACTATGTAAAAGAAACAAAAAATTACAAACAAAGGGAACACAAGAATATAATAACTGAAGCATATGTTCGAAATGTTAACCAACTGCTTCTACACATCTTTCAGCTCGTTGGAGTAGTTCACGCGAAGTAACACTTCTCAACAACTCAGCATTAAGGGCTCTGCATTCATTCCTTATTTTGTTTTTTAGATCTTCCAAATCAATAGGAGGAGTCTGGTACACACGATCTTCCAAATACCCCCAAAGAAATAAATCCAGCGGTGTTAAATCTGGAGATCTTGCGGGCCATCTTGTCGGTCCGTGTGTGCCAATCCAAATCCAAATGTTTCATTTAAATGATTCCTTACCGCTAGAGCGTTGTGTGGGTGGGGGGGTGCACCATCCTGTTGAAAATGAATGTTTCTACGCGTATGTAAAGGAATATTTTCAAGAAAATGAGGAAGTTCATCCCGAAGGGATTCTAGGTACATTCGACCAGTTAACGTACCATCGTAAAATTTTGGTAAAATGAATCCATCAATCATCCGCACCATACATTGACTCCCCAGATAACTTGAAAATTAGTTTGTCTTAGCCAATGTGGATTATTTTGCGACCAATAATGACAATTTTGTCGATTTACAGTTGCATCATTATGGAAACGACTCTCATCTGACCACAATATCGAGCTGATAATACCATTTTCACGTGCCGTAGCTAACCAAGCAAGAAACGCAAGTCTCCTGTCGTAATCTGTGGGTAGTAATCCTTGATGCAGATGAATTTTGAATGGTTTGAATTTGGCTATTTTGAGAATGCGCTGAATTGATGAACGAGAAATACCGCTCTCCTGTTCTATGTTTCTAATAGATATATGGGGATCAACAACCCCTCTTCCTAAAACTGCAACAGTATGCCCTTCGTTCGTAGCATTTTTCCTTTCAAAGACAGTACGCTTTCTATGAAATGATCCACTTGTTGCCAAATTCGAAGCCAAGGGTGTGAAATACATAGCGCTTGGCATTCGTCTATCAGGGTATTTCTCTCTGTATGCACGTAGGGCAGCCCGACGATTATTTTCGCATTTTCCATAAATCAGTATCATATCCAATTTCTCTTAATTGGTGAAGTTATCATCATTTTCACGGTTATTCATTCTTGAATGTTGGTTTCTCTGACACGCACACAACTATTGAGAATTATTAACTGTCAAAGTTATAAACAAATGTATTCAAATGTTTCCATGGCACACTAAGGTTTTCATTTAAGAATTATTAATTCTTCCAGTTCTACTACAATTCTAATAATTTGAAATTTGTCGTCCTCTTCATCATCTCGAATGCAAAATTGTTCATGAATTATCAGTTATTATTGAAGTCACAATCAAGATTACACAAAATAACGTAGCCTACTGCAATTCTTTCAATTTGAAATTTCAATTGACGTTTTCTCCACCAAATCAAATGTGAAATATAGAGTGTGATATATCGTTGGGTGCTATTGGAAATAAAAAAGTCAGACTTTCAATTTTTGTTTTTCTCAGTTGAAGGTTCCTTGAACAAAATTTTCAAATTTTTATCTTTCAAAATGGCTGAGATAATCCATTGGAATAGGTATACTGGGACACCCGGTATATATATATATATATATATATATATATATATATAGAAGGAGGGTAGTCTCGTGACTGGACTGGTTGAAAATAACTATGAATTAGAAATAAACTTAGTAGAAAGGATATTCCTTGAGGTTGCAGTCAAATTCAATGGCCGGTGAAAAAAGAAAAACTCTTTCCTATTTTCGAAAATGTTTATTTTTATTATCAAGACAGTAAGGTGAGGTTAAGTGAAGACAGCGAACTAATCATCATTGTGTGGTGAGTATTTTTTTGTTAGGTAAAAAACATAACACTATAAAGCACTACTAGTTATATAGATAAAATTGAACCAATTGTAGAAGCACATATTGTTTAAGAACAAAATTTAAAAACAATTTGAAATTTGACAGGACAAGATGGTTGGAGCATGACTGAACATGAAATGCCACCGGCCATTAAATTTGACTGCAACCTCAAGGAATATCCTTTCCACTAAGTTTATTTCAAATTCATTGTTATTTATATACATACATACATACATATATATATATAATATATATATATATATATAATATATATATATGATTATATTATATTATATAATAATATATGATATACCTAATTAATGTAGAATATCAAACTTTATACTTCATAAAAAGCTCAACTTCTCGATAAAAGGTATTTATAAACAAAATTACTCACGAAGATCAGTTTCACTTTCACTGTTGTCATCCAAATTGATAATAAACTTTTCTTTTGGAATTTTTCTATATCCATATATGACTTTTCCACCTTTTCAATATGGGAAATACACTTGGCCCAGCTACTATCAGGAATGTTTGTAGTTTCTGTTTGAATAAGAGCTACCACAGTTGAACTTAAGGTTGGAGAAGTATTATTTCTTCGAACTGCTGACTTAAGCTGATGCCATATATGTTCAATTGGGTTGAACATACAGTGATAAGAAGAAAGTCTGAGCACCGTATGTCCCAAGCTTTCAGCCAATGAATCACAGAAATATTTCTTTTTTATCGAATAACTGCGTAAAACTTCTAGTAACTATTTTTTGTGTATCTTCCTCATAGTACATATCATTATTTAACATATATTCTTGTATAGTGGCTTTGGTGTCATTTGAACATGGTGCTTTATCTAGTCTAGCAATATCCATAACGATAATACTGTTAGGTGGAATATTTGGTATGAGTTTATTTTGGAACCAGTCTTCAAATAATTCGGCCATCATGATCATCGACTAAAGAGTCCTTAACATTCTTTGCCGATAAAGACAACGCATTTGGTATAAAACCATTTTCGGTTCCTGCGTGAATTATCGTAATGCGTTTTCCTTTATTAGACGGCGCATTAGTTTGGCACAAGTCAGATGAGTCTACCCAACTTTTGTTTGGAATATCGTGTGTATCGAACCAAGTTTCGTCGAAATACACTACTGTTCTACCATATTCTCTTAATTTGTTTATTGTCAATGAATATTCAAATCTCTATTTTTTAAGGCGCACAGATTCCATTAAGATTTTTCTGCTACTATTGAGTTTTTCGAATTCAAATCGGTTTTGTAAAAGAGAATTTCTTGATCCACTGGATACCAGTCTCATTCTTCTCAAGCAGTTGCATTAAAATATCTAATGTAGGCACAATTTGCTCTTTATACAAGGCATATATAGTTTCTAGAATCATATCTACATCACAGCCATCTAGTTTCTCCAAACCGCCAGAGTTTTTTGGTTTCTTTCTTTTTAAAATAGGGTAACTTACTATTTTAAACACTGTGAGATACCGTGTTTCTGTTAAAGAAGCACTTTCTTGCACAACTTGATCCTTGGACATTCCACGTTTCAGAAAGGAAGTATAAACATTTAATATAATTTGTTTCCCATGAGGGTATAACACTTGTCGACTAGTGGTACTACGACCACCAGTTGAAGTACAAAAATCGAATAGACACTTTAAAATAGACACAACTGACACAACGGAATATTACGTAGGTAATGACTTAATCTTGTTTAACTTTCCCCCTTTTATTTCTGAAATTGGTAAGCGGTCAGTTCTCAAAACAGTCTTGGTTTCCAAATCTGGTAGGTAATTTATTTTGTTACCGTAGATAGACCATTATCGCTATAATCTCGTTAATAGCCCATTAGTACTGAAAGTATAGTGGCCAGGTAAGTGAATTTTATTATTTATACACATTTAAACATATCCTTACCAATGGTTCTAAATCAACCTTACGACATTTTTTATTATCAAATAAATTTAAATACAAACTGCCAACAAAAGCCAAAAATAATGGAGAGCCCTCTATCATCAAAATGCCAAACTATTTCATGAAATATTTTAATCCGGACCTGGGAATCTTTCAAGGGACACATATTTCTATTGCTTATCTATATTTCGAACAATAGGTAATAATGAGGGTCGTCGGCTGATATTGATTTACGACCTTCTTATATTTCTGGTGTGACTACCCTCACCTCGATAACTTTTGAAGAGTTTCATGTGAAACAATATGACAGAAATATTTTGAATTGTATTACTGATTCTAGTTTTCGAGAGATGATACATTACAATTACTCGACAGTGGGCGCTGGGGGCACATCAACTTCAAAATTTCGAATGGCATATAGGTCGAGTTGCACATCGTTGAAAAGGTAATTCAATTTCACTTTCAACCATGGTTATCCTACGGAATCACAGTTATGACAAGATACACGAAATACTGTCAATAGAGGATGAGTCATGACTTAAAATAATATTTCATTTCCGAATTAGTTCCAAAGCTTAAGTAGGTAGAGATTTCGAATCTGAATTAAGTCCCACGCTTCATTATATACTGGGTGTGATAGCTTCTCAAGCCGCTCCAGGAGGTTGTCCAGTTATTGGTCAATAGACTAGTAACGCCAGTATAGTTGAGGCTTAGCTTCAACAACTAACAATGTCAAGAAGCATT
Source organism: Gonioctena quinquepunctata (assembly GCA_018342105.1). Classification (NCBI taxonomy): domain Eukaryota; kingdom Metazoa; phylum Arthropoda; class Insecta; order Coleoptera; family Chrysomelidae; genus Gonioctena; species Gonioctena quinquepunctata. Next base: position 94,106 of record JAFIRS010001256.1, on the reverse strand, counting down.
AGTCGGACATTTCGAACACTTGATTCATCAATTGACAATAATTTTGTTTCTTATACTCAATAAATAAAAATCCTACATAATAGTTTTTATTTCTGTTATACTTTACATTTCAAATGATATTGTCAAAAGACGTATCAATGAACTAAAAGAATAATATGTGACAATTCAATTATCTTTTCAACGATGTGCCACTTGACCCCCATGTTATTTGAAATGTGCCCCCCCACGCCATGTATCGAGCAATCACAATGTCTTTTATTTCAAAACCTAGTATCGGTGTTGTAATTCAAAATGGTTTTCGTCCCATTGTTCTATGTCGAACCATTCGAAAGTTAACAGAGGGGTGGGGGGACTATACAAAGCCGCACTGTATTTTTTGGGGATATTTGGGGCACCAATATTTGTATACTTTCTGCGAATGAGATTCTGCTGGATGGAATTGACGATTCATCAATCAAATGCATACTGATTATCACCAGTTTGAGACAATGAGACTGAATGATTGTAACAGAAAAGATGTTAGAAAAACGAGATATTTTGGGAAGACACTTTATATAAAATATTTATTTGTTTGTTCCAGGCGACCTTCTTATATTTTCCACCTTCTTTCTGTATCATCCACATGAATATCGCTACAGAGGAGAGCGTAATAGTCAGGGAAATATGTATTGAATGTATTCGGAAATCTTTGCAAATGGAATATCATTGTTGCAAAGGATTTTTTTTCATCGACGAATATAGAATATGAGAACAATTTTTAGTTAGTTGAGATAGTTGGGAATGAGTGGTGAAGAAAGGTTTTGGCTGAGTTTTACGTCCAATCGTCTAGTCAAATAGGACATAAAAACATAATGCACTCCCAGGCCAATGAGTATGCAGAAAAATGTGGTAAATTTAGCCTCTCAACTATTATCTTCTATTCATAAGCTATGCCACAAGACTATATCCTCCGTGGAATACCGTCTGTAATTTTGGGCGCTAAACACCACTGTAAGAGTGTTGCAACAGGTTTTCCAGAGGAGATTAATTTGTTCGTTCTGGGTTTCCGTCAGAGTAAGTCGTTAGAATAGAAACTGTTGAATATTATATCTTGACTTGGGTTAGGAATTTTTAAAGCGCAATTTTAACTGAATAATTTTCTTATAGCTGAAAACCTTTTGAAGTCCTTGTAATTTTCAATATTGTGAATTCACGTAGGTTAGAATTGAGTGTTCTTATTCAGAATAAGTACTCATTATTTATGTTGAAGCTCACGAAACTCCTTTTATTCTTCATTATTATTATCGAATACCTCCTCTCTGAAAAAATACATTTTGATTACTGAGAAGAGTACCAGTTTGCCAGAAAAAATGAAAAGTCGGTGAAAGTGCTACTATAATCCAGATTTCTCAGTAAATACGGTAAGTAAAATTGAAAGTAAAGGAAAACATTCTCAATTGGATATTGAATAGAAAGGTTTTTCTGTGAATTGAAAAATTTATAGATATTCTGAATGGACTCGAACTCAATAGAAGAAATCTGAAATTGAAAATTTACATTTTTATTCAGATATTCATTTTATTTTCTAGCTGGGGAAGTAGTTGTTTTGTGTTTGACATTCACAAAAAATAACTTAATTTTTATCGTGGATTTTTAAATTCACAGAAAAAACCTTTCTATTCAATATTCAATTGAGAATGTTTCCCTTTTCGACATGAATACACCACAAGAGGTTATCTTGAACGATGGAAGATAGTGACTAAAGTCGCAGATGATTCCACATCTGATTTCATGAACATCCTGTTCATATTTTCAAAGAAATTAAAAGTAGATGTTTTTCGGAACTAGAGTGTGCAAGTATGGTCAGTTATAAGAGGATGATCTGTTTCGCACACGAGATTGGCCTCTATTAAAACTGGTTCTCTATATGGAAAATATTTATATCAACAGAAAATGATTATTTCAACTTTAGAAGTTATTCACAAAAAATCGCAAAACCACCAAATGTAACGTATTTTCCAGACATATGGGTCGGCCGATCAGGCAACCCAGTGGCAATGTCTATATTCGATTTCCAAGTGGTAGATTATCCAATCAATGGTATTTGAATTGGATGTATGGTTAATTTCCATTATATGCACACACTGAATCTGTGGAATGATATAAAGTCATCGATAAGTAACTCCAAACATATGCTTTGATCGTCATAAGTTCTGCTATCAATATGTCACAGATAAACATACCGTAACTAATGAGTGGGAAATTATAATCCACCCGGATAATTTGGTTATTAATTCTGAGATCCGTTTATCATTCGTTTCCTTTTCATAAGATATAATTTTCTGCCATTATTACTGATAAACACAATTTGATAAATCAGTGTTATCAAAAGGGAAACTACGCATGAATATTACACTGAGAACCATGTTTACTCTTTATATTTCCTCAAACGACTCGTTGAACAAAAAACTTTAAGTATGTTTTCCATTTTTTCTGTTGCTCTTCAGAAATATCATTAGAAATTATTTAATCAATTCAGGGATATCTTGAAAATTTATAATTCTTTCAGATCGATATCGATGTGTTAGCCTTCTTGAGAAAAAGTGTAGGTCCTAGAAGGAATCCTACGAAGCCGTTGAAGGGCCACGAGCGTTTTTTTTCAAATCCCCACCCTAATCCCGGGGGTCCAACTTTGTAATCGGGCTACCAACTTCAATCTTTGACCACCGGGGGTCCAAATTTTTTCTCAATCTCAATTGAATATCGAAAAGAAAGATTTTTCTGTGAACTGAAAGTTATTCTTGTGAATATTTGAGAGAAAACAACTACTTCCCTGGCTGAAGCCTCGCTGGACTGTTGAACCTGAACAAATATATTTGTAAAGTATTTTCTTCAACTTCAACCATTACACCAGTTTACAAAAATAGGAGAAATGTTCAAAAGTGAACCTGTTACTCTTTATTCTATGGTCTTGAATACGTTCTCTCATTAAACCCCAAATATAGTCTCCCATCATATTTTCATTGTATTGGCCTTGATAACGGCGTTCGGAGTCCATAACGTCTTGATGAAGATGCTCTCCTATGAGTACGTTCCCATATTGTTTTTAAAATTTATCTAAATGAGTATGTAGCATACGAAGTTTCAGAGACATCCTGCAACCCATGGTCTTAAAGTTAATTATCATATTTTCAACTGATTTTTGATAATTTTCGGCTTTGTTATTTCCTGAAAATCCAGAGACTATTACTTCGAAACTATAAAAAGCTGCTTTTAGAGCACTAGTAAGGAATTTCTGGAATATCTCAGTAATTTTTTTAAAATTTGTTGACCAACAAAAATTTCAGCCTTAACCTTTGCTTCTGATGATTTTGGAAAAAAGTCGTAAACATTTGAAAGCTTCCGATTTCTCATCTATTGCTTTGAGAAATTGTTTCATAAACTCTAACTTAATGTATTTGTTTTTGCTTTATTCAACGTCGGCCTATTTCTGTGACCAAGGCTAAACACCGACGCTGGCGAGCACACCTCCCCCAACCGGAAATTTTACCAAATCCTCTGTTGTTTCAGAGGGAGGGTTCTTTAACGAGCTCAACATTTATGAACTCGGGACCGCCATCTTAACGTCTCCTCCGATGGACGGCATATCTATCGTCTTATCTCGTGCTCATTGATAAGACGCCCGCAGCTGCGAATATGCTACTACGCTACAGTTTTTAGGGCATTTTACGCGCACCTTCCTTGTCGGGTGGTCACCCATTCAAGTACTAGCCGCGCCCGACGTTGCTTGGCGCAGATATTGATATCCTCTCGTCAACCTGACCAGCCGCCAATCCAATATCCAATATTATTTATTATATACCTTTCAGAGATAGATTTCATGTCAAGACTAAGGCTAACATACATACAGGGTGGGGCGCCCCATACGACACCGACCCTGTGAACCAAACCATTAATTTTTTCGGGTATTTCTCAATCTCATCATATGTATATTGATTGAGGCTGCAAAAGAAAATTATTTTGGGGTCTACAGGGTGGCTCAAAAAAGTGTGTCATATCAAAGTTGTGTTTTATAAATGAAACACCCTGTATTTTGTTACACTTTTGAATAGGTCAGGAAAACATAATATTATTTCATGGAAGGTACTATGTACCTAACTATAACCGTTCTTGAGTTAATAATTTTTTTATGAAAATGCTAGGTACAATTGGAAAGTAAATAACATCGAAATGTATAAAAATCATCCCTTCGAATTCTGACCAAGCATGGAAGAGGTTTTGGGCTGATGATCTCGATAAAACCCGTTTCTCTATATTATACAGAATGTTCAAAAATCATTGTCACTTTCTTATAATTTCGGACAAAAATAACCTTGTTATTTCGAATAGCACACCCTGATTTTTTTTGATCTGAACAATATAAAATTCAATTATCTTTCATTTCATATTGGGGTTCCCTATACCTAACCTGAATAGTTTTTCAGATATTGGCTTTTTCAAATAGTAGTTCTTATTTCAATGCATTATTTGAATCAAGATAGCTTTGAAACGACATTTATTCAACTTGTTGAAAGAATTTTCATTGACAGTTATTGTGTTTTACGTTATTCAAAACATTCACTGAATTATTAGCGTCGAAAATGAAAACTAATCCCATTCAAGAGCGGATAGATATGATTTTAGCGACTGGTGAGTAGAGAATTGCTTTTTGGCGTCGTGGGTGTATGCCCAAAAATATCCAGACCGGAATCATCCAAACAAGTTGGTTTTCAAACGATTGCTACATCAATTTCGTAGGACTGGAAGTGTAGCTTACGAAAAGGCAAATAGACCAAAACCTATCATTGGAAATGAGGAAAATGAATTTCTTATTATGGGATCAATCATAGAAAACCCTCATACGAGTCAACGTGAGATCGAGAAAGATACAGGGATAAGCAGACGGAGCATGAAAAAATACAAATTTCACCCGTACCGTATTCAGATGCACCAGGAATCATATGAAATAGACTTCCATCAACGAATCGAGTTTTGTCTATGGGTTCTGGACAAGTTTAGTAGGGAGGAATTATAGGTTATAGTTAGGTACATAGTACCTTATATTATTATTTTTTTATGTTCTGGTTCCCACGAAAAGGGATATCCTGTAATGTTCAGAGAACATCGTGGGAACCAAGGGAAAGAAGGTAGGAGTTGGTGTTCTTCTTAAATTTCTGGAGGTTGTATGCCTCGGGGAACACCTCCCTAGGCAATGAGTTCCAAAGCCTCGCTGTTCGTTGGATAAGCGAGTCTTTGGAAAGTGATGTTCTGCAGGTCTCCAAAGTGACCACGAAGGGGTGTGATGACTGAACTTGACGGGCTAGTCTCGAAGAGACTGCCAAAGCAGGAACGATTGTTGATATTTCAGAAGAGCATCGCCCATGAAAATATCTATAAAATAGAGACAAATCGCCAACTTTTCTACGGTGTTCCAGACAAGTGAGCGAGTTTGTAAGCGAGGCATCACCGACGAGACGAATTGCCCTTTTTTGGACAGAATCCAATAGCCTCAGGATATGTTTAGGTGCCGCGCTCCAAATATGGGAACAGTATTCCAGGACAGGTCGGATCTGTGCCTTATAGATCATAAGCAGCTGGGTGGGGGTGAAATAGCTCTTGGCACGAAACAAAAAACCAAGTTTTTGGGATGCACTTTTGAGTGTGCAAGTATGGTCAGTTATAAGAGGATGATCTGTTTCGCACACGAGATTGGCCTCTATTAAAACTGGTTCTCTATATGGAAAATATTTATATCAACAGAAAATGATTATTTCAACTTTAGAAGTTATTCACAAAAAATCGCAAAAACCACCAAATGTAACGTATTTTCCAGACATATGGGTCGGCCGATCAGGCAACCCAGTGGCAATGTATTTATCTATATTCGATTTCCAAGTGGTAGATTATCCAATCAATGGTATTTGAATTGGATGTATGGTTAATTTCCATTATATGCACACACTGAATCTGTGGAATGATATAAAGTCATCGATAAGTAACTCCAAACATATGCTTTGATCGTCATAAGTTCTGCTATCAATATGTCACAGATAAACATACCGTAACTAATGAGTGGGAAATTATAATCCACCCGGATAATTTGGTTATTAATTCTGAGATCCGTTTATCATTCGTTTCCTTTTCATAAGATATAATTTTCTGCCATTATTACTGATAAACACAATTTGATAAATCAGTGTTATCAAAAGGGAAACTACGCATGAATATTACACTGAGAACCATGTTTACTCTTTATATTTCCTCAAACGACTCGTTGAACAAAAAACTTTAAGTATGTTTTCCATTTTTTCTGTTGCTCTTCAGAAATATCATTAGAAATTATTTAATCAATTCAGGGATATCTTGAAAATTTATAATTCTTTCAGATCGATATCGATGTGTTAGCCTTCTTGAGAAAAAGTGTAGGTCCTAGAAGGAATCCTACGAAGCCGTTGAAGGGCCACGAGCGTTTTTTTTCAAATCCCCACCCTAATCCCGGGGGTCCAACTTTGTAATCGGGCTACCAACTTCAATCTTTGACCACCGGGGGTCCAAATTTTTTCTCAATCTCAATTGAATATCGAAAAGAAAGATTTTTCTGTGAACTGAAAGTTATTCTTGTGAATATTTGAGAGAAAACAACTACTTCCCTGGCTGAAGCCTCGCTGGACTGTTGAACCTGAACAAATATATTTGTAAAGTATTTTCTTCAACTTCAACCATTACACCAGTTTACAAAAATAGGAGAAATGTTCAAAAGTGAACCTGTTACTCTTTATTCTATGGTCTTGAATACGTTCTCTCATTAAACCCCAAATATAGTCTCCCATCATATTTTCATTGTATTGGCCTTGATAACGGCGTTCGGAGTCCATAACGTCTTGATGAAGATGCTCTCCTATGAGTACGTTCCCATATTGTTTTTAAAATTTATCTAAATGAGTATGTAGCATACGAAGTTTCAGAGACATCCTGCAACCCATGGTCTTAAAGTTAATTATCATATTTTCAACTGATTTTTGATAATTTTCGGCTTTGTTATTTCCTGAAAATCCAGAGACTATTACTTCGAAACTATAAAAAGCTGCTTTTAGAGCACTAGTAAGGAATTTCTGGAATATCTCAGTAATTTTTTTAAAATTTGTTGACCAACAAAAATTTCAGCCTTAACCTTTGCTTCTGATGATTTTGGAAAAAAGTCGTAAACATTTGAAAGCTTCCGATTTCTCATCTATTGCTTTGAGAAATTGTTTCATAAACTCTAACTTAATGTATTTGTTTTTGCTTTATTCAACGTCGGCCTATTTCTGTGACCAAGGCTAAACACCGACGCTGGCGAGCACACCTCCCCCAACCGGAAATTTTACCAAATCCTCTGTTGTTTCAGAGGGAGGGTTCTTTAACGAGCTCAACATTTATGAACTCGGGACCGCCATCTTAACGTCTCCTCCGATGGACGGCATATCTATCGTCTTATCTCGTGCTCATTGATAAGACGCCCGCAGCTGCGAATATGCTACTACGCTACAGTTTTTAGGGCATTTTACGCGCACCTTCCTTGTCGGGTGGTCACCCATTCAAGTACTAGCCGCGCCGACGTTGCTTGGCGCGATATTGATATCCTCTCGTCAACCTGACCAGGCCAATCCCAAAATCCAATATTATTTATTATATACCTTTCAGAGATAGATTTCATGTCAAGACTAAGGCTAACATACATACAGGGTGGGGCGCCCCATACGACACCGACCCTGTGAACCAACCATTAATTTTTTCGGTATTTCTCAATCTCATCATATGTATATTGATTGAGGCTGCAAAAGAAATTATTTTGGGGTCTACAGGTGGCTCAAAAAGTGTGTCATATCAAGTTGTGTTTATAAATGAAACACCCTGTATTTTGTTACACTTTTGAATAGGTCAGGAAAACATAATATTATTTCATGGAAGGTACTATGTACCTAACTATAACCGTTCTTGAGTTAATAATTTTTTATGAAAATGCTAGGTACAATTGGAAAGTAAATAACATCGAAATGTATAAAAATCATCCCTTCGAATTCTGACCAAGCATGGAAGAGGTTTTGGGCTGATGATCTCGATAAAACCGTTTCTCTATATTATACAGAATGTTCAAAATCATTGTCACTTTCTTATAATTTCGGACAAAATAACCTTGTTATTTCGAATAGCACACCCTGATTTTTTGATCTGAACAATATAAAATTCAATTATCTTTCATTTCATATTGGGGTTCCTATACCTAACCTGAATAGTTTTTCAGATATTGGCTTTTTCAAATAGTAGTTCTTATTTCAATGCATTATTTGAATCAAGATAGCTTTGAAACGACATTTATTCAACTTGTTGAAAGAATTTTCATTGACAGTTATTGTGTTTTACGTTATTCAAAACATTCACTGAATTATTAGCGTCGAAAATGAAAACTAATCCCATTCAAGAGCGGATAGATATGATTTTAGCGACTGGTGAGTAGAGAATTGCTTTTTGGCGTCGTGGGTGTATGCCCAAAAATATCCAGACCGGAATCATCCAAACAAGTTGGTTTTCAAACGATTGCTACATCAATTTCGTAGGACTGGAAGTGTAGCTTACGAAAAGGCAAATAGACCAAAACCTATCATTGGAAATGAGGAAAATGAATTTCTTATTATGGGATCAATCATAGAAAACCCTCATACGAGTCAACGTGAGATCGAGAAAGATACAGGGATAAGCAGACGGAGCATGAAAAAATACAAATTTCACCCGTACCGTATTCAGATGCACCAGGAATCATATGAAATAGACTTCCATCAACGAATCGAGTTTTGTCTATGGGTTCTGGACAAGTTTAGTAGGGAGGAATTATAGGTTATAGTTAGGTACATAGTACCTTATATTATTATTTTTTTATGTTCTGGTTCCCACGAAAAGGGATATCCTGTAATGTTCAGAGAACATCGTGGGAACCAAGGGAAGAAGGTAGGAGTTGGTGTTCTTCTAAATTTCTGAGGTTGTATGCCTCGGGAACACCTCCCTAGGTATGAGTTCCAAAGCCTCGCTGTTCGTTGGATAAGCGAGTCTTTGGAAAGTGATGTCTCGGGTCTCCAAAGTGACCACGAAGGGGTGTGATGACTGAACTTGAGTGGCCACGAAGGGGTGTGATGACTGAACAGGAACGATTGTTGATATTTCAGAAGAGCATCGCCCATGAAAATATCTATAAAATAGAGACAAATCGCCAACTTTTCTACGGTGTTCCAGACAAGTGAGCGAGTTTGTAAGCGAGGCATCACCGACGAGACGAATTGCCCTTTTTTGGACAGAATCCAATAGCCTCAGGATATGTTTAGGTGCCGCGCTCCAAATATGGGAACAGTATTCCAGGACAGGTCGGATCTGTGCCTTATAGATCATAAGCAGCTGGGTGGGGGTGAAATAGCTCTTGGCACGAAACAAAAAACCAAGTTTTTGGGATGCACTTTTGAGTGTGCAAGTATGGTCAGTTATAAGAGGATGATCTGTTTCGCACACGAGATTGGCCTCTATTAAAACTGGTTCTCTATATGGAAAATATTTATATCAACAGAAAATGATTATTTCAACTTTAGAAGTTATTCACAAAAAATCGCAAAAACCACCAAATGTAACGTATTTTCCAGACATATGGGTCGGCCGATCAGGCAACCCAGTGGCAATGTATTTATCTATATTCGATTTCCAAGTGGTAGATTATCCAATCAATGGTATTTGAATTGGATGTATGGTTAATTTCCATTATATGCACACACTGAATCTGTGGAATGATATAAAGTCATCGATAAGTAACTCCAAACATATGCTTTGATCGTCATAAGTTCTGCTATCAATATGTCACAGATAAACATACCGTAACTAATGAGTGGGAAATTATAATCCACCCGGATAATTTGGTTATTAATTCTGAGATCCGTTTATCATTCGTTTCCTTTTCATAAGATATAATTTTCTGCCATTATTACTGATAAACACAATTTGATAAATCAGTGTTATCAAAAGGGAAACTACGCATGAATATTACACTGAGAACCATGTTTACTCTTTATATTTCCTCAAACGACTCGTTGAACAAAAAACTTTAAGTATGTTTTCCATTTTTTCTGTTGCTCTTCAGAAATATCATTAGAAATTATTTAATCAATTCAGGGATATCTTGAAAATTTATAATTCTTTCAGATCGATATCGATGTGTTAGCCTTCTTGAGAAAAAGTGTAGGTCCTAGAAGGAATCCTACGAAGCCGTTGAAGGGCCACGAGCGTTTTTTCAAATCCCCACCCTAATCCAGGGGTCCAACTTTGTAATCGGGCTACCAACTTCAATCTTTGACCACCGGGGTCCAAATTTTTTCTCAATCTCAATTGAATATCGAAAAGAAAGATTTTTCTGTGAACTGAAAGTTATTCTTGTGAATATTTGAGAGAAAACAACTACTTCCCTGGCTGAAGCCTCGCTGGACTGTTGAACCTGAACAAATATATTTGTAAAGTATTTTCTTCAACTTCAACCATTACACCAGTTTACAAAAATAGGAGAAATGTTCAAAAGTGAACCTGTTACTCTTTATTCTATGGTCTTGAATACGTTCTCTCATTAAACCCCAAATATAGTCTCCCATCATATTTTCATTGTATTGGCCTTGATAACGGCGTTCGGAGTCCATAACGTCTTGATGAAGATGCTCTCCTATGAGTACGTTCCCATATTGTTTTAAAATTTATCTAAATGAGTATGTAGCATACGAAGTTTCAGAGACATCCTGCAACCCATGGTCTTAAAGTTAATTATCATATTTTCAACTGATTTTTGATAATTTTCGGCTTTGTTATTTCCTGAAAATCCAGAGACTATTACTTCGAAACTATAAAAAGCTGCTTTTAGAGCACTAGTAAGGAATTTCTGGAATATCTCAGTAATTTTTTTAAAATTTGTTGACCAACAAAAATTTCAGCCTTAACCTTTGCTTCTGATGATTTTGGAAAAAAGTCGTAAACATTTGAAAGCTTCCGATTTCTCATCTATTGCTTTGAGAAATTGTTTCATAAACTCTAACTTAATGTATTTGTTTTTGCTTTATTCAACGTCGGCCTATTTCTGTGACCAAGGCTAAACACCGACGCTGGCGAGCACACCTCCCCCAACCGGAAATTTTACCAAATCCTCTGTTGTTTCAGAGGGAGGGTTCTTTAACGAGCTCAACATTTATGAACTCGGGACCGCCATCTTAACGTCTCCTCCGATGGACGGCATATCTATCGTCTTATCTCGTGCTCATTGATAAGACGCCCGCAGCTGCGAATATGCTACTACGCTACAGTTTTTAGGGCATTTTACGCGCACCTTCCTTGTCGGGTGGTCACCCATTCAAGTACTAGCCGCGCCCGACGTTGCTTGGCGCAGATATTGATATCCTCTCGTCAACCTGACCAGCCGCCAATCCAATATCCAATATTATTTATTATATACCTTTCAGAGATAGATTTCATGTCAAGACTAAGGCTAACATACATACAGGGTGGGGCGCCCCATACGACACCGACCCTGTGAACCAAACCATTAATTTTTTCGGGTATTTCTCAATCTCATCATATGTATATTGATTGAGGCTGCAAAAGAAAATTATTTTGGGGTCTACAGGGTGGCTCAAAAAAGTGTGTCATATCAAAGTTGTGTTTTATAAATGAAACACCCTGTATTTTGTTACACTTTTGAATAGGTCAGGAAAACATAATATTATTTCATGGAAGGTACTATGTACCTAACTATAACCGTTCTTGAGTTAATAATTTTTTTATGAAAATGCTAGGTACAATTGGAAAGTAAATAACATCGAAATGTATAAAAATCATCCCTTCGAATTCTGACCAAGCATGGAAGAGGTTTTGGGCTGATGATCTCGATAAAACCCGTTTCTCTATATTATACAGAATGTTCAAAAATCATTGTCACTTTCTTATAATTTCGGACAAAAATAACCTTGTTATTTCGAATAGCACACCCTGATTTTTTTTGATCTGAACAATATAAAATTCAATTATCTTTCATTTCATATTGGGGTTCCCTATACCTAACCTGAATAGTTTTTCAGATATTGGCTTTTTCAAATAGTAGTTCTTATTTCAATGCATTATTTGAATCAAGATAGCTTTGAAACGACATTTATTCAACTTGTTGAAAGAATTTTCATTGACAGTTATTGTGTTTTACGTTATTCAAAACATTCACTGAATTATTAGCGTCGAAAATGAAAACTAATCCCATTCAAGAGCGGATAGATATGATTTTAGCGACTGGTGAGTAGAGAATTGCTTTTTGGCGTCGTGGGTGTATGCCCAAAAATATCCAGACCGGAATCATCCAAACAAGTTGGTTTTCAAACGATTGCTACATCAATTTCGTAGGACTGGAAGTGTAGCTTACGAAAAGGCAAATAGACCAAAACCTATCATTGGAAATGAGGAAAATGAATTTCTTATTATGGGATCAATCATAGAAAACCCTCATACGAGTCAACGTGAGATCGAGAAAGATACAGGGATAAGCAGACGGAGCATGAAAAAATACAAATTTCACCCGTACCGTATTCAGATGCACCAGGAATCATATGAAATAGACTTCCATCGACGAATCGAGTTTTGTCTATGGGTTCTGGACAAGTTTAGTAGGGAGGAATTATAGGTTATAGTTAGGTACATAGTACCTTATATTATTTTTTTTTTATGTTCTGGTTCCCACGAAAAGGGATATCCTGTAATGTTAAGAGAACATCGTGGGAACCAAGGGAAAGAAGGTAGGAGTTGGTGTTCTTCTTAAATTTCTGGAGGTTGTATGCCTCGGGGAACACCTCCCTAGGCAATGAGTTCCAAAGCCTCGCTGTTCGTTGGATGAGCGAGTCTTTGGAAAGTGATGTTCTGCAGGTCTCCAAAGTGACCACGAAGGGGTGTGATGACTGAACTTGACGGGCTAGTCTCGAAGAGACTGCCAAAGCAGGAACGATTGTTGATATTTCAGAAGAGCATCGCCCATGAAAATATCTATAAAATAGAGACAAATCGCCAACTTTTCTACGGTGTTCCAGACAAGTGAGCGAGTTTGTAAGCGAGGCATCACCGACGAGACGAATTGCCCTTTTGGACAGAATCCAATAGCCTCAGGATATGTTTGGTGCCGCGCTCCAAATATGGGAACAGTATTCCAGGACAGGTCGGATCTGTGCCTTATAGATCATAAGCAGCTGGGTGGGGGTGAAATAGCTCTTGGCACGAAACAAAAAACCAAGTTTTTGGGATGCACTTTTGGCAATGGACCTCACGTGATTTTCCCAGGAAAGGTTATTGCTGATAGTAACACCAAGCATCGATATGGATGACTTCAGTGGTATGGTTACTCTTGACAAAGTTATGTTAGGCACAGTGAGATCGACTTTTCTAGAGAAAAGACATGCTTGTGTTTTGTTTGCATTGGATTCTACCAAGTTATTAGATCCCCACTCGAGAATTGTTGCTAAGTCCATATTTATATTATTAACATTTCTTCCTCGTTCATTTCTGGTTTCACGGGCTGCTATAGGGGCCCCGGAAGAGAAAGCGGTATGGAGGGTTCTATCATCGGCGAAGCTGTTTACTGGACATGAAGTTGCTTTCAACAGGTCGTTGATGTGAAGTAGAATAGTGTTGGTGCGAGAATAGATCCTTGCGGAACACCTGCATTTATGAGTAGAGTGTCAGATGGAACTCCATCGACCACTACATGGAGAGACCTGTTTGAGAGAAAACTAGCAAGCAGAGAACACAGCTGAGGGGGCAAGCCATAAGACGGAAGCTTGGCGAGGAGTCCCTGGTGCCAAACTCGATCGAACGCCTCGGAGATATCTAATGCCACAGCAGTTTTCCGTCCATACATGTTTTCGGTGTAGATTTTTACAGCCTCCTACTTTACGTTTATGCTGGAGTTTGAAGTTGGCAGTTTGTGAGTTGTGGGTTTTGCGTATGTACATTTTTGTAGTTGTTGTCCAGGAAAAATATAAGGTAAAAAACCTGATTAGGGGTTTGAAAGAAATGTTTGAGTGGTTTGGGGAGGGGGGGGGGCATTATTTGAGGAGTTGTTGATGTGATATTTGGGTGATTTGGGTTATGTCGTTTTGAGTATGATTTGACTGTATGTTTGATTTGGGGAGTGTGACCAGCCGCCAGTGTCCATCAACTCAATGTATAAAAGCGGCATTAGCACATTTTCAGGTTCAGCATTGGGGTAACATCAACGTTCTGTTTTACTAATTCTGTCCTTATCAGCCAAGACCGTCGAACATAGTGCTGAGCATCCGCTCTAGTATCCCCCAAACAAAGATAACATGGATATTTTGTACATCCACCTTGTAATCTGAACTATATCTGATAGATATTTTGGAAGGACCCTAACCCAAAAGAAAATTCGGAAAGTGAAAATTTTATTTTTTATTCCAGTCTTAATTAGGAACTCATATAGATGAATGAGATAAAGAAACATGTTTTCCAAGAAGGAGCATTCACCAGAAATCATTTTTAACATTGATGCAAGACTAGCATCGCATTCACTAGATCTTCAATACAATTCTGTGGACGAAAATTTATCTCACGCTTCCACGATCATCTATTTGAGTTCCTAATTGAGACCGGAATATATTAACAAATTCTCGATTTCAGATTATTCTTTTGAATAAAGGTTTTTCAAAATATGTATCAGATGTAGTTCAATGTCCAGTGTGGCTTTAGCCGGGAAAATAGTTGTTTTCTGTTAGATACTCATTTTAATCGTGGATTTTTAATTAACAAAAATATAATCCTTTTATTCAATATTCAATTTAGAATGTTTCCCTTTTCAACATGAATACCTCACAACAGGTTATCTTGAACGATGGAAGATAGTGACTAAAGTTTATCTTTGAGTCGCAGATGATTCCACATCCGAGTTTTTGAACACCCTATTCATATTCTCAAACAAATAAATCTATCAAGCCCATCACCGGTTTTAATGTCAAAAAGACACTGATTTCGAAGTGTCAATCCTAAAGAAATATTTCTAATATTTTCCCATTTTGGCAAAGTGAGATTGCTTCTCGAAAATGTGTTTCCCATTTCTTCCTGATGATCGTGGAAGCGTGAAATATATTTTCGTTTACAAAAATGAATTGAAGACTTTGTGAATGCGATTCCAGTCTTGCATCAATGATTCTTGGTGAATGCCCCTTCTTGAAAAACATTTTTCTTCATCTCATTCATCTGTATGAATTCCTAATTGAGACTGGAATAAAAAATCTAATTTTTACGTTCTTATTTTTCTTTTGAGTAAGGGTCCTTTCAAAATATCTATCAGATGTAGTTCAATGTCCAGCGTGGCTTTAGCCGAGGAAGTAGTTGTTTTCTGTTAGATGTTTACAAAAATAACTTCATTTTCATCGTGCATTTTTTAATTCACAGAATAGACATAGCTTTCAATTAGCAATTTCCAGTGGCTCTTTCTTCTCACAAAGAGCAATGTATTATTTCAGTGTGATGATTGATCCCATATTTGATTCAAAGATCTGATTAGAAAACTCTGATTAAAAGAATCTGATTAAACGATTAGACCCAAAATGTCTAATTAACGAATCTGATCAACGACTTGGCAAAACTATAGCTTCAAATAACAAAAAAATATCTTTGTAAAACGTGTATGACGAACCTTTTATATTTAATTATATTTGGTTCAAAGTTTGTCAAAACATAAATTTCTTGAATTCCTATAGAATTATGAAGTTATATTCACCTTTCAGCGAAGCTGTTCTCCTTCTTTGTAAAGGGATGTTATAGTTAATAGGTTATCACCACCCACGAGTTCTTTCAGTGAAGCCAGAATCAGAAATGGATGAATTCTAACTTGCTTCCTCTCCAAATAAAATATCAAACTTCGCCTTCCAAATTTTGTTATAATTTTCCGTTAATATGTTCCAAAAACATATCCACAGAACTCATCCTAATCATAAAACAATATATTTCACTATTTTGTAGTGCTTATAGATCAGACAAAAAGTGCCTCTGTTTCCTCATTTATGGTAACATCGCACCAGAGTACACCAACTTACTCCGTGTGCACCGAGGACATTTGACATTTCTAAATTGTAAACGACATCAAAGTTGTTTTTTTTTGAGTATTTTCGTCAGACAGTTTGATTATTTGAAATGTGCCCAAAGTATCTAAATATATTCAGATAATATTCTGAGGGGAGAATCAGAGCATCCGTCGAACTGTGGAAATAAATGGATTATTTATAGCATTGTCATAACCTGTAACCTCACCAGTGAGATGTTACGAGATCTAAAAGTGATCTATTTGCTGTTAGAACTTCATATTGCTGTGCACAGAATACTGAAATGAACGTTTTGAGAAAAGCAAACGTCAAATTACCTGAATACAAGTAATGCATTCAAGTGGTTGTTAAAAGGCAAATGTTTTAAAGCTTATACCAACTGAATTTTGAAAGGATGATATTTGCTTTCTGTTCTGTTCTCTGTATTTACTCACAGCGACTTCTTCTGCGAGAGTACGCATAGAAACATGTGGATTGATACTGATATCAGCATACACATTGATATCTAAATCTTCAGTTCTAGGAGTGATGGCTTTATATTAGGAGAAAATGACTCAGTTCGCAGTGTTTCTTCAACTCTTGGAAAAGCCATTCGTGACGAAATGGGCCCGTCTGGAAAACGTTCTTGGATAGACGTAGATGTTATTTATCTACTTTTTTATTCATTTACATCATTCAATATATTTTTTCATTTTTAAGTATATTTATATTATATGCAGCACCCCTATGTACCATACTTTGTATATTCACAATTTCTTTTAAGTGTTTCACTCGAATTTGTTTAGTTTCGTCGAGTTTGTTCTAGGGGTGGAAGACAGCCATAGGCTTACCCCTACCTTTTGTGTGTAATTGTATTGATGTGCACAGTAAACGTTATTATTATTATTATTATATAAAAAAATTGGGTTAGTGAACGATAATCCTCGTTTGTCGACGGACTATAATTGATATCAATATCATTTTTCCTCAAGATCAATCAGGTTGCAGAAAAACAAGAATTGTGAAGGGGTGATTTGAATATAAATGTATTGAAATGTAAAGCTTGATGACCCTAATGAAATTATGATACCAGTATTGAACTTCAACTTCGTATTCCAATTCACCAACATGTACTAAAATAGTTCTGGAACCATGAACTTCTTCCATGTTATCACACAACCCATTGAAATAAAGTATTTTTGGAAAACATTTATTACAAAAAATATCACTCTACTAATAATAAATAAACAACTTCTACCTATTCTATAAATTCGTCATACGGTACACGGGAGAATAACTTGTCGGCGAAATCCTTGATGAGAATCAACAATTTCTTCTTCAAATGGGGTTTCATTTCTTTCAGAAGTTCTTGACTGTTGGAATTGATGAACAAATTCAATGCAGCCTCTGAAATAGTGCGAATAAATGTATAATATCGGATTAAAAACGGGGCAGCTATATTGAAAGCAATTTTATCAATGAAATAATATTTATAGCAAAACCTGAAAGCACTTTTCACTGTTTGTGAGAAAAGTAATCGACGCTCTCAGTATGAGTTTTTGGATTATAATCCAATGACCATTTATGTTCAACAATTCATCTTCATAAATAGTAAGAAAACTTCAAATAATAATAATTTCGGAAACATCGTTATTGACAGTCAAGTACTAGTGTACTGATAGAAGTTTAATGATATATAAAGTTAGGTATAGATGGAATTAAAATGGTGCCAGAAAAGTTTTGTTTTTGAACTCATATATGAAGAGTGAGATTTCTATCCGCAAATCGAAAAGAACAGATCAGATAGTGATCGTATTAATTTCTACAAAACAAATAATTTTATTTCCAAATAACGATAACACAGTTTTCTGCGTTATAAAAAATAAACAATTATCTCAAAACTTATTCAATTTAGTCGTTATTTTTCAGGAACAATTGAAAAGTGTTTCGAGTAGTACACACTTAATATGAGAGTGTCCATGTGTGTGTATTTTTTTTAATGAAATTTTATTAGGTATCTGCAATTTTCAATATTTTTCTTTCCATACATTCTTCTGCATAGGTAGAGGGCTACCGTGCTTTTTTGCTTTTTTTTGTAGGTGTGGATTCCATGTGGTCGAAGATGACTCCCAAGTATTTTTCTTCTTGTGCGACTGGAATTTCTACCCCGTTCAGAATTGGTGGCATGATTCCTCTCAGTTCTCCCTTTTTGTAAAAGCACTATTGTAGTTTTTGGAGGATTTTTTTTCTTTTTTGATTTATTTAACGTCGAGCTATTTCTGCGACCAGGGCTCAACACCCCTCAACAGGAAATTTTGCCGAATCCTCTGTTGTTCCAGAGGTAGGGTTCTTTGACGAGCTCAACATCTATGAACTCGGGACCGCCATCCTGACGAACCCTCCGAAGGACGGCATATCTATCGTCTTATCTCGTGCTCATTGATAAGACGCCTGCAGCTGCGAATATGCTACTCGCTACAGTTCTAGGGCATTTTAACGCGCACCTTCCTTGTCTGATGGACCCCCATCCAAGTCGAAGCGCTCCTGTGGTTGCTTGGCTCAGATATCAATGAGACTCTCGTCAACCTGACCAGCCGCCGGTGCCCTTTTGTTATTGGGGGTTTACAATTAGTTCCTCTTCCTGACAACACTAATCGTTCAGAGCAGTATGTTCCGGGACGGTTCTTGCAGATTTTCCTTTTACAATAATTGCAAGATCATCGGCATATCCTAAGCAATATATGGATGTTAGCTTTACCAGTATTTCGTCTACTAGGATAGCCCGCAGAAGAGGCGATAGTACCCCTCCTTGTGGACATCCGCCACCTGCTCTAGCTGCGACTGTGGTTTTGCTCATGGTTGATATGATTACCCTTTCCACCAAACTAGCGTTTATCCATCGACACAGGAGCGATGGGACTCCTTTACTTCCTAGAGCTTTGATAATTGGCTTTATAGATGCATTGTTGAAAGCACCCTCGATGTCGACGGAGGTCGCTATGGCTTTTTCTCTTTGTCCTCCAGGGATTTTGTTAGTAGCCTGTTGAGATCATCCAGTGCCACGTCTGTTGACTTGCCTGGCTGATACTCGTATTGGCGTTCGTGGGTTGGTTAATAATACCTCATCTCTTATGTATCTGTATATTAGTTTCTCCAGAGTTTTCAGAAGGAAGGACTCTAGACTGATTGGGCGATATGACGTGGGTGTCATGTCATTCAGTCTCCCCACCTTGGTTACGTGAATGACTCTCCCGTTCTGCCACTCGGTATGTATGTACTGCATGGCTATACAAGCCTGAAATATTCCAGATAGAAATGAAATTATTAATGCCTGTCCCTTTTGGAGTAGGATAGAATATATTATCACTTTAGACTTCTATATTTATAAGAGTAGGGTAAGAAATATGTTCCATTCTTCAACAGTTCGCGATAAATATGATTTCAGACTAAGAATAATACAGTCTCAATCCCAACGAAGTGCTACGCAATTTATTGAAAGAGGAATAACAGAATGGTTTGAACAGAAATGGTTGTCATATTATGGAACATTAACGTGTTCTGTCAACATTGTTCTTGTTCCTTAATAATATTTTTCTTCTTCTTTTTTTTTTCTTTCTTATGTTATGGAAAACGAATCTATATTTTTATTGAAATTATCATAATTTCTTTTTGTTTCCATGGCATACTTGAGAATGCGAGTAATCTCTTGGCAGGATAGGGCATTTCTTAATTCTTAATGAATAACTGGATAGAGGTTGAAGTTAGGTATGGAGAATGCTTGAGTAATTCACCCTGAAATTCAATTTCTTTCGAATAGTAGGAGAAAAATTGTTTTTGAAAAGCGCCTACGCCTATATGGTACAAAACAGGACCATGATGGGACATAAGGAGTTAGCTTGTACTTTCAGGTAACTGCTCCACAAATGACCATGCAACAAACCTTATGGAAAGTGGCTCTCGGTGAAATCAGCTGAAACTACAGAATATTGTAGATATCGATGTCCTGATTGAATATCTCCATGGGCGCAAGGTTCAGAAATGCAGCAGTTTTTGAGAAAATCAAAGTCAAAGACTGCCAAATTGGCGTTTTTAGCTATCAGTGGTAGGTTCGTACGCCATGAACAGATCGGTTATTCCAACGACTCGATATTCCCCAAAACTTGATGGAACCTTCACCGAGGTGTTTTCTCGAGTCGCAGATAACGAATCTGGGGTCAGAATTCGAAAATTCACGTCAGTGGTCCCAATATAGTCCTCCCAAAAAAGCCAATTTTTCCATATTTTCAAAAATCGATGATAAGTTGACCCAGGGGTTTTCAGGGTCGCTGATAACGAATCTGGGGTCAGAATTTCAAAATTAACGTCATTGGTCCCAATATGCCTTTTCCCCCCAAAAGCCCATTTTCGATATTCCCGAAACTCGACGAAAACTTGACCCAGGAGGGTTTTTAGCGTCGTTGACGACGAATATATTAAATTCAAGTCAGTGGTCCCAAAATAGCCCCTCCCAAAAGGCCCATTTTTCTATTTTCCCGAAACTCGATAAAAACTAGAACCAGGGGGTGACTGAGAGATATTGGGACATTGTAAAACCACGGTAACCACGACATGGCTGCCATGAGTTGGTAATATATGGTACTTGAATAATGAAGATGGTGCTGCTTGGAGGTTGCCAATTCTACTTTATACATCATTTGGCCGATTTTTATTTGATGCAGAAAATAATTAAAACTGCTATTGGTTATTGAAAAGATAGATTTATTGAGTCACTTCAATTATAATTGAATGGAACTGTAGTTTCTTACTCGACAACTGCAGGTTCTTGTTCCATATTCACATTAGCATCGTTCATAACGTCCAATAAACCTCTATAAGGGTATTTTATATTCGCTTGATGTCGAGCGTAACTTAGGTACCTAATCACTAGCGATGTGTGCGCAGGTACCTAAATTTCTAGCTCCTGACTGGCAGGTACAGTAATAACCAGTTATAAGATCACCTTCATTCTCGAAGGCATCACCATCATTACTCCTATATGAAATAAATACTTGATGGATACTGGCTCTTCGAAATCTAAAATATATCCTCAATCTTATAAATCCACATTCTGAAATATTTTTATCGACTTGGTGATGATATCTTGTTACAGCTGCAGCAATACGGTAGAAATCGTGTAGTTTATAATTTTTTTTTAGTTCTGGTTCCCCGAAAAGGGATACCGTAAGTTAAAGGGAACCAAAAGGGGGGGGCCTGCAGCAATACAGTAGAAGGTAGGAGTTGGTGTTCTTCTTAAATTTCTGGAGGTTATATGCCTCGGGGAACACCTTCCTAGGCAATGAGTTCCAAAGCCTCGCTGTTCGTTGGATGAACGAATCTTTGGAAAGTGATGTTCTGCAGGTCTCCAAAGTGTCCACGAAAGGGTGTGATGACTGAACTTGACGGGTTAATTGAAGAGACTGCCAAAGCAGGAACGATTGTTGATATTTCAGAAGAGCATCGCCCATGAAAATATCTATAAAATAGAGACAAATCGCCAACTTTTCTACGGTGTTCCAGACAAGTGAGTGAGTTTGTAAGCGAGGCATCACCGACGAGACGAATTGCCCTTTTTTGGACAGAATCCAATAGCCTCAGGATATGTTTAGGTGCCGCGCTCCAAATATGGGAACAGTATTCCAGGACAGGTCGGATCTGTGCCTTATAGATCATAAGCAGCTGAGTGGGGTTGAAATAGCTCTTGGCACGAAACAAAAAACCAAGTTTTTGGGATGCACTTTTGGCAATGGACCTCACGTGATTTTCCCAGGAAAGGTTATTGCTGATAATAATACCAAGCATCGATATGGATGACTTCAGTGGTATGGTTACTCCTGACAAAGTTATGTTAGGCACAGTGAGATCGGCTTTTCTAGAGAAAAGACATGCTTGTGTTTTGTTTGCATTGAATTCTACCAAGTTATTAGATCCTCACTCGAGAATTGTTGCTAAGTCCATATTTATATTATTAACATTTCTTCCTCGTTCATTTCTGGTTTCACGGGCTGATATAGGGGCCCTGGAAGAGAAAGCGGTATGGAGGGTACTATCATCGGCAAAGCTGTGTACTGGACATGAAGTTGCTTTCAACAGGTCGTTGATGTGAAGTAGAAATAGTGTTGGTGCGAGAATAGATCCTTGCGGAACACCAGCATTTATGAGTAGAGTGTCAAATGAAACTCCATCGACCACTACATGGAGAGACCTGTTTGAGAGAAAACTAGCAAGCAGAGAACACAGCTGAGGGGGCAAGTCATAAGACGGAAGCTTGGCGAGGAGTCCCTGGTGCCAAACTCGATCGAACGCCTTGGAGATATCTAATGCCACAGCTAAAGTTTCTCCATACTTTTCAATAGATAGCTGCATATATGTGAGACGTAAGCGAGCAGGTCACCAGTTGATCTCTGATGGCGGAAGCCATATTGCCTATCGTTGACAATTCCTGAGTCTTCCAGATATTTCATGAGCTCGATGTTGATGGCTTTTTCCATGACCTTTGAAATAATAGATAGCAGTGCGATAGGTCTGTAGTTGCTAGGTAGGGCCTTTTAGCCTTCTCTAGGGACTGGCTGTACTGTTGCAATTTTCCAATTGGACGGAAATACCCCCAAATTGTAAGAGTGGTTGAACAACTTGCAAAGAACAGGTGTTAGTTCGGGGCACATTTCTTGAGAACAATCGGCGGGATTCCGTCAGATCCACAGGCTTTGTTGGTGTTGAGACCCAGCAAAATCTTTCTGATAGTACGTTGGCGGAAGGTGATCTCGGGCATGTGACTGTCAATAGGTGTAATGTTCGGGGGTTGTTTTCCCGATGAATCCAGAGTGGAATTTCCAGCAAATAGGTGCGCAAAGATATTGGCTTTTTCCTGGGCAGTCGTTGCTAGTGTTCCATCTTCTTTGGTTAGAGGAGGAAATGAGCTGGAAGTGAAGTTTCTTTCCACAGCTTTGGCGAAAGACCAAAATGAACGAGATCCGTTAGGACATTCAGCAAGTTTTGATCTTACTTTGGCATTGTGGGCATCTTTTGAGCATTCTATTGTCTCTTTGCATATGCCTCTAGCCTCGACATATGCTGCTCTGGTCTCAGGGCCCGGATTTTTTAGCCATCGATGGTATGCTGCCTGTTTGGAAGCCACAGCTCTAGAGCAGTTTCTGTTAAACCAGGTCTTATCGGATGATGTTCTTCTTTCGGTATTCGGTATGTAAGTTTGCATCCCCAACATGATGATTTCAGAAATTGTCTCAGCACATCGTGTTGGATCTACTGAAGAGAAACAAACTCTCTTCCATGGAAACGCTGAGAAAAACATACGAAGACCTTCCCAGTCGGCCGAATTGTAATGCCACATGAGACGGGGTGGTATTGTGCAGCTCGATGGTAAATGGAAAGAGCATGTTGTGGAGATGAGGGTGTGATCAGAGTTTCCAAGTGGGGCACAAACTTCTATTCTATACGGGTCAGGATTGGTGGTGAGGAAAAGATCTAGTGTATTGGCAGACTGGTTGTTGACATCAGGGATGCGGGTTGGTAGCTCGACCAGTTGTTCTAGACCATGAGTGATGGCGGAGGCCTCGGCTTGACGACCTGCATCATCTGTTTTGTTAGAGAATTTGAGCCAGGCAGCGTTATGTACATTAAAGTCTCCCATGATTATGGTTTCAGCTGTTGGATGGTTCTCCTGAATGTAGTCCAGTTTGAGCGATAAAAACTCAAAGAGGTCGTTATATAAAGGTTCATTAGGTGATAGGTAAAGGCAGCAGAGGAACTTAGTCAGTTTGGTATCAGATAGCTTGAACCACATCACATCAAAGTCTTTCGGTTCCAAACTCTCTTCACGCTGGCATGAAAGGTTAGCCTTAGCGTAAAGGCAGACTCCACCTTTGAACCTGAATCGAGAATGGAGTTCGTAACCAGGACAAAGCATATATCAACATATGCACAAAAAAATCGATCGGAAATGTCCATTTCTTGCTTCCACAATCCACCGATTCTTTGTGACAATGCGTGATCTGTTAGCATATTCTCTGGTTAATTGGTGTTGTCTATTTGTAGGAGGCATCCAGCAAGTAATACCTAACTGTTCCAACCATAGCAAGACATCGCGATATCCTCTGTCAACAAGAAAAATATCTCCATTTTGGAACCACTCACGTATGTCATTAGCATCTCTGTCGAATTATCTTTGTAAAATTGTAGCATCGTTATTGCGACTATCAGCAAAATACGGGCCAAGTACGCTTAAAATGTAGCCGATCATAGTAGGTTTAATCAAATGCCATGTTTGTGAGAGAATGGGACTGTCGCAATATACCAAAATTGCTACTTTTTTCTATGTACGTATATGTTGAACATGGCTCTCAATGTAGTTTTGTCGAGTTATTGCATGAAAACCCACATTTTGTGGTACAAATCCCTGCAATGATGATATTCTTACAAGCTTTATAGTGAGACTTACAGCTTGTCGGCTATGGTACTTGAATATGACGTTCAAAAAATCATCGGTTAAACCTTCATTAAGTTCACAAAGAAACGTTGATGAATGTTCTTTATTAATGAATCTTCTTACCCCTTGTATTTCAACCGGATCACAATACGCATTGAGCTGACGAGAATCTTGTTTAGTGACGGAAGAAAGGCACTCGAATTTGGCATCAGTAAAACTATTTTTATCGTTAAACGTCCCTTGCATTTCTCATTTGTTCCAAAAAAATTGCAATTTATGTCCGTTGATAGCGTAAGACCTGTTCACTGATTTGGACCTTCTAGTAACAACCTTGAAAGCATCCATTTTCATCCGAAGGACTGCACATGACCTAATGTTCTCTGGTATGTGAATGTTTTTAATCACAAATGCATTCACTCTACGTTACTGATAGCCTCTGCACGTCATTGATAGCATTGCATAAAACGCACGATCTACTAACCGTTTGTGTAAGTACGTTCAACCGCGGTATTCTTGGATTAGCTTCAATTCCAGCTATTCCTTCATTTATCGTCCTATTACAATTCAAACAGAGTGTGCACTCATCATCAAACTCAAGAGGTGGATAATGATTCGCATCCCTTCAAACGATAGCGATTTCCCATTTATTTATGATTTCATCACCAATCACTGCAGTTTGCTGTGATTGAAAATCACGATTGCACACAAAACATGGAATTTGTTGTCTGAAAGCCATTTGTGGCGTATAGCGTCGTATTCTTGTTGTTCAACAGTGAATGGATGACATTCAACAGATATATCTGACGTATATTGTTTCGCAAGTGACACACGGCTCCTGGATTTTTACATCCTAAAGTTTACATTAATTGAAGGAAAAACAGTATGAATATTAGAGTCAAACCAAAAAATAGTTGTCGATGTTTGATAATCCAAAATGGATAGGTTTTGAGGTAATCAAGGTCAAAGGCTGCCAAAGCGTTTTCTCGGGTCGCAGATAACGAATCTGGGATCAGAAATTTGGAATTCACGTGGTCGGTTGTCACCTTAAAACCTCCTAGAGAATACCAAATTTTCAGGAAAAATCGAAAAATGGGCCTATTTTTGGGGCAATTGGGATCACTGATGTCAAATTTCAAATTATGTCTTCAGATTCGTGTTCAGCGACGCCAAAAACCACCCGGGTCAAGATTCCATTCGGTTTCGGTAATATCGAAAAATAGGTCATTTTGGAGGGGGGGGGCATATTGGGACCAACGACGTGAATTTTGAAATTCCGACCCCAGATTAGTTATCAGCGACCCTAAAAACCCCCTGGGTCAAGTTATCGTCGAATTTCGAGAATATGGAAAAAGGAGCTTTTTTGGGACAACTGACGTGAATTTTCACATTCTGACATAACTAGCACTGATAGCTGAAAACGCCAATTTGACAGTCCTTGACCTTGATTTTCTCAAAAACTGTCCATTTTTGGACCTTACGCCCATGGAAATATTTATTCAGAACATCGATATCTACAATATCTTGAAGTTTCTGCCGATTTCACCAAAAGCCACTTTCCATAAGGTTTGTTGCAGGGTCCTTTGGTTTCCTAATTTTCAACGATTTGCTAGGTACTAATATTTTCGAACTACGGGGGTTATTTTTTTCAGAAAAAGCAACATGTCAAAAACTGTAAAAGGTATATTAACCGAAGTCAGAACTAGACGGTCATTCGAATCATGTGAAAAAACATGTGGGTTTCCACGTAAAATGAGGAAATTGGTACCGACTTTTGGAACACCCTGTATAGCTGTAGGAATTAAAACATTTTATGATTATGACAGCATACCAAATTTCAAGGTTCTAATCCAACTGCGAGTTGAAAAACCTCTATTGCACGGCCTACATAAATTACCCTCTATATGTAGATCCAAGGGCAGATGTATTTTTTTCCTAAGTCGCATGGTGGTATTTCTATGACATCTACCTGAGAGACTTTGACATATGTCTAGTGAAAATACATTTTGAATGTTAAATTTCAAGAAAAATGTTCTATTACTTACGAATTATTGTGTTCCCGTTTTGTATTCCATCAACTCCCATCCTTATATTCCTAACACTGAAATCCATTTTGATTTGTTGCAATGAGAAATAAGGTCTGCCATTAACATATTGCGGTGTTCCTTTGAAGTATATCTTGATTTTCGTTCCATCTGAAAACAGTGATTGAAATATATAATGTATAAACTATTTTTGGAAAAAGATATCTCGAGGATGAAATCCACCAAGTTGAGTGAATAAGAATCCTTTTCAACCGACGAAACCAAAAAGGAGGAGGTTCTCTATTCGACCCGTATATTTTATGTTTTTCCATATTTTTTTTTTATGTATGATCACGCATAACTTTCTACTGAGGCGTCCGATTCCGATAATTCTTTTTTCAGTGGATAGGGTGTACTTCGAATTTGGTCACATTTTAAAATGAAATCCCCTTAAGGGTAGCGAAATGAAGGATATTGATCACTCACCCTCTGAATTCTGGTCCGTTAACCGATTCTATCAGGCATAACTTTGTGTTCCTCGATTTGGATTATTCTTTTTTTAATAGATAGGGTATACCTTATATTTGAATTTCGAAAGGAATAGCCACCCTTACGGGTAGAAAAATAGGGAAAAATTGATTTTTCACTAGTGAACATTGGCACACACATACGTAGTTGACAATGACAGATCGCTACTGACATTATTCTTGTTCCGTCAAAATCAGTATATTTTATGAGAGGATGGAATGATATACAAAGTAATGAAATAAACTAACCAGAACAACGAAAATAATTCATATTACAACAATAGTAAAGTAGATATCATATTTTCAACTAATAGTTGAAGTAAGGTGGGTAAGTAAGTATTTTGGAAGTAATAAAAAAACAAGTAGTTAGTAATTGGTAGATTTTAGCCACAAAAAATAGAAAAATAAAAACTTTTCAACAAAAAATTAAACCGACGAAATACGGAACTGAAAAGTAAAAAATGAAATTTTTTTAACAAAAGATTAAACCGACGAAAAAATCAACTGAAAAGCAAAAAATTAAATAAACCTTCTTAGTCTAAATGATAATTGAGCTCCTAAACTAATGTAAGTAACTGATTTTGAGTCGGCGCCAAACAAACTAGCAATTAAATTAGGTGAAGCGTAAAATGATGGCAGCGAGATGCACGGCTGCGTTTTGATGACTTCTTTCATAGATAATGATCTTCGATAATTGTTTGTTTGGCGCCGACTCAACATCAGTTACTTACATTAGTTTAGGAGCTCAATTATCATTTAGACTAAGTTGATTTATTTAATTTTTTGCTTTTTAGTTGATTTTTCCGTCGGTTTAATTTTTTGTTAAAATGTTTTTATCTCAGGCAAGAATAATATCAAAAACAATCAGGTTATATGAAATCTCATAGGGTTTCTCTGTAACTCAAATCTGGAAAAAATTATGAACAAAAAAAATGATACCTTTTTCAAATAACTTCAATACGAGTTTACTGAACATAATTACCCAGGAAAATATCTAAAGTTGATTACATACTGGAAATTGTAATGAAAACTTCGTATATCGTGATATCGTAGTCATACTGAAATAAAAATTTTTTTTAATTGTATCATACAAGAATAAAATAATGATACAATCAATTTAATGAAATTTTTTTTTTTTTTTATGTTCTGGTTCCCTCGAAAAGAGATATCCTGTAATGTTCAGAGAACATCGTGGGAACCAAGGGAAAGAAGGTAGGAGTTGGTGTTCTTCTTAAATTTCTGAAGGTTGTATGCCTCGGGGAACACCTCCCTAGGCAATGAGTTCCAAAGCCTCGCTGTTCGTTGGATGAACGAGTCTTTGGAAAGTGATGTTCTGCAGGTCTCCAAAGTGACCACGAAGGGGTGTGATGACTGAACTTGACGGGTTAATCTCGAAGAGACTGCCAAAGCAGGAACGATTGTTGATATTTCAGAAGAGCATCGCCCATGAAAATATCTATAAAATAGAGACAAATCGCCAACTTTTCTACAGTGTTCCAGACAAGTGAGCGAGTTTGTAAGCGAGGCATCACCGACGAGACGAATTGCCCTTTTTTGGACAGAATCCAGTAGCCTCAGGATATGTTTAGGTGCCGCACTCCAAATATGGGAACAGTATTCCAGGACAGGTCGGATCTGTGCCTTATAGATCATAAGCAGCTGACTGGGGGTGAAATAGCTCTTGGCACGAAACAGGAAACCAAGTTTTCGGGATGCACTTTTGGCAATGGACCTCACGTGATTTTCCCAGGAAAGGTTATTGCTGATAGTAATACCAAGCATCGATATGGATGGCTTCAGTGGTATGGTTACTCCTGACAAAGTTATGTTAGGCACAGTGAGATCGGCTTTTCTAGAGAAAAGACATGCTTGTGTTTTGTTTGCATTGAATTCTACCAAGTTATTAGATCCCCATTCGAGAATTGTTGCTAAGTCCATATTTATATTATTAACATTTCTTCCTCGTTCATTTCTGGTTTCACGGGCTGATATAGGGGCCCTGGAAGAGAAAGCGGTATGGAGGGTACTATAATCGGAAAAGCTGTGTACTGGACATGAAGTTGCTTTCAAGAGGTCGTTGATGTGAAGTATAATGTTATCAGTGAAAAAAGAAGCAAAAAAACGCTGTTGTTATGGGATATGTCGCAGCTATGGACGTAGTGAAATATTTTCGGAGACATTTATTATATTATATTATATTATTGGTTTCCCAAAGCCTTGTCTCGAATCTCGCAGAAAACTAATCAAATCAACGAAACAAATACATCTAAAAATTTATCCTCCGAGGATTCTTTTTTCATTGGATAGGGTGTACTTCGAATTTGGTACCATTCAAATTTGAACAGACAAATCCATCCCTAAGGGTAGCAAAATAGAGGATATTGATCGTTCACCTTTGAATTTTGTCCCGTTAACCGATTCTATCAGGCACAACTTTGTAGTGGGTATTTCGATTTGGATGATTCTTTTTTTATTAGATAGGGTATACCTCATAGTTGATAACATTTCAATTCGGAATGGAATAATCCACCCCTATGGATCGAAAAATGATTGATTTTTCACTTGTGAACATTGGCACACATATGTAGTTGACATTGACAGATCCTCCTACATCCGTCACAATAATTACATTCTATGGAAGGATGGAATTATATACAAAGTGATGAAATCAACTAACCAGAACTTTCAGAAATAATTTATATAATATAACAATAAATAGCTGAAGTAGATAATCATATTATTTAACATTCAATAGTTGAAGTAGGCTAGGTAAGTGAGTATTTTGGAAGTAATCAAAAATTAAGAAGGTAGTAATTAGTAGATTTCAGTCACAAGAAATTGTAAAATAAAAACTTTTTAACAAAAAATTAAACCGACGAAAAAGTACTGAAAAGCAAAACATAAAATAACCTCAGTCTTAATGATAATTGAGCTCCTAAACTAATGTGAGTAACTAATTTTGAGTCGGCGCCAAACAAACTAGCAATGGAATTAGGTAAAGCGTAAAATGATGGCAGCAAGATGCACAGCGGCGTTTTGATTACTTCTTCCAAGTAATATAATGATCTTCGATAATTGTTTGGTTGGCGCCGACTCAAAATTGGTTACTCACAGTAGTTTGGGAGCTCAATTATCATTAAGACTAAGAAGGTTTACTTTATTTTTTGCTTTTCTGTTGATTTTTTCGTCGGTTTAATTTTTTGATAATAAGTTTTTATTCGTTTGAAACACGGCGTGTTTTAATCTTGAGATTTCGCACGCTTTTGAGTTCATAAAACAATGATTATAGCTCCACCGAAAGAAAATACCTGCATCCCTGACCTATTCAGCATAAGAATAAAGAAATACGGACTCGATTTCAGCATTTTGCGTTTTGATTACTTCTTCCAAGTAATGTAATGATCTTCGATAATTGTTTGTTTGGCGCCGACTCAAAATTGGTTACTCACAGTAGTTTGGAGCTCAATTATCATTAGACTAAGAAGGTTTATTTTATTTTTTGCTTTTCTGTTGATTTTTTCGTCGGTTTAATTTTTTGATAATAAGTTTTTATTCGTTTGAAACACGCGTGTTTCAATCTTGAGATTTCGCACGCTTTTGAGTTCATGAAACAATGATTATAGCTCCACCGAAAAAAAATACCCGCATCCCTGACCTATTCAGAATAAGAATAAAGAAATACGGACTCGATTTCAGTTTTGCGTTTTGATTACTTCTTCCAAGTAATTAATGATCTTCGATAATTGTTTTTTGGCGCCGACTCAAAATTGGTTACTCACAGTAGTTTGGAGTCAATTATCATTAAGACTAAGAAGGTTTATTTTATTTTTTGCTTTTCTGTTGATTTTTTCGTCGGTTTAATTTTTGATAATAAGTTTTTATTCGTTTGAAACACGGCGTGTTTCAATCTTGAGATTTCGCACGCTTTTGAGTTCATAAAACAATGATTATAGCTCCACCGAAAAAAATACCCTCCCTGACCTATTCAGATAAGAATAAAGAAATACGGACTCGATTTAGTTTGCGTTTTGATTACTTCTTCCAAGTAATGTAATGATCTTCGATAATTGTTTTTTGGCGCCGACTCAAAATTGGTTACTCACAGTAGTTTAGGAGCTCAATTATCATTAAGACTAAGAAGGTTTATTTTATTTTTTGCTTTTCTGTTGATTTTTTCGTCGGTTTAATTTTTTGATAATAAGTTTTTATTCGTTTGAAACACGGCGTGTTTCAATCTTGAGATTTCGCACGCTTTTAAGTTCATTAAACAATGATTATAGCTCCACCGAAAGAAAATACCCGCATCCCTGACCTATTCAACATAAGAATAAAGAAACACGGACTTGATTTCAGCACCACTTTACCTGTCTTCAATATGACAAACCAACCTGGTTAACGATATTCCATCCTGCAATACCTCCCTCACTCATTTCCCAAAGACCACAACCCCCAGTCTTAAAATCCTCAAAAAATACCACGAAATAGAAACTGAGTTCCACGGACAAAACATAATCTATACAGTCGCATCTAAGGCAACTAGAGATCAACGCGTGGAAGCAGCCGTTATACCAAACAATGAAACACACAGTTACACCTTACCACCAAATTGCAATATTTACACAGCAGAATTGTACGCCATAGCAAAAGCCGTTGAAATATCAAATAGACTTGATACTGAAGAAACAGTAATTTTCACTGACTCTTTTAGTTCAATACAAGGAGTCAAACAACTGTACCCCAAACATCCCGTACTTCAATCAATTGAAGATGAACTACACCAACCGAAATCCCGAGAAAAGACCGTAAAATTAGTGTGGATCCTTCACACACTGGGATACCCGGAAACGAGAAAGCCGACGAAGCCGCAAACAAGCTATCACAGATCCGACCGCTATCAGAGTAAATAATATCCCGTACGATAATATGAAAGCTGACATTAAAAAGTACATCAAAGGCGTATGGCAGGATAGATGGCAAGAAATAGGAACTGACAACAAGTTATACGAACTAAACCCAAATCTTGACCCCACCCAGCATATAGGACTAAGCCGAAAACACCAGGTCACTCTTTCAAGGCTCCGAATTGGACACACAAGATTAACCCACCAACACCTGTTACAACAAAGTGATCCAGAGACATGCTATATTTGTGACGAGTCCTCAGCGTGAAACACCTACTTTTAGAGTGTCCACTGTATCACCAAGAAAGAGTTGCCGCCAACCTGTCCAACGACCTACGAATCATTCTCAACCTGGAAAATGTGGAAAATCTAGTTTCGTTTCTGAATAGAACAAGTTTATTGTATAAAATTCAGAATGTATTGTTAATATATTGTACCCCGCTAATAACCAAAATGGTTGAAGCGAAAAATTGGAAAAAAAACAATGATTATAATGCAGGTATGATAAAAAAATTGTGTGCTTCAACTGTTGTATGTACTTATAAAGCACTATCAATGATTTTTTCATTTATTTGCAATAATAATAAGGGTAATAACCCGTGTTGTCCAGCCATATTTAATGAATGTGTCCGACATTTTCATATTACCCGGTTTTTTGACATGGCGAGTTCTTGCATATAACGAGTCGTGCAAAAAGTACTATGAGACGTTGCAAAACTCACCGTATTCTCCCCAATAGTTTCCACCTCCTGAAGCCTGGACTAGAATGAGTACTCCACTGGATTCATATTTGGCTCTCACGTTGATTTTTGGTATGTACATGGTTAATTGATACTGGCCCGTTTCGATGTCGACCTGAAAAATATCGATTTCATTAGGAAATATTGAAAATATGTATTCCTAACAAAGGATACCTATTGGGAAAAATCTAGCAATTTTTTGAAGAATGTTAGATAAATTGAGTTGATTATAAAATTATTTTTTTTGCGGTTTGAAAACAAAACAAGATATTCTGAAATGTGAATATGGAATTGGATTTACATTCCCTCACCGACAAACTGAAATAATTTCATAGCAATAGTTTCTTTTTTGTAATTCTCGAAATTCAAATATAGGCAATATGCCTAAATAACTGGTCCCACATAATCTAAAATTGTATGAATCAGTAGGAAACATTTACTTATCAATTGAAACTTCCTCATTATCAACCAGGAACTTATTACAGAATATATTTGATGATTCAAGAAATTGTTTTAAGAAGATAGCATCATTTTTAGGGAAGCTCGTGCAACCTTTTGATAACTAGCCGCATATTTAATAATTCGAACCCATGCAAATTCTTCCACATGATATGAGTACCAACAAAATGGTATGGATATGCAGAGAGAACCTGAGATCTCTGGCAGAACAAACTTGCTTTGACTCTTTCAGGCACAGAAATCTCGCAGAAAAAAAACTTATATTCACAGAAAAATTATTTATCAGAAAAAAAAAACTCATACTAACGGTATATCA
Source organism: Gonioctena quinquepunctata (assembly GCA_018342105.1). Lineage (NCBI taxonomy): Eukaryota > Metazoa > Arthropoda > Insecta > Coleoptera > Chrysomelidae > Gonioctena > Gonioctena quinquepunctata. The sequence continues at coordinate 60,518 of JAFIRS010001256.1, read as the reverse complement.
TACATCAAATTTGCCATAAAAAATTTAAAAAAAATCGACTTAATTTTTTTTTGTTGAGTCATGGGATACCATGTGTCCCAGTATGCAACACCTTCATTATCATTTCTGAAAAAAAATTCTAACAAATAATGAAATAAAGGTTTAGAAAAACTAACTTAATGGAATCCTTCAAACAATTTCGGCGTTTCCTAAACATGATTTCACAAATGGTACAAATCCAATTCGTTCTCACTTCCTGCACAACAAGAAGTGTTAACCATCGACGGAGGCAATACAAAACACGGTTATGTTAGGTTAGGCCGGTAATGGATGCATTGACAGAATGAATGCATAGGTAAGCTGCGTTCAGCAAGCTTCGTCTGTGGCCAGCGGTAAACTACTGCCTTGACGATTCAATAATGCGACAAAATGAAATTTAATGAAGTTGGTCCAGCGGAAGCAAATGCCTAAGAAACTGTATCGAATAAAGTGCGAGAAAACGAAAGCAAATATCAAAACGATAATAGATTTATGTGTTGAAATGATAACTTTGAAAATTTCAACACTATTCATTGCGGCGTCCGGAAACGTCGAATTAAAATTTTTGAGCAAATCATAATATCTACATTTCTTGGGAGGTAGTCTCAATTGACAAATGAAATCAATTGGATATTTACGGCACCGCATTCTGCAAGCATTCTAAGAAGGCTTTCAGACTATGCGGAACGCTGAAATGTCAAACTACAATTTTTAGAGCCGATCACTAGATCTAAATTCAAAATGTTATGATTGGCTATTCCTCTTGGATAGTACAGATTCCCCTCTCACACCAAGATAACATTATCATGGATATTATTATGGCAAAATGTGCATTGGATACAATTATTGCATACTATTTTCAACATCACTGATATTTTATGTTCAATTCCAGACCTCCTTCTTGTACCTCGTACAGATTGGTGAGCACTTTCAGTATGTCTAATGGAACTTGAAGTAGAAGGTTATTTTACCCCAATTTCATAGCTCTTTCATCTCTTGGGATTGACGTTTTCGACTGATAGATACAACTTTAGGTGTATCAACTCTTTCATTCTCATTAAATTTTTGTCAGTATTCCCCAACAGTTTATGAATTACTGATGCATTCGTTTTGCTAATTTCAATACCGACTTCATTTGATCAAATTTATTGACGGTGTTCATATACTAATTGTAATCTTTGAGTGCTGCTGGACAGGATACTTAGAATATTACATTTTTATCTTTCCTATCTACAATAGTAGTTTCAGTTGGGTCATTGAATTCAGAGGCTAGGTATATCCAACGGTTGTCTTTCATTCTACAAGTTCAAAGGCCTTCATTTTCCTGAAAAAAATAGGGAACAACCAGCATGGTGGGATGAATTTTGTACATGCAAAATTATAAAGCTGTTATTCACCTATTCGGCAACTGAACTTCCTATAACTCCTTCTATGCGTAATATACCCCGTTTATTCACGGAAAAACTGAACATCAAACACAGCAAAATTATAACATCACTGCCCGGCAACACGTAAACACCAATGAAACTGAAATTCCGCGAAGAAAACCGGCGGCACCTCTATTCCCATTTCTTCGGAGGTTATTGTAGCAAACTGCACTATGGGGTAGGATATAAACCTACATGCCTCAAGAGAATGCATCACATTTCTGATCAGTACAGATTTTATCCCAGTATGCCGCGAATGGTGGGTTGGAATTTGAACCTATATGCCTGAGAGAGTTAACCTTACTCGGGAGCCAGGATATGAGAGAATTGCATAAACGATAACTCGCTAAAAAATCAACAAGATCCAGGACCGATTCTGGAGGTAACGAAATGTAAATACGAGCATCTGTAGGAGACTAGATCCAGGACAAACACAAAACCTGATTGTATAACATCCCAGAAAACGGACGCGAAAAATAATACCACAAAGGTCAATGAAAAAAGAACAGCAGACTCATTAACAGTCAATCGTTGCCCAAATAATTGACGAACAATAACTGAACATCATACATCTAGTGGAAGATTTGCACAAACATATACACGGTACAAAATCAGGGCAAAATGAGCAACAGGTAATGGCTGGAAAACTCAAATGTCATCGGAGGCCACCACAACTAGACGAGTCTACGTGGCAGAGTTTTTATTGGATATATCCGAAGCAGAAATAGTCTGGAAATCTCACAATACCAAGAGGTGTTCATGGAGGATTTTCACCACCTAGCAAAAAAAGTCGAAGATAGGGATAACAGTGATTAGGGTGAACCTTCCTTTGAGAAGAAGATGCCACTTTTGAAAATTTTATTTCTTCCTTACTAGCGTGGACGCACACTCAATCTGTAAAGTCAACTCTGAAATCCTTTATTTGCTGGATTCTGAAAAGGATAACCATTCATCTTGTGAAAGCTCATTTTAATATCCTATTTTTTAGCCCTTCATCTTCACGTTGATTCCACCAAATTTGGTGTTTTGATGTTTTCAAATGGGTTGGATTGTTTTAATAGTTTTATTTCGTCCAAGAAATAGGTTGATGGTTATTTGTGTATCAAAACAATCAAGACAAATGGAAGTCATCGATTCATAATCCCTAGTTTCAATAATAATCTCCAGATACAAATCATTGACTGTTTATTGATAAGTTTGATTGGTGTATAGCAAGAGAAAGATTTCCGATCTCATTCTTACCTCACACCAACTACAGAAACATTACTGACACCATAGGCTTCAATATCCCTGAAAATAGCCCGATATCCATCTGGCCCAGTACCTAAGGCAAGCTGAATTTCGTCAATGATGATGGGTTCCGGATCATATACGTCCAGTTCTGGAATTCCTCTTCGAAAATTGGCGATGAGGAAATTTATTGATTGTCTGAGGCAGGTGTTGACTTCTTCGTCGTCTTTGTAGCATTTCTTGATGAAGTATGCTGAAATTGAAAAAAAATCATTAAGAAATTATTAATATCAGCAGGCTTGTTGAATCAACCCATAGAAATTTTTGTTATTATTGAAAACAATAAATTTTAAAAATAATAGAAAATGAACTAATTGAATAACATTTGATTGCTTAGCAAATCACCATAATTTCATTAATAACCAAATGAGTGCCATTCAATGTTTTGGCGCTGAATAATATGTTAACGAAAATGTTATCAAACAATCAATTGCATAATCGCACTAATGTATAATGAATTCAAATTAGCATTTTGTGCAATAAGTGTCGTGGCAAACGATTCTCAAATAATTTGCCTCTCAGTCCACAATAGCATACATTATTTTTCTCAACACCTGCTTTGAAAGTTCAATTTTATACAAATATAAGAAGTATTTAGTTATAAAGAGCAAAATTAAATGAATTCAATTGTGTGCTATCTTATTAGAGAGTTAATTTAGCAGAGTGAAAACTGCACTGTACAGGAATAGCATGAAGATTGTTAATCGTAGGGGAGTCGATATGGTTATCCGTACTTCGACCTATAAGATCTCTTGTACATTACCCTTCATCTATTCAGAACCCAGGATTCCGAAACATCCTGTAACGAAGTTACTATTTCACCATTTTTGTAAGCAACCAAGAGCCCTAATAATAACTAAAAACCATCTCCGTTAGTTGAAGTCATAGAAATATAATTAATTTTGGTTGGACTCCGTGAATTGGATACACGGCCAGAACACTCAGCGTAACAGGTGTTTACGGCAAAAATGATAAATATCCAAAGCACAATTATCTTAAAACAAAGAAAAAAGTACATCATTATTGCAGTAGGCCCTTCAAGTGTTAATTAGGCAGTTCGAATGTGAACTTTAATTTAGTTCTCTAGCGTAAAACCGGTATACAGACTATTGGCGGAAGGTCGTTCTTAGGACAATCTGTCAGTTGATGGTCGTTCTAGGGACGGACTGCACTAACAGTTGCGAAGGATAGAGATAGATTCAGAAAGCCCATTTAGAGTTCTCTAGCGTGAAGCCGGTATATATTTTATGGGTGGTGAGTCATTCTAAGGACGAGCTCCATGAGAATCTGGGATGGAGATAGATGTGGAGAAGGTTAGGTTAGTGATTAGTCAATGTCAAATCTGTCAGTGAGTCGTCGACGAACCCACTAAAGTCAAGCAAGATGGGACTAGGGAATAATACGCAGAAAAATCTGCTTGTAATAAACTAGATGGTACCCACCCGGGCCACATCGAAGTACCTAAGCAGCCGCTTTCGTCTTTTCTTCACTAGTTATCGCTTCTGAATTCCGTTTTGTGCTTGTGTGCTACTGAATAACTCCCACGCCCTGCATGTGCTTTTGATTTCCAGAATGGTAAGAGTAATATGAGAACAGAACTCGACACCCCTTCCCGCTTCGAGTGTATGTATTACTTATCATATGTAATATTGGAGACTGGCACCCGCCGTCCAGCATGTTGAGTTCCTTTTATAAAATAGGAATTGTGATAATTTTCTTAGAATTCAGTGTTTTCATTCACTCAGTTTAGTAGTTTGAATGAGAATCCTAGTGCGCAGCTAACACCCGTCGTGGCAAGTTAGGCGGCCCTTGCCCCGTAATTAAAACTGCCTAGTGCGCTTCTAAACCCCGTAACATTAGTGAATACTATAAGTGACATCTGGGGTGTTTCATTCCTTCACTGAGGCCTTGGCAATCGCAAAGCAGGTGTTCTGCAGTTTCAGCTAAGTTCTCGCAGTAACGGCACAGTTCACTGTCTGATCGATCCTTTTTTCTGGGGTGATAACTCAGAGGACAATTTCCGGTGAGCTGAGCAGTTCCATTACGTGGTTTCGAGTCTTCATTGTCCTACTCGAGAAGTTGTTTAGCTTCCTTTGGCGATGGGCGCTTCTCTTTGTCCTGGAACCTTATCTCACTGGTTTTTATTTGATCAGCTTTCCAGCGCCAAAACTTCTTTCAATGTGGACTTCAGCGATACCACCGAAGTGTTCTGGACCAGGAAATTGAATGTTTGCCCCTTCATTGGCATTTGATTCCTCATTACATTTGATTCCCTTGTGACCTGATTTGCAGCCAGTTGTCTCAGCGAAAGTTGGCAGTCCCAAGTCAGTCTGGACTAACAAGTGTGTGACATCAGACCTTTTAATGCTGCTTGACTATCTGACAGGATACAGATTTCTGCTCTACTGAAGCCTTTTGCGAAGTATTATTGGGCACAAATTTCTATAGCATGGATTTCTGTTTGGAAAATTGAGATTTCGATAGCCTAAAACTAGAATCCATTACACCCACTCCAGCCTTTTGTTCATCTTGAATCCATCAGTATAACAAACTACTGCATCTCTTCCTAGTTGAGACCCGTCTATTGTGCATGAATGGTGGTTGTTCAATGTAGTTCGAAGACGTGCCTTGCTGGCATAATATCTGATGGTTCGTACCTGGATTCAAGTGGAATATTTTCCAGAATCTTCAAATGTCCAATCAGATTTCCAGCTCTTAAATTTGATGTCTGGTGCAGTCTGAAGGCATTCACTGCCGCTCCCTTCATTAAACACAAGTACAGTGTCGGAAGGTTCAGCATTATCAGACAGGATACCTTTTTTGCAGTTCGATTTGTGCCAAGTAATGTTGGGTTTTTGGCCATCAAAATGAGACATAGGGGTTGAATGATCGTTCGATATAATATTTCATGTTTGGCTTCAAACCCCATGTTTTGCCAAATACTCTGAGGCACATCCAGGTTTCCGCTGTAGCCTTGGAAACAACATTATTGATGTGACTGTTCCATGTTAGTCTTCGGTCGATTATAACGCCCAAATTCAAAAAGACTACAGAATGATCTTGAAATAATAGAGCTCTTTCTGTCCAGTTTCATTTTTGGATACATACCAAAAGTCTGGGGGAAGGCTGCGGTACTGTTCATACCAACCAGACGAACCAAAGTTTTATCGCCCCATCAGTCACCTCCTTTCTCCTGAAAACAATGAAGAAGTGACCTCTTGGAAAGACCGCTTCACGAAAAACACGTACTCAGCAGGCGATCGACAATTGATGCTCTACAATGCCTGGTTGAAAGCATTGAAAAGACATAGATATAGAGGGTGCTTTCGATAACACCTATTATGACTCTATCATTAGGTCATTAGAGGAGAGGAATATAAACACCTCACCGATCAGATAGATAGATGCAATGCTGAAAAGTAGAATCATTATAGCTGCTCTCGGAGAGGAAACGCTGTGAATATCACGTGGAAAAAAAATGTCTCAAGAGGGGGGTTCTACCGCCTTTGCTGTGGTCATTGACCATGGATAATCTCATAGTAAGGCTACAGAATCTGGAATTACGACTCAAGGTTACGCCGATGACCTGGTCGTTACTATAGGAGCAAACAAGATGGAACAATGTGCAATCGGATGCAGACAGCTCTTAATATACTCAGAAGCCCCAGGACTGAATGTGAATCCAAGCAAAACAGTGCTGGTTTCCATTCACAAATAAAGTACGAACTGAAAGCCCCAACCCTGAATGGAACTCAGCTTTATTTTTCCAAAGAATTTGGACATTATATCAACCAAAGAGTAACATGAACAGTCACATCAATAATGTTGTTTCCAAGGCTACATCGGAAACCTGGATGTGCCACAGAGTATTTGGCATTACATGGGGTTTGAAGCCAAACATGAAATATTATATCAAACGATCATTAAACCCATGATCACCTATTTCTCATTGTGATGGCAAAAAACCCAACATGACTTGACACAAATCAAGCTGCAAAAACTGTGCAGCAGTTAGCCTGTCTGATAATGCTGAAGCTTCCGACACTGTACTTGTGTGTAATGAAGAAAGCGGCAAAGACTGCCTTCAGACTGCACGAGACATCGAATTTGAAAGCTGTCAATATGATTGGACATCCGGAGATTCTGGAAAATATTCCCCTAGAACCCAGGTACGAACCATCAGATATTATGCCAGCTAGGCACGACTCCGAAGTACATGAAACAACCACCATTTATGCACAACAAACGGGTCTCAACTAGAAAGAGATGCAGTAGTTTGTTATACTGATGGATCCAAGATGAACGGAAAAGCTGGAGTGGGTGTAACGGATTCTAGTTTTGGGCTATCGAAATCAAAATTTTCCAAACAGAAAACTATGCTATAGAAATTTGTGCCCAATAATACTCTGCAAAAGACTTCAGTAGAGCAGAAATCTATAGCCTGTCAGACAGTCAAGCAGTCGAAGACATTCGTGAGTCCAGACTGACTTGGGACTGCCAACTTTCGCTGAGACAACTGGCTGCATATAATCAGGTCACAAGGGAATCAAATGCAATGAGGAACCAGACGGCCAATGAAGGGGCAAACTCAATTTCCTGGCCCAGAACACTTCTGTGGTCTCGGTCCCAACTTAACGAATACGTACTTTTACTTCTATTGCCGAGCAAATCATAAGCTCTCTTTCTCTCATTTCCCATGAACCAACATCTTACCCAAAAACAATATAAACTCGTTTGTTTTAAATCTGGTAACTCCTGCTGATGTTTATGATAAATTTTTTACTTTATACATGTCTATATACACTTATATGTTATACATTGTACTATTTTGACGACCCACTAATTCTATCTATAAAAACAAAATTCTCAAAGTACAAAACTCATTCGGCTTATTTACGGAATTCGTAAACAAAAACGCATTTCTCATAAACTACGCGAGGCTGGATGGTTGAACATGGAAAACACAGTATTCTCACAATGCTTGTAGTTTCAGAAGACTTATGCCATGGACTTTCTTTTCTGAATCGAAATTATCATGACTGATGTCAGAACTCGAATGTTCGAAGGCTTTCGATATTCAAATCACTTCATGTTCATTCAGCTACAAATCGCTATTATTAATCAATCATATTCCAATTTAGAAGGAATATGCGACATTCAAAATCTATTGAACTATTTGTTTGAACTGCAGGATATAGTTTTAATATTCGTATTTTCCAGTTAATATTATCGTTTAATCTAACTGAGTGAATATTAGACGTATTGATGTGGACATTATGTGTTATGTAAAACAATCATAGACCTCACATTGAGCCCATTATTTTCATAATAATTAGTATTTTTTTTCACATAACTCTTCATACATATTTTTGGAAATAATAAAGACAAATACTATTAGTATTTACGGCCCATGTGTTACCGGAGGCCACGACCAGACGATCCTAGGGGATGGAGTTTTTAATCAGTACATATGAGGTGCTAGGACGGGGATTCCAAAAAAACACTCGAAAAAGGACCTGAATTTCGTTTACAATCTGTAGCAGAAATATCCCGTGGATATTTTGGATTTGCCTTATATGCATCCATGAATTTCGAAAATGATTCCTCAAATCAGTGGAATTGAAACCAACAATATTCTTCAAATAATTCACAGGTTCGACTTCGCAATAAAAATTCAGTATCATGAGTCATAAACCTGTTTATATAATTTTTGTCGAAGACAATATTAACAAGTATTTTAGGGTTTTTCCATAATTCGATTTTTCTGGAATTTTTATTTGAACTTTCACTGAATTATTTCGGAGAATCACTTTCTTCGAACGTCTTTAGAATATCTGGTCTCTTTCATATTTCATGATACCAAAATCAACGTACATGCTGGAATGTCTTATAAACTACAATATTTTCATGATAATCTCAATAAATTTCTAACTCTATTATATTGGAATTCCTATATTTTCATTTTATAATCGATTCTTTTCAATGGACATGTATCTAACAGGTGGAAGCAATTCAAATGCATAATTTTGCTATATAGATAACAAAAGAACGTACGACATTTCGTCATTGTTTAAAATGTTTTCAATCAATGAATTAGAGTTATGATGAATCATCACATGTATTGAATCAAAACACCTATTCATGTAATACACATAGAAAAATGGGAATCAAGGGACTGATTCTTTTTTATAAAAATTATATACTTTCGAACTCTCCTGGATGATTTTGAGAAAAGGCTCTCATGACAAACAAATTCTTTCTATCAGCCTCGACTTTATTTGATATATTTTTTTAAATTTGTGAACCAAATCGATCCCTAACCTGAGTTGAATTGATAGACAATCAATATTTGCATGAATATTTCGTTACGTGAAGAAGTTACTCTTTCAATGATATATTTAAAATATTCATCAATATGTAAAGAAGCTGTGAATTAGGCCCCAAATTGTAAGGTGGCAAGCTTCATTTGATGACCCACCATGGCAGAGCAGTCATCAACATGTATATTATAAATCTGAACGATAGTAATAATATAGAAAAAAAATCGAAAAGTATAAGTAAGGGAATGAGGGCTGATATGGATTAATAGGATATGCGGTTATCATTTCCATGATAATCACAACTATATTTGATACTGCAATAAAAAGGTTTCACAAATATCAACTTAAAAATTCATATTCGATTTTGGATCTTTTCTGTATAACAGACCTCTTTAGTCTTTGTTTTTATGTAGGTACTTATTTGATCTTTGTCAAATATGTTTAGTTTATTGAAAAACATGAATGACATTTTTTTCCTTTGACTACTTCTAGTGATCAGAATGACTTTTGGATTCATTTGATTTTTCTGTAGTTTTATCATAAGGTCAATAGAGTCAAGGAAAATATCTCCAGTTATATTCAAAATTACAATTAGGAGAAAATGAATTTTGAAAAGGGAAAAATTCTAAATTGAATATTAAATAGAAGTATTTTTCTGCGAATTGAAAGATCCACGATAAAAATGAAGGTATTTTTTGTAATATCTTACAGGAAAACAACTACTTCCCCGGCTGAAGCCACGCTGTATATTGAACTACATCTGATAGATATTGAGAAAGAACCCCAACTCAGAAGAAAAATCAAAAAGTTAAAATGTGCATTTTTATTTGATTTGCACTTTCAGTCTCAATCAAGAATTCATATATCAAGACTGGAATAGGAAATCGAATAACTATCTGAATGCAAATTAATTAGGAATTCATATATCAAGACTGGAATAGAAAATCAAATAACTATCTGAATGCAAATGCTCACTTTCAGATTTGTTCTTTTGAGTTAGGGTTCTCTCTCAATATCTATCAGATAAAGTTCAATGTCCAGCGTGGCTTTAGCCTGGGAAGTAGTTGTTTTCTGTTAAATATTACAAAAAATAACTTCATGTTCATCGTGGATTTTTCAATTAACGGAAAAATATTTCTATTCAATATTTAACATGAATAACCCATAAGAGGTTATCTTGAACGATGGAAGATAGTGACTAAAGTTCATCAATGAAAATAGTGTGTGGCATTCAGACGAGAAAATGAAAACAAGAACTGAAAAATAAAAATGTGGATCGGCCAGGATTCGAACCTGGGACCATTCGATTTCTAGTCTGCTTACTGAGCCACCAGTCCTTGTTCGAAACCGGCGATTCACACTCCTAAATTCAGTTCTGTGTTAGTAACGGAGATGATGAGGGTTGATGTGATGCATGAAAACGTTCACGCATGCATACCTTGTAACGAATTTTTCGTTACTTCCTTATACATAAGTTTCTAATAACTTTTCCGGTTATCTTTACGGTGGTACGGGTCAGTAGTCACTGCTTAGATCTCAGATGAACTGCAATACAGCAATCTTCATTATCGACCGTCATATTGATGTCAAGTGTTTTCGCGTTGAGCATGAGTATTTTCCATAAGTGTTTTTAAATAGAGAAAAAACCCGAGGTTAGTTTTGAAAAACAGGTGAAATTGGTGATTTGCTCGAACCGAAAGGATGATCGTCCTCTTTCTTCGATTGAACCTCAAGATAGGTAAGTGAATTGATTTTGGTACATTACGATTTGTAAATTGAATAGCGATCACTGTTGAAATTGGTGGAGTATAATTATTTTCTTGATCTTGAAATTAATGTTGTAGATGATTAGCATTATTTTTTCCGCGTTTTATATGCTTGTAATCTTCGAATTTTGAATGGTAACTGAATGGTTATTGTTGAAGGTCAAGGATAAATTCTATACTTTCAGATTTTCGTCACTTTGGAATTATCAGTGAATTTCCGATTAAATTATTTTCATATTATTTTATATCCAACATATCATATATGATACTCCCTTTGGCTAATTTCTATCGAAGTTGATTTGTGTATTGGATTTAAGTAAAGAAAAAACCAAAAAAAATATATTTCGGCCATTTTGGGCAAGCATTAAGTGCACATATCTGTGTCTGACGTAGAATCCGTTCAGACCATTTGCGACTAATTTTTTTTTGGAAATCAGTTCTACGCTTTTTCCATTTTCAGGTAGGTACCAGAGAATTGGTAATTTCGAGTGGACTAGCGCTCACTCACCTCACACTACCAGGGGATTATTCCGAAGATTCCGATTGCATAGGGTGTATTCGACTATTCTGGGACAGTTCTGCAGTACCTTATAGGACAGCTCTCTGGTAAGCAATTTTTTATTTAATTTCATAACTATACGTTGATGAGATTAATTTGGTTTTCTCTTGAGAAAGAATTGCTTCTGGAGAGGATTGTACCTCCGCTTAACTTGTCTCAGAACACTCGATTCACCATATTCCTCTAGCATAAAATTTGATTCACCTTTAATAAATTCCTTTTATCGATTCACTTCATTTAATTCACAGTGGGGGTTATTTGATTTTTGATCGTTGTAGAATCAATCCATTTCAATTACTACCTTGTCGCCAAGAGCAGGAAGATTCATTCAATTTTTTGAGAATTACCTGGCTTATCGATTCGAAAAGGGAATTGCCGCCCTATTTCGAAATTATCTTTATCTAAGAGAGTTGTGCCCACTGAAAGACGTGCGGTCTCCCTCTTCGGTTCATCTCTGAAAATTATTCAATAAAAAGAATTATTTCATTTTATCTTTATCTAAGAGAGTTGTGCCACTGAAAGACGTGTAGTCGCTCTCTTCTTATCTTAACTGAAAAGTATATTTTTGCCCTAGGGCCTGATTATTATTTTGGTTCCTAACGCTATATTTTCCTTTGGTACTTGCTATAACATAGTTTATTTTTGTATTGGCAACATTCAAGTATTTTGCTTTAAAATACTATATTTTTTCTCTGGCAACCTTCAAAGTATTTTGCTTTAAATTACTTTATTTCTTCTCTGGCAACATTTGAGAATTTTTTTTTTAAATACAATAATTTTTCTCTGGCAACTTTAGAGTATTTTGCTCTGAAATACTATGTATAATTTTCCTGGTAAAGTCTCAAGGAAATTTTTATATTTCATTTTGAATACATTTATCTTAAACTTACTTTGTTTCAAAATTTAACTGAATTTTAAGATAACGTTTTGGGTGAGGTTTGTTCAGTTCTGTTTGGAATTTTTCTCATTGTTGATTTTTTTAAATGATTAAAATTAACTTGGAAATTTGAAACCAGAATAGCATATTTTATTGCTACTTAATTTTTTATCTTTCACTGTTATCTTCCAGTCTTATATATGGACTGAAGCATATTTTTTTGTATGCTTTCATTCCTTATCTTCTGACTCTAGATCAAAGTTTGAATCATAGAAACTTGAAGTTCAAAGGATATCCTTCGTTCTGCCCTTTTTGTACAAATTTTGATTCCTATCATCTTCTTCGCATGATATATACCACGGAGTGAAGCCACCTATGGAGACAGAAGGACTGGTACCCTAGGAGGTCATACAGCACATCAAATTCAGCCTGGTCCGTGAAGAGCAAATAAATTCACGCTAACAAGGGGGTCTAAAAATCAATATATAACCACCCACGACCAGATTCCTCATCGTACCGCTGAGGTCAGTTTCTTCGTCGTACCGCTGAGACAAGCTTCGTATAAACCAGCCTTCTTCATCTCCCTCCTTCGACGACTTCCGCAGGTATATACTGTATCACCAACATCTAGAGGAATCTTGATATTTGTGAATGTTCAAATTTGATTAGAGTCAAAAAAAAATTAATAATCATTTAATTTTTCAATTGTTTCATTGAATTTTCAATACTCTTCAAGTAATCTTGTTTTTTTTTATTCCACTCACTTGTTGAAGTTTTTTATAATAACCAGTCGTTTTTCTAATTGTCTGGAATAAATTTGTTAAGTTGATTTCTTGCATATTTATTTTTCTTCCCATACAAGCTAGGTGACATTTATTTAATTTTGTTTATCGTTGACTTTTGTCTTTAGCAAGCTTGGCGCCCAACTTTTGAACTAGTCAAGTTATTTAATGTATAATTTTTTTGGTGGCTAATTTGATAAACTAAGAAAAGTCATTAATTGAACCTTACTCACGGCCTAACCGTATCCATCTGAGCAGCCTATCGGCAAAGTGATTTCACCTTCTTAAGTTTGAATCAGATAATTTAAAATTTGGGGTTGAAAAATAAAGGGTGTTGCAACCTAATGAAATTATATTGGTCTATCCGCTGGTGTCAATCATATATAGGATTATCGACCAACTACTAACACAGAACTGAATTTAAAAGTGTGAATCGCCGGTTTCGAACAAGGACTGGTGGCTCAGTAGGCAGAGCGTTCGACAAGGAATCGAAAGGTCTCAGGTTCAAATCCTGGCCGATTCACATTTTCATTTTTCAGTTCTAGTTTTCATTATCTCGTTGATGCCACAAACTATTTTCATTGATATTCAATTACAGACGCTTATCCACTTCATCATTATTAAAACAATGAAGTTTTGGAACGTCGACAATTTAAAAATATTTAAAAATTGGTTTTCTTCAACATTTCGACCGAATTCCTGCAAGTCCAACGAATGATTATTAAAGTTTATCTTTCAGTCGCAGATGATTCCACATCTGGTTTTTTGAACATTCTATTCAAATTCTCACTTGAATCAAGAAAATTAATATTTTTGAAATGTGGTAACTATTTATTCAAATAATTTTATTGGTAAATTATTCGGAAATCAGATAAAATAAGATTAAAAAGGATACCTCACTCGATGATAAAGACATGATACAAGTGAATCTTGAAAATTTCATGTGTTTATGGCAGAATTTTCCATTGAAACATTAGAAATGATTGATTTATGGTCATGTGATAAACATCATTTTTATAAATTCATCAGTGTTTCGAATTTGAGCCGAAATAATTCATGGATCCGCTAGTTGCCAGTAAAATCGCGTTGCCGTGAACATTATATTGTAATGAAGGTGTCCCACATAGAGGTAACAGTAAAAACCACCGGATAAGAAATCAGACACATTGGGATGATATATTTCAAAGTGACTTCGCCGAAAAAATCCAGTTATATTTCGATAATTGGCAGTAATGAGATACAGGAACAGATTTTGCAAATTCCGAGGAATGACTTTCAATATAAAGAAGACGTATCACAATATGGATATAGTAAGCACAGAAACACAAATTCGACAGAAGACTTCCTGCATTGATTCAATAATTTCACAATGATAGAGGTTATCCCACCAGAAACATAAATGTGAAGAGAAGTTCGCTATAAACGACGCGTTCCATAGCAGTTTCTCAAATCATAACTATAGGAATATACAACGTTCTTCAACTGATTTGAAAGATAATTTGTGATGTTCTTCGATATTGAAATAGCTTGGCAAGTTTTATATCCAACTATATTGTTTGTAATACGAAATAGAACAACTGGCAAAGTTAGATTTTGAGCTTGTATCAAATATCATCACGTTAAACGTTATTTATTGACCATTATTTTAATTTTCCGTTATTTGCTGTTTCTAGAATTTCTCCTATGTATACGCCTAATGATTGACCTTGATGCTGAATTTCAAGTTTATAGTGGTCTAGGTTTTTGATAACAGAGTCAGTGAGTCATTAATTATTTAAGGACAATTTGGGCCATTTTTGACCACCCCTACCCCAATGGACTCCCCCTCCCTCTTCTTACGTAAGATTTTATCTGGTTTTAGAAAAAGATCAATTGCACTAAAACTCATAATTTGACGTAAAAATTAGTTCCAAAAAAAAACATTAATCATTTTGAAAACTTTATAAACAATAAAAAAATTCAAAATAAAAATATGTATAAATAAAATGGTACATTGAAAAAAAATAAAAATAGATCTCAGAGTTGTTTGCCCCAACGCTTAGCTCTCAAATATCCATCACAAAATCTTTGTCTATGTTTTGATTGAGGTATGAATGAATCCACCTAATGTCGGAAAATCGTCAAAGGTTTTCACCTTACCTTTTTTTTCGTCCTTTCGGATGTCCGGGTACAGGGGATGCATCCACCCAATCACTGGAGGAGATAGTGGACTGTATGGGCAGTGTAAAATTACTAGTCAAATAGTGCGAATGCCAAAAAACACCCAGTTTTGTGCTTCGGCACTCGTTAAGTTCGCTTAACGAGTGCTTTAATCACAACCCATACAGTGTCCACTATCTCCTCCAGTGATTGGGTGGATGCATCCCATGTACCCGGTCATCCGAAAGGACGGAGAAAAGGTAAAGTGAAAACTTTTGACGACATTCTATGTTAGAAATCGACTCATAATATATTACGTAAGAATGGCTTCAACCCCTCCCCCCCCACCCCACCCTCGAGATAAGGGCATGTAGAGATTTTGAGAGAATACCCTTTCCCCCTAAAGACCCTTACGTAATTAATCAATGGCCCCTTATAACTCTAGAACCGTAATCGGTTTATTAAATTTGGGATTCTAGGTGTTCAAGAAAGCCTTATCCGGCATGCAACATTGCAATTGTGTGGATCTGATCGTTTTTGACTTATGTGGTACTGCCGGTCAGTTGCCCTCTTCATTCCGGAACTTGGCTGACACACTCCCGTATGTCTAGATTCGCCTTTCCACCAACTCAAAAACTATAAATTGAATATTCGTAATGCATATTTAGTATTTAAGAATTGGAACTATTTTCTGGGAATCTGATCTAACTGATTCTGGTTGTGTTGAACGTGATCTTATCGAACGATATGAATAATGTCAAAAATAGGCGAACCAAAGATCAGAATAATGAACACAAAACTAAATGAAACTAGAGCTTTTGAAGAAATCTACTGAGGAGAGAACTGACGGACTCTCGTGCGTTACCAGATATGAATGCATGAGCTTTTGGCATTCACCTCATTAAAAGGAAATTCCAGGCAATGATTGTCTAACGATTTCGTAATATTAGAAACTGAGAGACATTCGAAAAACTAAAAAACAATATATTTTTTTCATTGCGCTAGAATGCTTCATCACTATTAAATTTATTCTATTATTTATTAACTCCATCAATCTTATTTCTATTGATGTTCTCTCTATTTTCGTTCCGTATATAAACCGATTAAATCGAATTCACATTCCTCTTAGTGATTCAGTCATCCGATTATATGGCTACCATTATAGCTGACTCACTTTTCGAGGCATTGTTTTGATCGATATACTCAGAAGTGAACGAAGTAGCGCTAGTTTACGTGTACTTCATTGTGGTATTATTCCTCTTGAGCTTCATTTCATAAATACTTTCTATTGCAGACGACACCCGATTTTCCAAAAATATTGGTATATTTTCGCCGATCATATGCTCTTTGCTCCTTTCATTTGAGGATCGTTCTGTGATTTAACTCTGAACTTTTGTATTTCCAGAAGTGTGTTGGATCTGAATTCTCATCTTTTTGATAACTTTATACTTCAATCGAACCGAAAGAACACCAGTTTGTTTATGCTCTTTTTTTAAAATTGTGTTGGGTTACATATAAATTTTAGGAAGGACATATATATATATATATACATATATATATATATATATATATATATATATATATATTTTATATATATATATATATATATATATATATATATATATTTATCCTTCCTAAAATTTATATATATATATATATCTATATAAAAATCGGGGTAATATTCGGGTATGCAGTCAATGGGTCTGAAGTAAAGTGAACTCTTGTTTCTGTTCAAGCTTTCGAGTCTTTATTGGCTCTTCTTCAGGAACTCTGCAATTGTTATATTATAGTAAAATTGATAATGAACAAAAATTATTATTTACTTACGAAAATTGAGATTAGGAGTATTGCATTTCACAGAGATGTAGCACTTATGTAGAAAACATTCAATTTCAGTACGGTAACTATACATTGTCAGAAAGGGAAAACATGAGTTTTCTTTGTAAAATATTGATTTGTTATGAGAAAGGAACTTTTTCATTGAAAACTTAACCACTTAACGTCAGAAATGTGCGGGAATGGCATGAAATGATGGAACAAGCGAATGAAACGATGGCAATGCTGCCAACTGTTATGTGGGTTGACAGAATCGGGAAACAGGTGTACCAATGGCAAATGTCAAAATTCTGGGGAATTTTGTAAACTGTCAGAATATTTTGTAGGAATGCTTAAACTGTCAATATCAGTTTTGAAATTCATAGACTCAGGTTCATACAAGTCATTTCTAATAATGTGCGTTTTTTTAAGTTGGATTCATGCTCCAATATGGACATTTTCATAATCAGGCTTGTGATCTTTTGAAAAAGTATGTTCAGCTAAAGTGCATTTTTCATCACATTGTGAACATGGGATGCAATATACTCATTAGATTGTTCTAAAGGAGGATCTTCATCCTTGAGTTTTGAAAATATTTTTTCTAGGGTTAATTTGTTTTTGTGAGCTATTGGGATATTTAGCAATTTTTTTGTGATTCAATGTGTGAATATGCGTTAAGGAAAGAACATTTGTTTTCCTTCGCAATTTGATTTAAGGGGTTGACAATTCACACATTAAATCACAAATTTAAAAAAAATTGCTAAATTTCCCAATTTTACAGTAGCTCACAAAAACACATTAACCTAACCCCCAGAATTTTGACATTTGACATTGGTACACCTGTTTCCCAATTCTGACAACCCACATAACAGTTGGCAGCATTGCTATTGTTCATTCTCTTGTTCCATCATTTTATGACATTCCCGCACATTTCTGACGTTTAGTGGTCGCGTTTTCAATATAAAGTTTCTTTCTCAGATCAAATGAATATTTTACAAAGGAAACTCATGTTTTCCCTTTTTAACAATGTATAGTTACCGTACTAAAATTGAATTTTCTCTACATTAGTGCTATATGTCTGTGAAAAGCAATGCTTTCTCTCAACCTCAATTTTCGTAAGTGAATAATAATTTTTGTTCATTATCAATTGTACTGTAATATAACAATTATAGAGTTTCTGAAGAAGAGCCGAAGAAAAGACAAAAGTTGCCCATTCAAGTGAACAATGAAACGTTGTTTCTAAATCGAAGATATACGGGGAAAACCGAAATGGTCCATTTTCTTTCTTTGCCCTGGCCGCCTCTATTTTTGGGAATATGGAAATGTGTTGAAAACACTCTCTTCTCTGTTTCGAATTTGCTTCTATGTGCTGTGTTTTGGTTTTCAATTCGACTTTTCGTTCTTCGGGGGCCACCATCAACTACATTTTTTCGAATACGGACTGGTATTTTTTTAATGAATTCAAGTAGTTCTGATCTTACCGAGTTCAGATATGTATCATACCTGGTTTTTGTTTCTACATTTCTGCCCATAAATTCCATCAAGGTCGTAATAAGAAAATCTTCCGCTCCGGAATTTGGTCCCGACTAAATTTTTGTTCGTATTCGAAAGGGTATTTGACTTAAATTGCGAGAATAAAATTCAAAAAAAATCTACGTTGAATGAATACTCAAACTTGAAATCGAATCGAGATCAAATTCAGCGATCTATTAATTCAATGCTGGACAAAAGACGTAACAAAATAACAATAACAATTTAAAAAGCGTTATTCCACAGCATATGTTTAAATAATCTTCCATTCTGAGCTATGCACAAATTAATTCTGTTGAGAATCTTCACGTCTTCAAGTACAAGGGAAATTGCAAATGATACATTTCTGGGGGGGCAGCAAGATCCCCAGTCCTCATACCCCAGATCTGGAGATATGTCAAAGGATAGGTCCACTGCGAGAGACCAACGAAACTAGAAGAAATGAAGAATAGAATCAGAGAAGTTTTTCGCTTCATTTCAGAATCAACTTTAACTGAAGTTCAAAGAGTAATCGTAGATAGACTTAATTTGTGCATAGCTCGAAATGGGAGATAGTTTGAACATCTTTAGTCCAGCATTGAATGAAAGAATCGTTATTGGTGTTATGGTGACTATTCATATTTTCCTTAAGAATTAGATAAATTTCTGATGGATAGGAAACCACATTTTATGCAATCTCATAGTGTGGACCATTCTGGTATGGCCTTATTTACAAGGTGTACCATTTGAAAAACTGAGAAAAAATGGATAAAGAATTTCATAATTAAGGTATAACAAATGACAGCTGCAGTTCAAACTCAATTGAAAGCAATCGAACTATGTTGCAACCAACGATTGTTATATTATGAAAAATATCTTTTTCTCACCACCAAGTTCGGCACCAAGTTCGATTCATGCAATTTTCTAGTTGATATTTGGACGGAACTCAACTTCATATGGTCAAGTGAATTAAAAAATGAAAAAAATCTGTTAAAACTTGTTTTTGGAATAGAAGGCTATAATTCTGAATTCGGAATGTTCTTCGAATTGTTAGTCATTTATTCAAATAAACTTTAGGGGTATTTTGAAAAATAAAGGTACTTTACTCCTAAACTACTTTCAAATTAGTCCTCCTCCCTCGTATACGAATGTTGTTATATGAAATTTGGATGATGCAATTTGAGTTTGAGCAGAAGCAAAAACTTTTATGAAAAATAAAATTTTATGAGAAATTTGAAATAAACTTTTTTCTCATTTGTTGCCAAAAATCTGCCGGACACTGTATATATAGATTACGGAGAGTTCGTGTTGAACTGCGTCTAGAAATTTGGGAATTACGACGTTTTGACTCCCATTTCCAAGAAAAATGAGTAAAGGTAAAGGAGTCTCAATTTCAATCTGTCATTTGTTAATTCGGTAAATCAGAATGTGACAAGTTGTGGACTCACTGAACATTTTTATTCACGAAGAAAAACAAATAAGGTGAGTTTATCGAGTCAAACTAACTTATTCGCCCTTCTACATATCAATATTTTTTTCACTTAATATAACTCACTCTGTCATGATGATAATCATCGGTTGTTGGAATAATCAGTAAATAAATGATTCTAAGTGGTGAGCTTATGTTTACTTTGACAGAAAAATAATTCACAGGGTATACTTGGATTGCGAGGTAGAATGTTAACTGAGCTCCACCATCTCAGCTGTTCCGGTTATTTTCATTGTAAGCAAAAACTCTTGGAAATTTGTGTCAGTGACAATCCACAAGAATTTCACTTTCGAAGTTCACGTAGCAAATTCGTCATAATTAGCGGTACTTTGGAACGAAATGAACACAGAAAATGAAACATTATTGAGTTCACAGAAGGATGTACTGGTGAAATGAAAATTGATGGAGTGTTTATTTGGAATCGGAAGAGTTACAGAATGGAAAATCTTGTTGGTTTCACGCGGAAAACACCTAAGACGTATTTCTTCCATAAGAGTTCAACGGAAATCTTTGTATTCACAAATAAATTTCCAATCAATTTTTTATGAAGATGTGGAAAAATACTTACGTTTCTGAGCGAAAACACATTGTATGCCGCAAAATACCACAGAAAAAAATACGAACTTATTCATTCTATGTACCGTTCTTGAGGACCGGAGAATCTCTTGCCGAAGACTGACCTCCTTCAGAAGCAATGGCCGTGACCGTCACTGTTGGGAATATAAAGAAGAGGGGACGATAAGTAGACCGCTGTTGGAGAAGATTCCGGTGAGAAGGAAATGTTGTTGGGGAGTCATAGCGTAATATTGCCGAGATCATCTGTTCGTGTGAATATTACGTACGATCTGAAAGCTGTCCTGCTCGAAAAACATAGTAATGTTTACCAAAAATGCTATGAGGAAAAAATTTTCAAGGGGATCAATAGGGCGAATAGTAATGATATTTAGTTAAAAAAATCGAAAAATATTTTGGAACAAGTTTTTTTTGAACGCACGGAAAATAAGATGGGAATCAATCATTGGTATAGTATTTTGTTCCAATATCAGTGATTACCAGAAGAAAAATGACCTGCAAACAATAGGTAGGTTTGTTTCCTCAATCGGGACTCAAAAACTCCCATATACCAATTCTGAATAGATTCTGTCAATAAATCACAGAACTAGTCCCAAATTGTTGAACTTTGATAATAATTGAAAATTCACTATTGCTGTGTACAGGACAATTCCAATCAAAAAATGTAAATTCTATATTTCGTGTAATTTGTATATTAATGCAAAGCACTATCGGCCTGCGGCCATCTTCAGTGCTTATATAAGATGTTTATAATGTAATTTTGGTGTAGAAATATAAAAAAATTGTTCAGTACTTGTCATGAGAAGAAAAAATCATTATGATTAGAAAAAAACTTGTGAGCATTTTCACATGTGTTATACAGTGCTTTTTTTTAATGCCCCCCCCTTTAATTTTTTGAACGGGTCAACTCAAAAAATTTAAACTTGGGATAATGAAATTGATGCATGAATACTATATTTTGGAGTAAAATTGACAGATGTAACTTTCAAGATGGCGACTGGGCGCCACCTGGGGAAAAAATTGAAAGGGGGGTCTTGTGACACATCCTTTTGAAGCTCCTGACGAATACTTCACAACCCTAGAACATAAAGTCAATATCTTCACCTACTACAAAATGGCGGAACATTTAACAATTGCCTGAATACATCGACGTTTAACTTCATAATTTGAGGAAAGAAGCTGAGTTCAGTTCAGAAGATGCTCGAAATGGTTGCCTTGAACTGCTTGACATAAGAACAGCCTATCCGATATTTCACGCCGAACATTTTAGAACACAGTAACGTCGATATTTCTACAAATATTTATTATTCTCTGCCGTATATCCAATATTGAAGCAGCTTCAGTTTCGTACACCTTTTACTTCAATAGCCCTATAAAAAAAAGTCTGCAGGTGTCACATCTGGTGAGCGGGCTGGCCATTCAATAGGACCTCGACGACCAATCCAACGACCGGGGAAAGTATTATCCAAATAGTTCCTTATTTTACCGTAGTGATGTGGTGGTGCTCCATCTTGTTGGAATACAATATCCATATCGAATTCATTAGGATTCACTTCGACGATTTCGGTGATTAGAGGGTCAACAGTATTTTCCAGCATATTCCAATACAGTTCCCCTGTTGAATTTTGTTCAATGAATAGAGGTCCTACAATATGGCTACCCAATATTCCTGCCCAGAACTTAATTTTTTCTGGATATTGAGCAGGAGTTTCCCGGAAAATGTGAGGGTTGGTGTCACTCCAATAACGGCAATTTTGTCTGTGAACCTTGCCGTTGAGATAAAATGTAGATTCGTCACTGAAACAGATATTGTGGAGATAGGTAGGATACCTTGCAATGGTTTCCGTCATAATTTCGCAGAATTCTGTTCTTCGATCAGGGTCATCTTCAGTTAACTGGTGTACCATTTTGATTTTGTATGGATGATACTATTCCTCTTCAAAAGTCTCCACACTGTGGAAGGATACAGCTCACAAACATTCGCGACGGAGGAAGTAGACTGTTGAGGATTTACTATCATCTCACCAATTATTTGAACTTGTTCTTCCGGAATGGACGGATGACCTGAGGGCTTTTTGTTCTGTACACTACCTGAAGTTGTAAATTTGGTTACAAGTTTCCTTAAATATTTTCTACAGATAGGACGATTCGCAAAACGATCATTAAAAATTCTTTCGGTTTCGTGAAAGTTACGCGTCGCACCGTAAATAAAAGTCGCTTCGGTTTTTTCTCCAATGGACGAGAATTGACCATTTTAGAGTTAGTTCACGTGGTACCTATTCACTAGTAGAACCGAAAACTAAATGAGAATATTTTAACTGAACAATGATCTTCGTTGTCGTACTGATATTTCTTGTCATTTTTTGTTTAAACAAAAAATAACCTATCAAACCTTATTGGCACCACCACACCAATAGGTGATCGGCTATTGGTGTCGTGGATTGACCTATGCTGACATCTGTTGGTGACCTATCAATGTGCACGAAATTTCGTGTCATTAAAATTCCACGATGATGGTCTAAGCTTCACCGCACAGATTATAGGTGTCACTATCTATAATTTGATGCTTTTCACATTTTTGTACTTGCCGATAGGTAATAACTCTACGAGATATTTGACAAGAATTTGAAAGAGACCACAAGCCGTCCTGATGATTTGGAAACCATGAAACAAGCTGTAGGCGGATGGTGGGTTCTCTTGGATTCGTTACAAATTCCTCTTATTATTGTTATTTGTTTTGCGTTACTCAGAACACATCAGGAGTACGACTATTGGTGTCGTGGATTGGCCTATACTGACATTTGTTGGTGACCTATTAATGTGCACGAAATTTCGTGTCATAAAAATTCCACGATGACAGGTCTAAGCTTCACCGCACAGATTATAAGTGTCACTATCTATAATTTGATGCTTTTCATATATATATATATATATATATATATATATATATATATATATTATGTATATATAAAAAAGCTGAGTTTAGGAAACACAAAAAACCAATTTTATGTTTTCCTTTGAGTTTGCAGTCAATAGGAAATGGCCATGTAAAGAAGACTCTTTGTTAATTTGTCGAGCTTTCGAAATACTTTATTTCATTATCAAGACATCTGAAAAGAACAAAATCACATTGTAACAATGCTCTTTTTTATGAACTATAAAAAACTTACTAACTCGAGGTTGCTAACAGGAAAATATCGGTGCACATCACAAATAAAATCTTTAAAAATCAGTTTGTGAAAAACATCTTCGACTACTTGAAAATCTCATGTTGAATATGCAAATTCATGTCGAATTTGATTGAAATACACACGTGGTGATCCCTGCAGTGGATTGTCGAGAAAGGACCGTGAAAGCGGTCAGAATAATTGATATGATGTTAGAACCAATGAGCACATGTTTATCCCACTCTTCGACGATCATCTATGGCGGGCCATTCAAAAGTTGTACAGGGACACTTTCGCCTTTCGTGTCAAAATTCAGTAGATAGTTATATATCACGCTGAGATTTGCAATATCGGAACGTTTATTCATACAATTAGGTTGATTGTTGATATGTATCATTTCTAGAAAGTTTCTTTTATATAAGTTGTTCTCCTTAGCCAAAATACTAGGATTATTGAAATTGCTAAAATGATTGAGTTTAATTGAATGCTCTGCAAGTGCACAGCTGTTTTTGTTTAAATTACGATCACTTTTATGAGACGTAATGCGGCCTGATAAATTTCTTTTGGTTTGTCCGATATAGACTTTCTCACAATTCAGACAAGGAATACTATATTTGACATTAGAACATTCTAAAATTGTTAATGGAACTTTTGTTTTGGTAAATAAAGCCGAAATCGTTTTTAAGTTTTTTTTGGCAAACCGGAGACCTTCAGACTTGAAAATGTTTATGAGTTTTGGAGTTAATTCTTCAATGTATGGTAAAGTTCTATATGTTAATAATATGTTGGGTGAGTAGAGGACTCTTCATTGTTTGTGGCAATGTTGGTGGTTATGGGATGAGATTTTCAAGTAGTCGAAGATGTTTTTTACAAACTGATTTTTAAAGATTTTATTTGTGATGTGCACCGATATTTTCCTGTTAGCAACCTCGAGTTAGTAAGTTTTTTATAGTTCATAAAAAAGAGCATTGTTACAATGTGATTTTGTTCTTTTCAGATGTCTTGATAATGAAATAAAGTATTTCGAAAGCTCGACAAATTAACAAAGAGTCTTCTTTACATGGCCATTTCCTATTGACTGCAACCTCAAAGGAAAACATAAAATTGGTTTTTTGTGTTTCCTAAACTCAGTTTTCTTCAACTAGTCCAGTCAAGAGACTACCCTCTTCTATATATATATATATATATATAATATTATATATATTTATATATATATATATATATATATATATATATATATATATATATATATATATATATATATATATATATATATATATTTACATATATAGAGAATCCTATTGGTACAAAACCTATATTTGAAAACGACTCTGTGTGTCCCGGCAGCGTTACGGTTATCGCTCCCTTCGATGTTCTGTACATAATAGTACATGAATGATCGTACAGACCCTAAATAATACGTAGTATTGGTTTCCAAAATAATATCGATATGTTGACTTATATCTGTAGAATACTTAAATGGGATCTCAGAGCCATGACCCTTTTTTATTCATTGGAAGGAGGAAAAAATCATTTATGGACACCTTCCGGTAGTGAGAAAGTCTTTGAGTCCTCGCTCCTGCCCCACTGAAAACTCCACCCCGTAGGCTCGTCCTACTCGGCCTCCGATGACACTTTTGGCCCATTCTATCTTGCCTGTTGTTTTCTCTTCTAGTACCCATTTCACTTGTTTTGTGCCCTGTACAAGTGTGTATAAGTCCTGTACTGGATGTGTATTGATAGTTTTGGTTCGCCAATTGGTTGCCCACAGATTCATTGTCTTCTACGATGCAGAACTCCGCAGTTGCAGAGAATGTGCAACACCGTGTCTGTTTCTCCACCGGATAGAATACAGGTGACATTGTACAGTCTCACTTCATTGAGGTGTTCTTTCACTGGAGCATGTTGAGTCATGAGCCCCATTATGATTTTCAATTGCTTCCTGTTCAAAGTTTGCTTTCTTCCTCACGGATATTTGATGTTTTCTGTTCCGCATTCTGTTCCGCTGTATTTTTCCCAGATCCAGTCATCTACAGACGCATGTGCTCTACAATTTGGTTTTTCGACCCTCTTCTAGCGAGTTTTTCGGCTTTTTTGTAACCTCAAATCTCTGATGACTTGGCACACAAATCAGTTTAACGCGGTATTGCTCTGCCAGTGATGTCAGTTCCTCTTACAGGCTCAAACTAGTAAGGACGTCACCACCTGGCTACTTGAAGTGCCGCTTGGCTGTTGGATATGGATCTCCTCCCCTCTCATTGCTCTTTTTTATAAAAATATCGCGTAGCCCATCGCTTGAAACAGTGAGTAGCTGAAACTGGTCCTTGGCTTTTTACAAAACACTCCTATCACCGAACCATTCTCCATCTTATACCCGTTCTCACCCTGTTGTTGAGTTCTGTTTATTTTTCCTTTCTAGGACGACTGAGTTGCCGGCATACCCGAAGGTTTTGTGTTCGTTTTCTCTCAGAGACTCCAGTAGTCCGTCCAAGACCAGATTCCACGGGACTAGAGAGAGCCCACCTATGGGCATCGTCCGGTGTCCTCCATTGAGGTTGTGTGAATCATCAGGGTTTCTTAGCATTTAGTCTATATAGGCTACGCAAGGTTCCTCGACTTCTCTCCGTCTGAAATATCTGATCAATGAGTCCAGAGAAGTATTGTTGAAAGCTCTTTCTATTTCTTGGAATGCCGTTAGTAGTAACTATTTGTTTTCCAGAGTGTTGTTTCTATTGAGCAGTCGGTCCTGCATGCGTATTGGTCACGATGCAGTGACATGAGACTCATTAGGGACTTTGCCTTTCCTGTCCAGCTTTCCCAGGTTTTGGTATCAACATTACTCTAATATTCCCCACGGCTCTAGTATGTCCAAAGGACAAGCTGCCTGTGAGTATTTCACAGAACGTTCAATGCAGTAGTTCCGTTGCCTCCTGCCATAATGTTGAGTAAATCCCTTTTTGCCTTGGTGGGTGGTGGTTCAGGCTCATCCGAAGGGAAATAGGACGATGCGATAGTTTCCAAATATATCTCATCTCTGGCTGACTCTCATTTGTAACAATCTTTACAAATTCTCGAACTTGTGCTCTAGCCAGGGCTTGAATTCAATTGAAAAAACATTTCACTTTCTGGTGATCAGATAAATCCTGGCGTTTTTTGGATGAAAAATTGTAAATTCGCATTCAAAAAGACTAAGTAACTTGGAATTCATCCTTCGAGTTAAAAATTAATTCAAAATCCCTCATTTTGTCCACCCGCCATTTTGTTATTTTATGGTGGAGAGACATCTGGAATCGGCTTGTACTATCTGGAGTCCTATTCACAACAAATACATTGAATGGATCGAAAAATGTTCAAATGAAAATGGAGAACTATCTCAATTTTAAATAAAAAATATCACTTGTTTTATATCGATATCGAAACGAAATTTTTGGTACCAATAACATATTACTCCGAATGGATTTTTTTAACAAAATTTTCCATAATCGTGTATTTATTCATGTGAAGTTGTTCTCCATTTTTTTTATATAATTTCTAACAGAAACTCAAAATGTAGTTTTTTTGTTTTGTAATAATATCCCTCGTTGGAATGTTTCGCAACAATTTTGAGTTCCCCTCAGGCATAGACATGAGTTTTTTCAAAGAATACTGCACACATCATAACGGTTGGCTGAGATGCCTGAAATCAGCCTCAAATTTGAAAAAATCTATCGTCTGTGGCCATTAATGATAAAGTGAACATTTATTAATCAAATTAATGAAGATAATTCATGTATGTAGCAAAGATAAATCGAATATATCCATACTAATACATTTACGATCATTAAACTATATAATTGAGATTCTGCTATAGGTATACTAGTTCAAGAACAAAAATGTTTGTCTGAAGTTTTCTCTTGCTTTTATTGAATTCCTAATAACCACAAGTCAGTTATTATTTGTGAAATTCGGGAACTCATAATATAAGTAAGAAGTATTACCAAATGACATAGAATCGATACTGGTAATATTTTTCAAGTAGTTTTTCTCAATGGAGCCTTCTATACCTAACCCAAAACTGTGTTGCCAAAGTATAGAAATTCTTGAACAAATATTATAATAGATACGGTGAGAAATAATGAATTATGACCTTCCTTTTCCGTATAATGATTCAAGAAAGAAATCAACAAACATTGTTTTGATGATTGGCATACTTTTCGGGGTTGGAAGTAAAAACATTGAAACAAAAAAAAAATACGGTGGAAGGGAATAAAAAAAAATGAAACCCATATTTTATTTGATTTTGTCAGCAATTTTTGTAACAATTTCAAGCCATTTTTCACTAGACTAACAATCACAGATACAAGGTGATTTTTTCAACATTGTTCAATAGTACAAATAGGTACCTAATTATAATTTTGTGTAAAAATACGGAACCCTACTCAGTTATGAGTAACTTCAGCTATTCTTCTTCAACGCTTGATTGACCAAAACTTTATAACAAATTATGAATGCTCCACTGAATACATGACACACAGTGAGGACAAGATTTGAAGGCATTTTGGGCTACCTCAAATATCTGTATAGTTTCAATACGTAAATTTCAGCAGAATATTTGGTCATATCTTGTAATTGGAAAATGGGGTGAAAGTTGATGATTTGGTTTTGCTAAAGTTCCATTATCAGTATTCAAGGTTCCATAATTACAGAAGTCTATGAACATAACAATCTGCGTCCTATACAATAACATCCGGGATGCCTTCAAATGCCTTCAAAAAATCCTTTGCTTCATTAGGTAGAACGTTACACTACCATCTGCATCCATTTCATGTGGAATATAACCAGATTCAGAGCAATACGTGAAGTATAATCGATTTTAAGAAAAATATGAATCAGGAATATTAGTATGGAGAGAGACGAACATATTATTACCAGATTGCCAAGCTCAGGAAAATCCAACTGGGATATACCTACGCATTTTTCACAAAAAGCTGAACATTCTTGCGGGGAACAAAATTTGTCTCCCCAAAAAAAACCGATTTGGTGAAACTCATCTAATCCCACTAACTTCCTTTTGGTTCCTGAACTCGATGACGCAGGGAATTATATGATGTTATCTTGGACTATCACCTTTTTAAAATATGCTAGTGTCTGTCTCATATGTCTGAGATTAACATAAATTGAGAATGATCGAAAAAATCACCAGGTATGAAAATATATAAATACTTATTCCTATTTAACTATTTTTCCCAACACGCTTTTGAATTATGATTTTTTTGGAATTAAATCTTTTGGTACGTAGAAAGTATCGACCGGTATATGGGACAATAAAGTATTTGATATATTCATGAACAATCCAGCTAGTTTCAGTTGAAGTTGCGGCAGCATTACATTGAAAACTTCCATGCCACTCGTTCGAAGAAAGAGGTTAATTGCTTGAGCTGAAAAAAAAAATTGATAATCATACATTATGTAGGCTATCTAGTCAATATTATAACAACGTTAACTATCATCAAAAGTAAAAATGAAGGATAAAACAGAGACACAAACAATCAACTCTAGATGAAAGGGATGTAGTTTCGAAGTAAAGCTACTGTTCCTTTTGGATTGTACTTTTTATGTACCCATAGGAAGCAAAACAGTGAAGTGAATTACTTCAACTGTTGCTGCACCATTTCAATTCCATTTGTTTCTCTTCAAAAAATCTTCTGCTCTAGAGAAGGTAACTACAGGTGATTAGGCGGGCTAGAAAATAATTGGCCTAGAGAAGAAAATAAAACTTTTTTAGCAACGCTCAGTTCATTTCTCAACACAGCGCACTTCCAGAATAGTATACTTTGCAGAACGATTCTCAATCAAAACCTTCCGTATAATACAATTACTGGAAGCCCACACAATAGGCCCATTTGACCCAAATCTCTCACCATCGAGCAAATACTTCAGATTTGGAAATATATAATAGTGGCAGGGAGCCAAATCTAAATTATTTGATGAATGAGGAACCGATTCGTAGCACAGTTGTATAGCGTATAGCGCTTCGAATAGCCTTGAGTCGACCCAACAGCTCTGCTGTATATAAACCGGTGATTGTTTTTCCCTTTTCAATATAATTCATTTTAATGATACTGTGCGTATCTCAAAAAACTGGGGCAATGATCTTGTTGGCCAGTAGACCTTGGCCTTCTTCGGCTTCGATTCGCTAGTTTCGACAGTTTTGTCGTCATTGGGGAATTGTAGAGTCCCCATAAACATCAGTCGATTCGGTGCTGATCGCATAGAACAAGAGCCCGTGAATGCCAGACCTACGTCATAGTATAAAGGCTGACAATTTCTCTGCGCAAGTACGCTACATCAGTTAAGAACGTTTGGCTTCTATGAACCTTGAGTCGCGCTTGCTTTGATGGGTAACATATGGTAGATGTATATGAAATTACTACACAAAAACATAATAGTATAAAACGTGATCATTTTATATGAGATACTATTAGAAATCACATCATCCATTGCCAGACCATTGTATGGTGACACATTTAACTCTTTCATTGGTGGTGGTAAGCTATTTTCCCACCATCAAAATTGTGTTCTATATGCGACGGGACAACATATTCCTCAAAGGTATAATTGCTGATATCAACATGAAACATATCATAATACTAAGAAATAATGACAACTCGCATAAAAGGCATGTTATGGTTTCGTTTCCTCTCAGTGATCACGTTTTTGGCGCTTTGTCACAAGCAAATTTTGTGTCTGTGCAAGTAGTCTGGAAACATCTTTGTAATCAAGTTAGATGGTGCCAGAAAGAAAACGAGACATCGTCGTACATCCTTACTGAGTGCTCTGCTTTGGTACACCAGAAAAGAATCAACCTTGGGAGCTGAATTCTGAACCCAGAAGATGTCAAAGAGATTCCTGAGGAAACTGCCAAGTTTCGTCAGAGAAATCGGACAGGTGATATGTTTGTCTAATCCCACTAACTTCCTTCTTGTTCCTGAACCAGATGGCGCAGGAAATTCTAATGTTCTCTTGGATCACATTTTCGAAATATCCTAGTATCTGTCTCATAGATGAACATGCATTGAGAATTTCCTGCTTCCCAGAAGATAGCAGAGCGATTCCTGAGAAAACTGCTGAGTTTCGTTAGAAAAATCGGCATGCCCAGCTGATTCTCAGATCACGTTGGCATACAACGGACCTAAGTAAAGGGGCCTACTTGCACGGAGTTCTCCGGAACCAGCCCAGCGTTTGCAAAGGAGAATCAAGTAACGTGTTAGTCATGGGCATCGGTGGCTGGTCAGGTTGACGAGATTCTTATCGATATCTGAGCCAAGCAACATCGGGCGCGTTTAGTACTTGGATGGGTGACCACCTGTTAAGGAAGGTGCGCGTTAAAATGCCCTAATAACTGTAGCGTAGTAGCATAGTCGTAGCTGCAGGCGTCTTATCAATGAGCACGAGATAAGACGATAGATATGACGTCCTTCGGAGGGAACGTTAAGATGGCGGTCCCGAGTTCATAGATGCTCGTAAAATAACCCCACTTCTGAAACAACGGAGGATTCGGCAAATTTTCCGGTTGGAGGGAGTGTGCTCACTGGCGTCGGTGTTTAGCACTGGTCGCAGAAATATGCCGACGTTAAATATAGCAATAAAAAAAGATTTATTTTTTTGTAATTTGGTTGGAGTTATTAGATAGTAACAGATGATTATGTATACTTCATACTTTGGACTTTCATGATGTTAGGAAGAAGATATTCATAAATATGTTCTTCCTGTCAAATTCCGTTTTGTATCCAGCCTTGCTTCAATATGTTCCACGGGAAATAGTAGGAAGATTCTTTGAGAAAATGAAATGGCTGGATATACTTGTTATTACTCCAGTCGAAATTCAATATCCAGCAGCATTTTGCCCTGATATATCCTAATGAATGTATGGAAATACATTTTGATAATTTCCTGATTCCATTGTGTTACACATTCATAACCGGGATGAATTTATGATTTCATGGTATGATTATGAGGAATGGGTGAAGCATTTTGAATTGGAGATCCACTCACTCAAAATCACATTATTCCTGTCGAGTTCCGTTTTGTATCCAGCTTTGTTTCAATAAATTCTACATGAAATAGTAGGAAGTTTCTTTGAGAGAATAAAATGGCTAGATATACTTGTTATTGCTGTAGCTGCTATTCAATATCCAGCAGTATTTGGCCCTGGTACACCCTAATGAATGTGCGGAAATAAATTTTGATAATTCCATGATTCCATTGTGTTACAGATTCATAACCGGTATGAATTCAATGGGATAATCCAGTGCGTTTCATGGTATGGTTAGGAGGAATGGTTGAAGCATTTCGATTTGGAAATCTACTTACTCAAAATCATGTTGTTCCTGTAAATGTCTTTCACTTCCAATCCGAGATCTTTCAGGACAAGATCTACAGTTAATGTGTCCACGTGCAGATATTTGGTTTTGTCTTTGATCTGGATGCTAGCATTTCCTTTCACTGTGGCAAGGATATCCTCTAGGAATAAATTATTGATATTAGGTTTATTATATTATTAAAAATTATTTGGTTGATTTTAGATTTTAGTTTCGAGTTGATTCAATATACATATATCAAAAATATTCTAGAAACGAAAATGATGGAAGTCGAAGTGAAAAAACATTTACTTGTTGAAATATTCAGGTTCCATCAGAAAAACAGATGAGATAAAACCTAAGTAGTGTTGTATTTTTTGGTTTTCAAGAGAAACTAACCTCAATCTAATTTTCCCTCCAGAATAAACCGGTAAAATCTTTCATCTATACTATTATAAAATTGTAATTGTCTGTTTGTTCGTTCGAGCATCTCGCAAAATCTATCGGCCCGATTTTCTTAAAACTTTAATTGTTTGAAAGCGTATTGATAGACTTAAAAACTGGTATGTATTTTATTTTTCTACAATGACGGAAATCGCAGATATATCAATCAAACCACATTCCTGGGGTACCAGCTATACATATATGATGTCCAGACTGACTGTCCCAGTCCAAAACCGCTGCTAGAACTGAAGAATTGAAATTCTGACAGCTTATTTCTTGGTGACATAGATAACCACTAAGGAAGGTATTTTGATTATCAATCCCTAAAGGGGCAAAAAGTGGGTGGAAGTAAATTAGTTTTGTAGTAAGGGTCTTGGAAATTGGTATTAGGGCTTTTCTTTCAAATCAATATATCAATAAATATGACAGGATTTTTGAGAATTTAATCCTGAAGGGGTTTTTAATAAAGTACCGTTAGTTTTCAAGTTACGGTCATAGAAATTGCTATTTGAGGTTTTTGTTGCGAATAAAGGAAAATATGTTTCAGTGTTTTTGGAAATGAACCCCTAGAGGGGTGAAATGGGGGGCTAAATGGGGTTTGGAAGTTTGTATGAGGGTTTTGTCAATTTCCATGTAAGGGTCATAAAAATTGGTATTTGAGATCTTTGTTCCAAAAAAAACGTGTTTCAGTATATTCAGAAATTCTAGGGGTTGAAAGGGATGAAAGTTTGTATGAGGGTGTATAATTTAGTGTCACAAAAATTGGTATTCGAGGTCATTACAAATAAGGAAATATGTCTTCCAGTGTTTTCAGAAACTGAACCCCTAAGGGGAGAAATAGGGGGTGGAAATTTCCCAGACGTTTCCGTTAGTATTCAAGTTAGGGTCATGGTAATTGATGTTTTGGATCTCTGTTACAGATGAATGAATCGTGTTTAACCTTATCTGAAAACTCCGTCCGTGAAGGAGTGAAAAGCGGTTATTGAATTTGTAATAGTCGTAACTTTCGGTGTCAAATCGATTATGCCAGCCAAACGAGATGACGGGATAACGGAATGCCGAGATAATCCCTAAGGGCGTGGTGAAAGAGGGAGTACCGTTAGTTTTTAAGAAAGAGTCACGAAAATTGGTATTTGGGCTTTTCTTCTCAATTAAAGAACACGAATGTTAGGGTTCTCGATAATTCAACCCTAAAGAGGTTAAAATAGGGGTTGAAAATTGGTATAGGACGTTAGTTCTTGAGTTGAGGCCATGAAAAACTATTGAGGTCTTCGTTATAAATGAAAAATACATGTTTTAGAGTTCTTGAAAATTCAACCCCTAAGGGGTGAAAGGGGGGCTATATGGGGATTGAAAGTTTGTACAGGGATTCTCTCAGTTTTCAACCTAGAGTCAGAAAAAGTGGTATTTGACATCTTTGTTACAAATAAAGTAAAATGTTTTTATAGTGTTTTGGTTAGAAATGCAATCCTTGAAGGGGTGATATGAGGTGTGAAAGTTTGTTTAGGGGTTCCGTTAGTTTTTAAGTTAGGATCATAAAAATTGATATTTGAGCTCGTTGTTACAAAGAAAGAAATATGAGTTTCATTGATTTAGAAATTAAGTCCCTAAAGGGGTGCAAGTTTGTGTGAGGTTTCCGTTAGTTTTTTGTTTGTAACTTTATACCATTCATCCGATTGCGATGGAACTTTGGTGAGTTGTGAGTACGCCTGCGAAATCATTCTGAATTAGTACAACCATTTCACAATATGTGGCGCACGAGTCGTTTTAACAAATGAGTGTATTTCATATAGTTTAGTGGCAGTTCGTGAAAATTTTGATTGTGAAATTGCAATTGTTGGTAACCATTAGATAAGGATATCACACGAATTTTCTTTGCTTTTGGCAAATGCATTTCTAAGAGTTGTCAGAAAGTATTATTTTCACTGTCAAATCAATTATGCCACACCAACGACAAGCGATTGGTCGATCTACACCTCAAGCACTTAAGAAAAAGGCATTGAGAGAAATCCGTTCGAGTATGCATTGCTCGATCCAAACGAATACTGCACGCTGATTTAAATCTTGGTGCATTGCATTACAATTATTATAATTTTGATAACAGTTTCAATATCACTGTAGTTTTTGGAAAAATTGACGAATTGGGGATGATTTTATTTATTCAATCTGCACTAATATCACAAAAAATGTATAAAAAAGTAAAACCTTCTTAAAATCAACACGGACATAAGCTAGTTATAATATAAATATGTATTGATATTATCGGTAAAGTATTAAATTATTTCAAACAGTATGTAATTTACTGATTGATTTTGTAGCTCTAGGCGAAAACAAACAACTCTAACCATGAATACGGACCATTGCTGGATGGGTTGCATAGTTTTTGATTATGAATGGAAACAGGAATTTTATTTTACAATGATAGGAAAAGTTTCGTGATATAGTCGGAGTTCGAAAGCAATAAAAACAGTTAGTGATTAGGTTCCATTGAATACAATTCGAATAGTTATTATTTTTATGCAGTAGTTTCTAGGAATGAAAGAATGGAATAATTACAAATAGACTGAACAAACACTCCCAACTCGAACATTAGATAATAATGAAACTATACCCATACCTAACTGGCCATTGAAGGTTCCATTTCCACTTGCTGGTAAAATAATAAGCACTCCACTGCTTTCATATCTGGAATGTATTTTGAGCAGGGGTATTTTGATTTTTGTCTCGAAGGGTTGATCGTCAGTTCCCAATCTAAAGAATTAACAAATAGTATATTTAGTTGTTAATCAGTATTTCCAGAACATGGAAATGCACCATTCGAAAATCACGAACATCATCATCATAATATTAAAAACTGTTTTTAATAATAGAAAATGTCCCATAAATGTTTCCAAGTGACTATAAACTGTTTGAAATATAAGTACAAAATTCATAAAAATGGAAATTGTACCATGAATTACGCTATTATAATGAGTTTGAACGTTTGAGGCATCGTAGTAAGGTAAAAATTACATACCGATAAACGTGAAAAATTGTTGGCATTATGTATCGAACTCAAAAGACGGCACAGTTATTCCTGCCCAAATATCTTACAATGATAAGCAAGCCACTAAGGGTTATGATATCTGTAACATGTTCGCAGATTACTTCCAAAGCGTTTACGAGCCATATCAACAGAAACCTATCGAATTGTCGTCAAATTTCAATACCATGAAAATTTAATTTTACAGAAGAAGAGATTCTGAACAATATTATGAATTTAGAAAAGAGGAAAGGAGATAGATTTAATAATATTCCGAATTATTTTATAAAAAAATGTTCCACATGTTCCTCTTTAACTTATACCTTGCAGAGGGTGTGTTCTAAAAAATTTGGAAAGTTGCTTACTTGATACATAAAAATTCTGGAAGAAAAAGTGAAGCTATCAACTATAGAAGAATAAGCAAACTATGTTCATTCAGTAAACTTTAAGAAAGCCTTATATACGATCAATTGTTCAGAGGTGTGAAAGGCCTTATCATTGAGGAACAATTTGTTTTTGTGCTAAAAGAGGAATCGAAACCAACTTAATGACATATTCTCAATACATTTCTGACTCTATGGACGATCGAATTCAGGTTGACACTATTTACACGAACTTCAGCAAATCTTTCGATAAAATTGATCATAATATACTCATTTCTTAACTTGCTGAGGTCGGTGTACATGGACAGGTCACAAATAGTAACTGTAAACGGATATAAATCATTACTCGTTGTTGTAGCAGAAGGTGTACCACAAGGGCCTTCATTATTTTCAATATTCATTAACGATGTTAATTTTTTTTTAATTTTCCCAAATTCTGCTATATGCCGATGACCCGAAACTATTTGTCAAAGTTGAATCATACTTAGACTGCTTAAATATCAAATCGGACCTCCTCCGTATTTCTCACTACTGTTGCTCTAATAGGCTATTTCTCAACATGAATCAATGATCAACGATCTCTTTCTCGAAATATCTGAATCTGTTTGAATTTGATTACAATTTGCAGGGTAAAAATCTAGGAAGGGTTGGTCACATTCAGGATCTAGGTGTGATATTCGATGATAAACTAAGCATTGTGAATACATTATCAACAAATGCAGTAAAACGTTTGGCTTTATTAGTAGAATACACACAAAAGCCAATGAAATCCTTTTATGTCGCATATGTACAGCAAGTTGTGAGCGTCATTCAGAGTCCACTATAAACTCCACAAAATGAGGCTTGAAAGAATCCAAAATAGATTCATTCGATCCTCAAACTGGCGATTGAATGGAGTTTATAACGTGGAAGACATAAATTCAGCGAGAATGACATTTGGCATTCTCCCATTGGAGAAAGGAAGGATTATTACAGATTTAGTGTTTATGTTCAAAATTCTCAACAATGACTCGGATGCACCTCAACTCCTGTACTTAGTTCCAATACATGTACCCCCTTCAAACACCAGAAATATAATTTTTCTTGGAATACCTCATAGAAATACTAATTTGGGTCAAAATGCCGCCATTTCTCGGCTCAGTGATAGCTTTAACAAATGTTGTTTTGAAATAGATCTATCATGTTTATCACTCTCACTTTTCAAAACTTCTACCAAATAAATTTATTCTGTTTAACATTATGGACTTTTTCAGTTCATTACCTCCACGAGGTGTTAATCTTCCCAAAACCACTATAAAACACATCTTTCTGTCCAACGTTGTCGACTTGTATTTATAGTTTATCAGTATTTTAGTTTATTAGCTCTACTAGTTGTCGATCTGGATTATTTCATTTATTAGTGGATACTGTACCCTGTTTGAATCCCAAACCGAAATAGATAAATCATAATTAGTCTACGGGACAAGCTTTCTTTTTGATATTTATCACCACTTCTCTTTAATTTCGTGGAGTCTGCCTACTTTTTCATATACGAAAATTTATTTTGACGCGACTCTTCTGAATCTGGCTTCAAAAAAGTATTACCAATACTGTGCTTGGTATTTTATCGAGAAGGTAATGAAATAACAAAGGAGGAAATCCTTCATGGAAACTTTGCGGTAGTGTGGCATTGCCTGAGTTCTTTGGTCTGTGTACCCTACGATGATGATTAATAGGTCTGCTGGTTTTTTTTCGGTACGGGCCTTTGCTATATTTTTTCCCGTGTCTGTTTCCTGAAATACTATTCCAGTATTGTATGTGTTATTCCTGGATCAAGTCTTCTACAGTCTATCCTCGACCTGGTTTGTTTTTCGATCCCCTTCTAGCGAGTTCGTCGGCTTTTTTATTCCCTATAAATCCCTGATGTCCTGTCACTCCAATCAGCTTGACGAGGTTGTGTTCTGCCAGTATTGTCAGTTTCTCTTTGAAGGTCCATACCAGTTGAGACGTTTCTTCCTGGCTGCTCAGAGCCATCAATGCCGCCTGGCTGTCTGAGAGAATGTGGATATTGCGTAGACCTCTGCCTGAAATACAGAAGTGTGATTACCCAGTGAGTAACTGAACTCGTTAATTGGGTTTCTAGAAAACATTCCTGCTCCCGCACAATTCTCCATCTAAGACCCACCTGTGTACCAGATCTTGCCCTGTAGAATGGTGTTGAGTTATGTGTTATTCCCCACAGTGCTATCTGGTATAGATATCCTGTATGACTTGTAAAAAGAGAATCGTTTCGCAATGTGTTCTGATCTCAGGTCTAGTACGTCACGATGCTCATGTGTTCTGTCCCAACGTTTATGTTGTCCGGTGTGTTTCTCAGTCTTGAGGCACCTAGCCGTGCCTCTCCTTGCATCACCAAGTGCAGGGAATGCAGTTCTAACAGGGTTTCCATGGCTAGTGTAGATTAAGCGCTCTTTTGCTGTGTCTTTGGCCACCATACCAGAGTGGCGTACGTCATGGCTGGTTTTACCACCATGTGTGCCAGTAACGGGGCCTGTAGCTCAGTGGCAGCAGCTTCGGTCTTGTGTCAACTGTTTCCACCTGGCGCGGGTTCGATTCCCGCAGCTGGTGAAAAATTTTTTCAAGGTCCCAAGAGTGGTTTCGGATCCCACTATAAAAGGTAAGGTCCCTGTGATCTTAACTCGTACAAGTTTTCATTAACTTCTGAGGGTTGGTCAAACAACTAAGAAAGCGGTTAAAAACAATTTTACAATTTTTTACAATTTTTACAATTTTACAATACCATGTGTGCCAGTATACCATATGTGGTTTTAGCGCCCATTTTTTTTTCCAAAAAAGCAGGTTGCCGGAATTATAGCGGTCTCCGCTTTCCGTGACATTTCCATCAGATGTTGATTCAAGGTCAGTTTCGATTCCAGTTTCACCCCGAGATATTTGACGTCTCCCTTGCTATGCTCAGTTACCACTCAAAGTTTTATTGGTGTTAGTCCCCCTAGTTTACGTCTTCGAGTGAATGGTGCCTTTTTGAGGGTTGATAATCAGTCCCTCCAAGTCCGTCCATATAGTTACCAAGTATAGTGCCTTTTGCATGCGTGGTGTTGAGGTATGAAGATTATCTTAATATTCCTCCATGGCTTTGGTATATATCCAAGAGCCAGGCTGCGTCTG
Organism: Gonioctena quinquepunctata; assembly: GCA_018342105.1. Taxonomy (NCBI): domain Eukaryota; kingdom Metazoa; phylum Arthropoda; class Insecta; order Coleoptera; family Chrysomelidae; genus Gonioctena; species Gonioctena quinquepunctata. Next base: position 21,434 of record JAFIRS010001256.1, on the reverse strand, counting down.
AGTATTTCGCAGAGCCTGCTATGCAGTAGTTCCGTTCCCTTCTGCAATAGTATTAGGTGAATCCCGTCTGGTCCCGGTGATTTGAATGGTTCCAATGAGCTCATTGCCCATTTAGGCCAATCTATAGAGATTTTCTGCTCTATTGATTCTGTTACAAAAATACTACCAGGAAACCGTCTGTGCCATCATACGGAATACGGTTTGCAGTTATATCCTGTTATGTTTTTCACTCCCAACTGTCATTGCTTGATTTGTTATAAATATTTAAATGCAGTTTTTTTATTTTTTATCGTTTTTGACTTGTAACTTGAAAACCAATGAAGCAATCTCCATACTCTCGGAGGACCAATTGTAGAGAATTGAAATGCAAAAAAAAATAGCGGTAACGCCACTCGATCGGATTATTAGTGACGGAGAAAAACCGGAAAAGCAGCATTTCTTTCAAAAATTACTTTTTAAGTTGTGGTGCAGGCTTTATATGACATGGTAGTGATCAAGGTGTAGTTTGTGAGTGAAGAACTCAGGTACTGTCGCATTATTACTTTTGGCATAATTGCAATCTGAAATTGTTGATGCACTTTATTGCAGCGTCGTAAGTGGTCCGATTCCAATTTTTCAAAAATATTTCGGGAGTAGAAGTATAGTACTATAAAATGAACTTTCTCATTTTGCCTCGAAATGCTGCAAAATATGTTTAAAATATTTGCAAACGTGACCGAAACTGGGCGAAAATGGGCGCTGTGCCCGTTATGAATCTGCTGCTCTACCCTCACTCCTGAGCTGCTTTCATGCACTCGCCGGTTTTCGGTCATGTTTGCAAGTATTTCTTACCTATTCCGAAGCATTTCAACGCAACATGAGAATAGTCATTTTGTAGTGCTGTACTTCAATACTCAAAATCTTTTAGAACTATTGAAATCGGACCACCTATGACGCATCCAGGTCTGCTGCAATGGAGTGCATTAAAAAAATAATCCGATCGAGTCGTCTTTGCATTTTGATTCTCTACAATTCATCCATCGAGAGTATCGAGATTGTTTCATTAGTTTTCAAGTTACAAGTCAAAAACGATAAAAATAAAAATCTTTTAATGTTTATAACAAATTAAGCAATGAGAGTTGGGAGTAGGAAAATAACAGGATATAACTAGTCTTCCTATGATGGCACAGTCGATTTCCTGGTAGTATTTTTGCCACGAAAAAATCTCTATTGATTGGTCTAATTGTACTTTGTAACAGGTTATCAACTTTTTTACTCCAACTTCTCCTGGACTTCCTTTTCAGAGCCTCCAGTCTATTCTCATTAGCAGGTGTCTGTACTATTTGAGCCCCAGGAAAGTGAACCCTAAAGAGGTCCTTCATTATTTCTTCTCCTGTAGTGGTGTACTCTCCCTGTTCATTTTCAAGGTGGTGTATTGCTCGATGTTTGACCTTAGAGAGGATTCTTTGGAGTCTGGCACAAGTACAAGAGTACAAGAATGTTTCGCCTGTAACTTGCAAATACTGACTCATGATAATTTTTTACCAACAAGCTGATTTTTTCAGAAATGTCTTATAAATATTTTTGAAATCAAATGGTGGTATTGTCCGACAATATTCATGTCATATATTATCAGCCCGACACTCTGAAAGCACTTTTATTTTTATCAACTTTTTCTTTGAATTTTAGTATAGAACTCACTGTTTAATAATATAAACAGGATGTTCATAACATCAGATGTGAAATCACATGCTACTGAAAAATAAACTTTAGTCACTTCTTTCCATCTCTCTGTTTCATTCATCTATATTATGTAATCAAGACTGGAATGAAAAATCAAATAACTATCTGAATGAAAATGCAAATTTTCACTTTTAGAGTTTTTCTTTTGAGTTGAATTTTTTTCAACATATCTATCAGATGTAGTTCAAGTAGTGACTTCAGTTAGATATTACAAAAAATTCATTCATTCATTATTGTCGTAAATTTTTCGATTTTCAGAAAAATCTTTCTATTTAATATCAATTGAGAATGTTTTCCTATCCAATACTGGAATGGATATCCGAGAATACAACTACTGCATTTTTATTAAATATAGAGAAAAAAATTGAATACCAAGCTATCAACTGCACCATTGATGGCAGTTTTTTATCCTAAAAATTATTTTGATTTTCGGACTACAAATCAATTTTTTTGTTATTGTACAACGCATCACAAATGAGGAACGTGAAAAATATATTCTTATGAGCAAAATATGTAACATTAATATTTTATATTATAGTTTGCTTGTATAATCATATTTGATGAAGTAATGGTCAGATTAATTTAATGCACCTTCAATCACATAATATGTTATCATTGCGAAAGAATTCATATTTATTGTACAATTCTGAAAAAAAACAGCTTGTTGGTAATGAATGATCAATTATCAATTCCGTATTACAAGTTACAGGAGGTGGACGCGGCACCGCACGATGCTTATCCGACATTTTTATTTGTGTTGGTTATTTCATTACCTTTTCATCAAATTACAAAACAAAGTGTTGGTTATAGTTTTTTGAGGCAACGCAAGAATAACGCTTTTCAAAAGTGCAAACTCGAAAACTCCGCATTAACAAAATATAGTTACAGAGGAGTGGTAATACATAATTAGAAGGGATCCATTCCCGTAAACAACATAAGCTAGTAGAGGTTTTTTTCAATAACTCAGAAAATGAGTTCAGCAATTTCTCGCCAATTGTAATATTGTACAGTTATGGTATTCCCACAAACCTCAAATTTTTCACTGTAAACTGACTAGCCCCAAAAACGTCGATATTTTTCAAAGACACCTTGTATCCATTAGGTCCAGTCGTGAGAGATAATGTCAATTCCTCCATTTTGAATGGTTCCACCGAGGGAAGTTCGATTTCTTTGATTCCCTTCTTCAAATAGGGTCTGAGATGTTGTATGGCATCTTTAAAGCAGTCTATTAGTTGCGGATCTCCCTCGTAACATTGTTTTATATATGGAGCTGGAAAAAAAACAACTTGAAATATTTGATTTCATTCGTGAGTTCGCAAGGAGACAATCACCTCAATATATTTGCAGCAAACTTGCTTTAGAGGTATCTGACTCAGAAAAAAATCATCAAATTGGCGAAATGATTCCATTGTTACTCAATCAGAATCAAATCATCAAATGGTTACCCCGGTTAATTTACCAATGAATCCAGTAAAATTTTCATACGTGACCCTGCTAGACCCATATTCTGTCAGAGCGTTCATAAAGGGAAATAATAAAAAAATTGCATCAATAAATACTAATTACAGAACGTCGGGGGCGGTTTGGCGGCGGAAATATTTTTATAAGACACTCTGCCCCTTTCAAATTCCTTCAAAGAGTTTTCTAATGAGAATAATGAGCGATGTGATCGACGAATCCGAGTACCCGTGCGTCGGGGGCAGGAAGGCGGCGGCAATATTTTCATTGAAGATCCTGCCACCACCATATTTTGTCAGAGCGTTGATGAAGGAGAATAATGCACGATTCCATCATCAGAAAAAAATACCGAGTGTCGGGGGCGGGTTGGCCTAGGCAATATTTTTATTAGAGTTCCTGCCACCACCATATTCTGTGAGTACATTCATGATGAGAATATGAGATGATTTTTTTTACGGGGGCGGTTCGGCCTCGGCAATACTTTTATTGAAGGTCCTGCCAGCACCATATTTCGACAGAGCTTTCATGAAGGAAACTAATGCACGATTCCGTCAACAACAACTAATTACCGAGTGTCGGGGGCGGGTTGGCCTGAGCAATATTTTTATTAGAGTTACTGCCACCCTATTTCGTCAGAGCATTCATGATGAAGAATAATGGAGGATTCCATTGAGAGAAAAAATGACTGAGCTGAGGCGAGTTGGCCACAGCAATATTTTTACTAAAGGTCCTGTCACCACCATATCTCGTTCATAGAGGAGGCTAATGCACGATTTGATCAACAAAAAAAATACCGAGCTTCAGGAGCGGTATAGCGGCGGAAATATTTTTATTAGAGATCCTGCCACCAACATATTTTATCAAAGCGTTCATATCATTGTCGGGGTAAGGATGGCGAAGGCGGCAACCCGCCCCCGACGCTCGGTGCTTTTTTCTATCGATGAAATCCTCCATTATTCTCCATCATGAATGCTCTGACAAAATATGGTGGTAGCAGGATCTCTAATGAAAATATTGCCACTGCCCGAAGCTCGGTAACTCGGATTTTTGGATGACATCGCTCATTGTTCTCCATCAAGAGCGCTCTGACGAAATTTTTTTCTGAAAGAGGAATATTGATCACTCTATGTATCATAGTATCATATGCAGCTTATTCATGTTGGTATGGATATGTTGAGGTACTGTGTATTGTCCTGCTTTCATATAAAGAGTTATGGAAAATTCAAAAATTATTTCATTACTGATGAATATGTTTAAAAATTATCTGTTTCAATTTTTTTGTGAATTTAATTGAAGGGTTAATTACATTGATGAAATGAAATGAGAACTTGTGGCGCTCCTGCTAGTTTACACATAGGCCAAACAGGCAGAGCATTTAAAAAATTATTATCAGAGCATAGAAACTGTCAATTGAAAAACAAATTCAACTTTCGCTCTTGACTGAAAATCATTGTTGTTAACGCTCGGATTTTTTGATGACATTTCTAATTATTCTCCTTTATGAACGTACTGTTAGAATATGGTGCTACCAGGGTTGCATATAAAAATATTGCTAGATTCATTGCTAAAGTAAACGGGGTCAAATTGTTTGAAAATAAATTATATAATGCTCAAAAATGACCATGAAAAACCCTCATTTTGATGACTGAGCAGGGATACTCCTAATGCATGTAAAATTTTGGTTTCTGGGAATTCAACTATCATTATATCATGAAATAAGGCATTATAATACTTTGCGGGCCGTCTAGGTTTTGCTATTTTTATGCAAAAATATTTCGTTTACCTCTGAATTACCAGAAAGAATTCCATTCGAAAAACAAATTCTACGAACTTATTTGAGCTATAATCATCTCCAGGCATTTTCTGATTATCTCATGGTTACCACCTAAGCAGTCAAGTATGTAATAACACCTGAAGTGAGATTGAATCATTACAGAACACGATTATTAATCATTACCTCGAATGCGTTTTCATTTCTCTTTTCTTGCGGCAGTCAGTCAACTCATCGTAGTGAAAGTAACTTTTTTTTTATCTATTCTAATTTGTTGCCAGTTGCTTTAATAATAGTATCCAACCACAGTTGAAAAAAAAAACTAATAAAAATACATGGAACAGAACTCGACAATGGAAACTTTTGAAAGAAAAACCACTTTCGAAAAATATTCTAAAGAGCACATTTCAAGTCAAGCCAAAAAAAAAGAAGATTATGGACATACGACTTGTGGATTTGGATAATATTTCAAACCGATAAAAATACATTTTTGTTTCAAAATATTCCAGAGAAACAACTGATGGAGTTGAATTACCAAGGAAACAACTGTGCGTAAGAATAACTATTTCACAAGTTTCTTTCAATAATATCAGATTCGTGTCTGATTTAAATAAATGTTGCGCAACCATATATTATGAATTTAATTATAAGTTATTTTTGGAAGGGTGAAAATTGGTATAATATTTTGGCTGTAAATCATTTGAACTTTGATTTCTGGAAATAATAATATTTTTTTGGGCATTTTTAACTCTGAAAGTATGAAAAGGAGTGAATAGTTTCTTTATATTTTGAAATATTTTCAACATGTAAATATTGCTGGTTCTAAATGTATACATTGATTTTTGCCTACCATGGCTGATTTTCAACACTATAAAAACAATTTTGGAAGTAAATAGCAATATATGTTAGTGATATAAGATGTTGTTAGAGAAGCTTCTGGAAAGAGAACAGAGTCTGTATCTTATAAAAACATGGGCATGACATTTCTCATTTGTAGAAAGAAATAATTTGTTTCTGTCGCCTCACATAAGAGCGGTATAAGAGAAGTCTGGAGGCAAGGGTTTGAAATCAATTTGCTCTAGATTTTGTTAAACATCCTCTTTGCCTGGGGAAGAACCCAGTTGATTCTAAAATATTTATTCTACAGTTCCCAGAGGCCTATAAATTATATTGTTGACAGTCGCGCATGTGATGTTATAAAAGAAGCGGCAATCATGCTATAGAAATATGTACCCAAAAATTGTTTGCAAGAGAAACAAGTTGACCAAAATCTTCAACCTTTCTGTTAGCCAAGTTGCACCAAAAGCTCTCAAGTCAATTGAGCCAAGATTGACCTAGGAATGCAAACTATCTATATAATATATGAGAGAACTGGCTGGGAAAAATCAGGTCACCTTGATGTGGGTGCCAGGTCACGAGGAAGCAAACAGCATTGCCAAAGAAGGAGCGGAAACTGAAATTCCTGGCTCAGATTATTTCTGAAGTATCTCCAAAGCTCAAATTAAAGAGGAGTTTCAACGCTGGTGAGCTGATCAAATCAAAACTCACTGGCATCAGGATCCAGGAGTAGGACAAGCGGAAAGGATTCTGGGCCAATCACTCCAAACAGCTTCGCAAGTACAACCAGTGACCATGTGTGGTTTTTGCCCCATTTTTTTCCAAAAGAGCGTCTGGCCACAATTAGTGTGGTCTCCGCTCTTCTGGTCATTTTCATAGATATTAGTTCGAGATCAGTTTCGAGTCCAATATCACCCCGAGAAATTTGACTGCTCTTTAACTCTGTAGAGTCTCCCCTGTCCTAGGACGGCTATGTGGTCAGTGTACCCAAGGGTTTTAGTCTTTTTTTCAGGGACCCATAGTAGTCCGTCCATGACCAGATTTCACTGGACTGGAGAAAGAACTCTTCCCTGCGGGCATCTTCTGACCGCCAGAGCCACTAGAGTCCAATCCATTCGATATTTTTTCAGCATTGAGTCTATCCAGGTCACGCTAGGTTTCTCAATCCCTCTCCGTCTGAGAAACCTGATTGAGTCTATAGAGCTATAATTCATAGCTGCTTCTATGCCTAGAAAGATCGCTTTTAGTACCTCGTTGTTTTCGAGCTTGTTCTTCACACTTTCTTCAAGTGTGTGGAGTGCTGTTTCAGTTAAGCAGCCGGTCATCCAAAGAACATACCAACGGTTATGGACTGATCAAGAAGCCGAATGGTGGATATGCAGAAAACCAGAAGGAAAGCATAAGTTTACTTATTCAGATACACTTTTCTGGGTCCAAGGTTGTTGAAAATGAACAACAAAGTAGTCACCTGGAAGGGGTTGTCACTAGGCAAAAATATTCAGCAGGAGCCAAGCGGAAAAAATCTTCACCACCCAAAAGATCAAATGGACCTTTCAAGTCGGTTGGGATAATGGGGCCTATCTTGAAAATGCATGGTCAGTTTCATCTTCGGTCTCAAACGAAAGCCTGGAGGAAGGCTGCAGTGGTGTTCATACCATCGACTGGGAGACAGACGTCTAGCATATCCAAAGTTTTGAAAACACATTATCAATTTGAAGATAGGTGAAAGCAAATCATTTTCACTTACCCAATAAAATGCTGAGGTACTTTCAAGTGAATCCCAAAAATATTCTTTTATTGTAGTGATTTAAAGATTGTAATAACATGTGTTACTTGATTGCTCCTTGATGAGAGAATGATAGGAATGAGAGTACCTAATTGATGAAAGTTGTTGTGTGAACTGAAATAAAACTGAAAATTTTCCAAATAGCATTTGCCTGCCACTGATATAGGAGGCCCCCTGAGAATACAGCACAGTTATGTAGGATTAGTTTCGCCAAAGAAATCTAATTGTCGGTAGATTCAGGAAAAAAAATGTTCTAACCGTTCAGTGATTGGAATAAAACCTTGAAAATTATTCTTCATGCTCTGTAAGTGAAGGTTATTCCACGGATAGAGGTATATGAATAAACGAATACCTAAATGTTCATTGGAGAGTATAGGAATATTCATTTCCATTTATGAAGTGAAAATTGTTAATTATCCATTCAAGAAGGCAAGTCGGTAGATTTGTCTCGTTTCGTCGCTGCGCTGGACATTATCCATGAATATAAAGATTAATATAGAAACCGGGAAAAAATAATTGGAAAATGGAAAATTGTTTCAGATAGCTCTGTTGACAGATTATCGTTAGAGAATAAAAACTTTTTAACAAAATATTAAACCGACGAAAATATCAACTGAAAAGCAAAACATAAAATAAACCTTCTTAGTCTTGATGATAAAACTAATGTGAGTAACTAATTTTGATTCGGCGCCAAACAAACAATTATCGAAGATCATTATATTATTTTGAAGAAGTAATCAAAACGTCGCTATGCATCTCGCTGCCATCATTTTACCCTTCACCTAATTCAATTGCTAGTTTGTTTGGCGCCGACTCAAAACTAGTTACTAACATTAGTTAGGAGCTCAATTATCATTGAGACTAAGAAGGTTTATTTTATATTTTGCTTTTCAGTTGATATCTTCGTCGGTTTAATTTTTTGTTAAAAAGTTTTTATTTTAAAATTTTTATGGCTGAAATCTACTAATTACTACCCACTTGATTCCTGATTACTTCCAAAATACTTACTCACCTAGCTTACTTCAACTATTAATTGTCAAATAATATGATCATCTACTTCAACTATTTATTGTTATATAATATACATTATTTTTGAAAGTTCTGGTCAGTTGATTTCATCACTTGGTACATATTTCCATCTTTCCATAGAATGTAATTATTGTGACGGATGTAGGAGGATCTGTCAATGTCAACTACATATGTGTGCCAATGTTCACAAGTGAAAAATCAATCATCCCCTATTTTTCTACCCATAGAGGTGGATTATTTCATTCCAAATTGGAATATGATCAACTATGAGGTATACCTCATCTAATAAAAAAAAAACCATCCAAATCGGAAACCCCACTACAAAGTTATGCTTGATAGAATCGGTTAACGGACCAAAATTCAGAGGGTGAACCATCAATATCCTCCATTTTGCTACCCTAAGGAATGGATTTTTTTGTTCATACCCGAATGGGACCAACTTCGGAGTACACCCTATCCAATGAGAAAAAATCATCAGAATCGAACCACTCTGTGAAAAGTTATGCGTGATCATACATAAAAAAAATAAAAAAATATACGCGTCGACTAGAGAACCTCCACCTTTTTGGTTTCGTCGGGTAAAAAGCATTCCTTCGTGTGAATATCTGAAGAATGCATGTTATATATTTTTTTGTGGTTCTGCTGAATCGCTATTGAATATAAAAGAGATACTGCCAAGAAACTAAAACTAGCTTGAAAAATAATAAATCAATTAAAATTTATTTTGCTGATAAAGATAATAAAACTGCAGTCATGGATGGATTCAGATGAGTAACATAATATATTGTTAGATATTGTGAATAATTCATCTAAGGATACCAAAATGAATGAACATATTATTCCACTTCTGATTTTATGAACATCGTGTTTATATTTTCAACAAATCAATTCCACTTATGATGGCATGAAGTTGATTCAAAAGATGTGCAACTGAAAATAAATATCGTCCTAATCAAGGATTTTTCATTCCATAATTTTAACGTGCACTCTCTAGCGTCTGTGATGAGTATAATATATTTCTCGGAAATAATAAAATTCAGATGTTTATTCTATTGGATTGCCTTGTCAATATTTGGCGAAATAACCTCAATCAAAGACAGCTATATACGAAATACACAACATTTCCTTGACAAATTACATAATACAGAGTTCAATCAAAAGAACATCATGTACCTGTCGAAAAAACACTCAAAATAATAAAACAAAACCTAGAAAGTCATAATTCAACCATTACCAGATCTAAATTGAATGTGAATAACAAAACGAATGTGTTAAAAGTATGTTTGTACACTATTTATTTTCAATTAGGAAGTAATTACTATCGATAAATCTCTGGAATGGCCATGGGATCTCCACTATCCCTGGCAATGAGGAATATAGTGACATTTTCGTAATTTTTCCACATGAAAGACTAGTTGGAAAAATGTTTTAATTATATCAATAACAAGGAACCGAAGAAATAGAAGAAAACCAACAAATTCGTTTCCTAGATATATCAATCGAAAATATTCACATCAGTGTGAAACTACTGTTTTCAAGGAAGGGACACACTAACAGATTCCCCAATTTCAATATGAATCATTAAATGAGCACCAAAAAAGGTGTCATCAAAACTTTTCAAGACAGAGCGGAATTGATGTCTTCAACTCCACCAAATCTCAGAGATGAGAGATTATTTTTATTTAAAAAATATTATGAAATTCGGCATTATATATTTCGACGATAGAAAAATTCAAATTTAGAATATAGAAACAACACCAAGGTCCTTTCTCAACAACAATATTCAATAACTAAGAACGAAGAACAAAACGAATGAATAAACGAAGAACAAAATCAAAAATGCCAATGGCGCGGCCAGTTGAAAAGGTAGATTTTAGAATTTGATTATTTATTCTGAAAAAGCCATCATCAAGCTAAGGAATCATCTGTCAGAAAAATAGGACATTTACTCTCTGGAAAATATAATGAGCAATTCTATTTCTCTATAAAACTTTCATGAGGAAATTAGTGAAAATCTTTCGAAAAACTCAAGCCCTTTGCAAAACAGCGGTTGGCAGTCGCAAAGCAGGTGTTCTGCAGTTTCAGCAAAGATCTTGAAGAAACGAAACAGTTCACTTTTCACATTTTCAAGTCTTTCTTCCCCAACTCGAGAAGCTGTTCAGCTTTCTTTGGCGATGGGCTCAGAAGCTTTTTCGCTTGTCTTTGCCCTGGAACCTTATTCCAGTGGGTTTTCATTTAGTCAGCTCCCCAGCGTTGATGTGTGCATTGGAATGACCACAAAAGGGTTTCGGCACAGAAAATTGAGTGCTTGCGCCTTTCTTGGCGAGGCTGTCCGTTTCTTCATTGCAGATTTCCTTGTGACCCTTGGCACCACATCAGAGTAACCTGTTGTTCGCATGCAGTTGTCTTAGAGAGATATTGCAGTCACAAGTCAGTCTAGACTCACAAATGCGTGACTTCAGAGCTTTTGGTGCTGCTTGGCTGTCTGATGGCTTATAGATCTCTGCCTCCCTGAAGCCTCCTTCGAAGCATTCATGGGCACAAATTTCTATAGCATGGGTTTCTGCTTGAAAAATTGTTGGGGCTTCGCCTAAGGATTTTGAAAGCCTAAAACTGGGACCCGTTAGTCCCACTCCAGCCCTTCTGTCCCTTTCGTTGTGAATATATGGTGGTTATTCATAACCACTTCATAATTCCCTTCATTGTCGTGCCTAGTCGGTATAATATCTGATGGCTTGTACCTGGATTCTAGGGAATATTGTCCAATCAGATTTCCAGCCTTCAAGTTTGATGCCATGTGCAGTCTGAAAACACTTTTGACCTCTTCTTCCATTACACGAAAGTGCAGTGTCGGAGAATTCAACATTACTTCTAGTGCTGCAATGGGGCACTTGAATATTGCCCCTGTGATTCCTAGATAGGCTTACCGATGCACTTTCTGCAGCTTGATTTGTGCCGTTGGATTTTTAGCCACCATACTAATGGGGCATAGGTAACCATGGGTTTGATAATCGCTTGATATAACCAGAATATCATTTTTGGCTTCAAACCCCATGTATTGCCAAAAACTCTGCGGCGTGTCCAGGTTGCCTCTGTAGCCTTGAAAATAATATTTTCAGTATGACTTATCTGTGTTAGTTTCTGGTCGATTATGACGCCCAGGTATTTAACTTTATTGTAAAAAGTTAGCTGAGTTTCATTCAGGGTTGGAGCTTTCAGTTCATACTATGCCTCTTTGTGAATGGAACCAGCACTGTTCTGCTAGGATTTACATTTAGTCCCTCCTTTGCGCACCAGCTTCCGATTATATCTGGGCTGTCTGTGATTGAATATTATCCCATCATATTTGTCCCTAATAGTGACGACCAGGTCATTGGCGTAACCTTGAGTTGCAATCCAGATTCATATAGCTTCACTTTCAGATTATCCACGGTCTGTGACCACAGCAAAGACGATAGAACTTTGCCTTGTGGACAACTTTTTTTCGCTGTCATTCTGACCGTTTTCTCTCCGAGGGCAGCTACAATATAAGTAAGTAAGTGAGATAAGCTTTATTGTCTAAAATGGGAACAATTTGTCGACAAAGTCACTAGCACCAACAATACAGTGCATAGTAAAATAAATAATGTAGATATTCATTTATTTAAATAAAATCAAACCATAGATGGATAATTATGTATAGATTAAGACATAAACAAATGAACGTAAAAACAAAATGACAGAACGACATTTCATAGTTTGATAAAACGACATTTTAAAACTCAATTATGACAAAAAACATTATTAAAACTTGGGCATATCAAAAAGACATTTTTTTTTTTTGTAGAGAAGAAAAGTTGCATCAACCGCTAGGGTTATTAGCAATGGCATAATACAGATGGTTCGATTGATATATGATATTTAAAATTAATTTATATATGTTGAGAAATGTGTATATCGTTGAAGAAAGCTATCACTTGTTCAGTGTCACAGTTTTTACCAAGAATGTCTTTCATCGTTTGTGGGTTGTGATGAGTAAGTCTGTCGATGTGATAAAGGACACATTCTGTTAAAATATGTTTAACACTTAGTTCTGTTTCACACACTTCACATCTTGGCTTGTCACCACCTGTTATGAGGTATCCATGTGTTAAGCGGGTATGTCCCAGTCGCAGACGTGTCAGGATAACTTGATGTGTTCTGTTTTTAGGAGAACTTTTCCATGAGAGCACTGATGTTTTTACTTCTGACAGCTCAATAAAACTATATACAATCTCAGTCGATTTTTATGAATCATAGAAGGACTAGAATTGATGCATAAAGTATTCATTCAAACTGTAACATAATTTTCCCACCAGGATTTGTTTAACAGCTGTTCTGAATTGTTTCGGACCATTTATGATTGTTATTTGATTTGGTAAATGGTTGTAAATTTGTTTACTTCTATAAATTAGTGACTGTCTCGTCAGATGTGAAGCAGGATTGCAGCATTGCATGTATCTATCTGATCAGTGAGGTATTTATATCCCTTTCCTCTAGCGATCTGAGGATGAAGTCATGCGAGGTGTTATCGAAAGCACCCTCTATATCACATATAACCATTTCTTTGTCCAAGTAAGTGTGTTTAATGCTTCCAACTGAGCATTGTAGAGCATTAATTGTTGATTTGCCTGCTTGATGGGCAAGATGTTTTTTGTGAAGCGGTGTGTCCAAAAGGATTCCACTTCTTATAAAACACTCTATAATTTCCTACATTATTTCCAGGAGAAAGGAGGTCTGACTGCTGGACGTCTCCCAGTCTTTGGTATGAACACCACTGCAGCCTCCCTCCAGGCTTTCGGTATGTGACCGAAAATGAAATTGGCCTTGAACTGCCTTCTCAAGAAGGGCTCCATTATTTCAAGACCATTTTGTAATAAGGTGGGGAATATTCCGTCCTTTCTGGCCAATTTGAAAGGATTGAAGTTCTCAATAGCCCATTTGATCTTTTGGGTGGTAAATATTTCACCCGCTGGGCTCCTGCTGGTTCTGTTGGAGTTGGTGATAACCCCTTCCACCTGAGCACTCTGCAGTTTGTCTTCAACAACCGTGGAGTCAGGAAAGTGTGTCTGCATGAGAACATGTATGCTTCCCTTCTGGTTTGATGCATATCCACCGTTCGGATTTTTTATCAGAGCGATGCCGTTGGTATGTTCTTCAGAAAGAATTTTATGGAGGTGTTGAGCTGGGGCTAATTCCGTAATCTCCTCACACATTCATTTTCTTCTTTTGGATTATCTGAGTTGCTTGTTTCACTCAGAAAGAGTCGCTCTGAAGTCTTCCCAGTGTCCCATCCTTTTAGCTCTATTGAAAAGTTTCGTAAATTTCCTTCCCAAGCTCGGCTAGCTCTTCATTTCACCAAGGCACGTCCCTATTGACTGCCATTTGTTTTTTCTGCAGCTGATTTTATATGCTCTCATTATAGCATTTCAAAGCTGCTCAGAGGCTGTATCTAGTTCCTCAGTTGAATCTAGTTCCTCAGTTGAATATATGTTGGTCTTCCAACTGCCTCTCGAGATGCTCTTTATAAGCATCTCAGTTGGTCAGTTTGGGTATCCTATATACTTCGAAGCGTGTTTCCGATGACTCCAAGTCTTATCTTATATGTAGATGATCCGACATCGAGGAGTCATCAGATATGTGCCAGCTGTGAATGTCATTTGTTATAAATGGATCAGCAAGTATTAGCAAAAACCTCTTCTCTGATCGCAATAATGAAGGTAGGTTTATTAATGTTATTGACAATGTATCGTGCTTTTATGTCTGTGCTTTCCCATGTGAGGTGGTGCGCGTTCGCGTTGCAGCAAGAATGAAAAGCCTGTTTCCTCTTTGACACCATCTGATGAAACTTCAGACTTCCTCTGATGGGTGGGTGTGATGGCGCGTCCCCTGTGAAGCAAGCCGAGGCAATAACAATCTGTCTCTTGCCCGTTTCAGTTGACACTTCCACGATGGCGGTTGCCAAATCTCCAGTGATGAACTCTGGAACAGGGGTAAATTCAATGTTGGGTGCGAGCAATATGGCTGCTCGTGGATTTTCATGAGTATTGCAAAGAAGTAACTAAGATTATTTTATTGCAAGTCGTTATATTCGTCCTCTGTTAATCCAGGGCTCTTGAAGCAACCCTATACGAAGGTTTTCCCCAATAAACTTCCTTCTAAGCACACTTGTGGCTGCTTTTAAATGTTGAAGAGCCTTGAGCTTTTGGCTCATCTGGGTAGAATTTTCACCAAGGTATCGTTGTGAGGCACTGCTTCCTCTTCATCGACCGTCAGTTCCACATCCTCCAATGGTTTTCGAGGAGTTTTCCTCGCCCTGTTTGCCGTTTTTACAACCATAATAGATCCCACGAGAAGCTAGGAGAAGGCAGTCATCTGCGGCACAGCCCCGCATGCCGCAGGAAGGCAAATGAAAACGGGGGGCGCCAGATACTCCGGAGTTCGCATAATCGTAACTAGTCCACCCTCTAACCATGCAGTAGTCGGCTTATAAATTCTTCCTTATATTTCTATGTGATCTGACTCGAATCAAAAGGAAGAAGTATAACCAGCATACAGGGATATAGACGGTACTTACTTGGGCTTGAATTCTAATATCACAAAAAAAAATCTTATATTCAACTTTGAAATCTAGAAATGTCAAAATACAATGATGTTCTGTTTGTCGGCGGAAGGAGAACTCAACTAGTATCTGATTGACACGAGCGAATAAAATCCAAATGGAAGGAGGATACAGGGTGAACAAAAATTATTAATTCTCATGGAGGGTAATTTACAGAGACTTCTGATTTTTTCATTTGTGTGTACATCTTCAAGATTTAGGAATTTTTTAAGAAATTAAAGTTGTAGAGCTTATAAAGCTCTATCAAAAGACCTATAGCTGGGAACATTTTTACGAAAATGAGAGATTGAGATTTTTTTCAATCTTTCGACAGCCGCTATTTTGAAACTCCCGGCCGATTTGGCCAATCTTCGAACATATCCCAGACATTGATAAAGAATATTTTTGTCATTTGAACTGGGTCCTGGGGATCATGATCAGTGAAGATATATCAAAATTTATTGTAAGTCTTGTGAAGTTGTGAAGACGGGACCAATAGGTAGTATTTTCATTAAATCTACCTAAACATTGTGTATTCAGTGTTTCATGTGTTTGCGGTAAAACTTATGAATAAGAAAAAATAAACACAAGAATGATATAAATAGAGAATTGGGAAGACCGAAATCATCCGAACATATATTACCACAAACAGGGGCCCATATGCCTGACTTGGACAACACGAAAATTATCATGCATGAGCCAAATAACACGAAAAAAAAAATTAAAGGAGCTTCTTGTATGGGTATACAAAACCACGATACGTGTTTTGCTATACAGTAGGTGGAGATAGGTGGATATAATATTGAAGTAATTCTCCAAACAATGTTTTATACATAGCTCCTAATATTATTTTGTTATTAAATATTTGAGTCATATCAATTCTGGACAGTACGTTACCCACAAATTTTGAATTTCCTCAATTGATTTTCGAATCCAGATTAGCAAAACCGCAGTAGTGTATCGGAATGGATTTAGTGATCCATCTTCATTGGAACAAATAACTCACATTTTTACCAGATTTTATTTAACATCACTTGATGGTTTGTTAGTTAGTATATTTGGGACAAATCTTGCAACTGAATTTTGACCCCCTTCTAGTTGTCCGATTAACGTGAAATTTGGCAGGTATTTATAAATCCGGTGACAATCCATTAGAAAAAATTTGTTGAAGGAAAAAACAGAATGGCGGTTCCAAGATGACGGACGAGATTTGTGTTTATCGTACGTTTCGATTCAAAATTGGAATGGGGGGTTTTTCGGGGACGAAGATCATGATTTTTTTGTCAAAATCCATGAAATCAAAATGGTGGATACAAGATGGCGGATGATCTCTGTAATTAGGGTCCGATTCTATTCAAAATTGGTATGTGGGGGTTTTCGAGGTCGGACGTTATGAATCCATTGTATAAATTCATAAATTGAAGATGGCGGTTTCAAGATGGTGGACGAATTTTGTGATAATCGACCGTTTCTATTCAAAATTGGTAAGTCGGGGTTTTTGGGATCAAAAATTACGAATTTAGTCGAAGATAATTGATTTTTTGTCAAAATTCATGAATTGAAGATGGCAGCTCCAGGATGCCGGACGAATTAATCTTTAGATGGTCCCCTCATTGAAGAACTAGAAAGCTCAATACTTACAGGAAAAATGCCTTATAATAACGATACTTCAACAAAAATGCATAGATTGAGGCGTACTAACTAAAAAGCACAAAATAAAATAATTAATAAAAAATTATTGCTTTGAATGTATGACGTAGGTTCTTTCGTGAGTTACAGATTGAAAAGCTTGTCGCTTTTGTATTCGAACTGAAAAGTTTACGCGACTCGTATTTACTTGATGACTCCTTTTGTAGTTTTTTCAGCACTGAAGATGAAAACAGCTGTCTTCGAAATTTACACCTGTTGGATTTGGATATAACCTGAAATTATACCATATATTGTGTAAGAAGACTTCGAGATTTCAATCCTTTTTCCCTATTTCCCTATAGAGCATAATGGACTACTTTCACACAATATTTTTTTTTACTTTTGAGGGCTTTTGAATAAAAGCTCGTCTTTGGAAAAAAATGTCATTAATTATTTCATTAACATCCAGGTGGAGAAAAAACCCAAAATATGAAAAGCAATAATACGATACCTCCCCAAAAAATATTAAGACGTTATCCATCATAATTTTTTTATCCAATTGACAAACTCTTGAACCTCGTCCTGAAACAAATTCACCACCGGTGAAATAACCCAAAATCAGAGTATTCCTGAAAATTATTGTGGGGAAAAAAGTTGTGCGGGACACAAATAGTTTTTATTTGTCATTCTTCTTCTTGTTGAAAATAATGTTTTTTGAGAATTTATTATATATATATATATATATATATATATATATATATATATATATATATATATGGAATATAACGAAATTATTCAACAAAGTGGAGGCCACATTTTTCAACCGATTGGAATGAAATTTAACACAAAAATATTTTTTATCAATGCCTCGCATAAGTCGGTCCAGTAGTTTCAAATGTTGAATGATTTTGAAAAAATGTCAATCTCTTTTTTTCATACCAATATTTGCAAACTAAAAGTCTTTTGAGCACTACAATTTGAATTTTTTTTTCCTCTAAGATGTACACACAATTGAAAAATCGCTGTAAATTACCATGAGAATTAATAATTTTGTTCTTTCTGTATGCTCTCATTTAAAGTTCAATCGCTCGTGTTAGTCAGATAATATTTCAGTTTTCCTTTCGCCAAAAAATAGAAGATCCTTTTCTAGTTTGACATTTCTGGTTTTTAGAGTTTTGATATTATTTTTCTAAGTGATTTTAGGATTGGAACCCAAGTAAGTACTGTCTATATTCTTGTGTGCTGGTTATTCCTCTTCTAGGAACAATTTGGGGAGATTTGGATCCTTCACCAACTTTGGATTGAAAAGTTTATACAAAAATTGGATTTTTGTTTTTTTATTTGAACCAGATTACATAAAAATATTGAAAGCCTTCAAAGAGATTTGAACTCTTTTTCAATTTTTGAGGTTTATGAAGAATAAAAATGCTGTTTGTATTTTCCAGTGAATAAATGTCCTATTTTTCTGACACATGAGTCGTTAGTTTGACTGATGCTTTTTCAGAATCAATAATCAAATTATATTCTATTCATCGGGTTTTGTTTCATTATGTATTTGTTGGTCATCTAAGTGAATATTGTTTATTTATTCTGATTCTGATATGATGAGTAAAAAAAATTAAGCTATGTGTGGAAAGAAACTATTTATTTGAAATTATCGATCCTATCTACACAGAATCCCACATTAGTGAAAACGTTGAAAACTGATGTATTCACCTCCATTCCAATTACGTTTCTAGGTACATGTTGCGAAAAAATTTAATTTCGTGTAATTTTCGTCCACATTTACAGCAATTAGCCATTATCTTGATTTGTGTGTGGAAACATCTTAATCAATAGCTTACATAAGAATAAGAAGGCAAGCTGGAATTTATTCTGCACTTTTCTTCGTCAGAAGATTATTTTCCTTTCAGTTTTACTATTCGTTCAATCAGGTGGTGAACAAGGTGGAAATAATATCCGCACTTTTAACTCTTTTCCCACTAAAAGTCAACTACTATCTACTTACGGACGTCTTCTCCGAAAACAGATGCAAAAGTAATTCCAATCACTAACCACAATCTCCACATATTGTTGAAAACAAAGGTATTAGATGTGGACACAAGTTGTCTATTTGATGTTAGTTTGATAAATGAACTTCGTTAGCGTCCACTTCACTTTCTCTTGCTCAAACTTTGTTTAGTACTGTGTACTCGTGTACTTGCATATTGCAGTTAATTGACAATTGCTCAATGAAAAATTCAAGAATTGGGAACGTTGTCCGTGAAATTCAATGCAAACTCGATTTTTATGTGAAATTAAATAAATGGACAGAGTTAATTAAAGTGGATTATGCATGCATATCGGGTGATTGGACATTAATGGGATCGTCACGTCGAGGTTTATTCTTACAGCTGACCTTTTCTACCCTATACTACCCTTCTCAGTTTTTTTGGTGACTGAATTATATTTGATGGCTACTTGTTAATAGATTAAACTATATGTAGTCACGATCACAAGAAATACATATTCCATGGATTTCAAGAACAATTCTTGGAGAATGCGCTTTGAAAAATATGATAAGGTGTCAGGAAAGAAGTTGAATCGAATAGATTGGCTATAACTACTGTAATTGAAAGATCAAGTCACGGTATACCGGGTGTCAACAAATCTATTAGACAAATCATAACTTCTAGAATATTAGGTGTATCAAAATGAGATTTGGTATAGGTGAATGGTATGTGAAGACGAGAGTTCTCATATATTTTTAACTTTCCGGTCACTTCCGAATTAATACATTTCAAAAAGTTTTTACGGCTACTTAATTTTTTTAGAGTAACTTTTATATTGCATCTAGGTGGCCATGATCGGACGTAAACTGATCTGAGGACCTCAGGTGATGTCAGATAATTACAATCGCAAAATTTTAGTGACTAGTATGATAGATAGGAATAAGTCAAGTTGGCAAAATTACATTTTCGTGTCTAACTATCATTTCTCAAATGGCGACCATTTTTTGACGAGCACTTTCCGAAAAAAGGATATTTTGACGAATCTAACGATACGAATTTATTTGCGATTGGATAAAAATAAGAACATAAATTAAATATTACTAAAGAAAATACTCCATAATTATCAATTTACTTTTGTCAAGTGTGCCATGGATAGCCATGTAATGACAGTGGCATAAGCTTCATGAGCAGACAGTAAAAATTTCTCAATTTTCGTCAAATTTTAGTTCAATTTTTCTTCAAAATAATGTATACTCAAAGTGAAAAAGTGGATATGTTATTAATATTTGGAGAATGTCATAGAAATTGAAGGAATGCTGCTGAGTTGTATGCTCAGAGATATCCTTATCGGCAACATCCAGCTCATCAGTATTTTCCGTATGTTGAGAATCGTTTTAGGCAAGAAGGAAATCGAGAGGCGGAATAGAGGTTTATCATAAATGGAGAGACTGAGATTAACGTTCTTGCTATGGGTGAGATTGATAAAACGGTTTCTTTAAGAGAAATTAGTGAAAAATGCAAACGTTCTAGGGATCCTGCATTTTTATCTCGCATCCTTTTTTTCGACAAAGCTCACTTCACACGCGACGGAGTAGTGAATTACCACAACGTTCATATTTGGGCACTAGAAAATCCACTCATTATCAGACAATCTCGACACAATGAACAGTTAAGCCTTAACATATGGGTAGGAATAGTAGGAGATACTTTAATTGATCCTTTTATTTTACCGCGCGTATGGGGGGATTGGCGCGGTGGGTTAGCGTCCGACTCATGATCGAAAGGTCGTGAGTTCGATTCTCGGCCAGGGCAGAAATTTTTCTATTTAATTTGAGAGAATTAAATGTTAAAATTTCGTAGCCGGGCCGAGGATGGTCGTCGACGATTCGCTGTTGCGTTCAAATTAACAGTGCTGCTCCTAGGTGGCGTATGGAGTTAGTAACAAGGCCTACCCAGAACACTATGAAATGATACATAACTTTCTTTACAAGTTCGTCAACAAATGTGGTTTATGCACGATGCCCCCCCCCTTCATTTTCGAGTTATCGTCCGCGATCATTCAGATACAGTGTTTCCCAATCGGTGGATTAGCAGAGCTGGTCCAATTGCTTGGCTTGGTTCCCAGATTGCAACCCGCTGGACTTCTTTCAATGGGGATATGTGAAGGGCCTAGTTCATGGTGCAGAACCAGTGCCTTTTATCAAAATTCTCACTGAACGATTTATGGATGCCATCCACACCGTAAAAAATACTCCCGGAATTTAAGAACGCGTACGGCAGTATGAGAAGAAGAATTGAAGGTTTTATCGCAGAAGGAAGAGGGCATTTCCAGCACCTCTTATAAAAAGTCAAAGTTTGTTAGGTTTTTTATTTTTTGTTGTTTAAGGAAACTAGTAGGAGATTTAAGCCGGTTCTGGGTCTCCCCCCACCACTATGACGTCACGTGTGACCTTGAATAGTTGCAGGTGTGCAGTGTGTGTGTGTTTGACCTTGAGATTTGACTTTGAGATTTGTCATTGAGTTTTGATATTGGGTTTGGTCGACTTTGAGATTCGACTTCAGTTTTGACCTTGAAGTTTTTGATATTGTTTG